>HG996495.1:13145000-13745000 GCA_905340225.1 Abrostola tripartita
AAAACACAACATTACACCAGTATTATTCAGTAACGATTCCCGCACGAGCAAAAAAAGGTGTGATCCGCAGATGTTTGTCACGAGTCTAGGTGCTTGTGTATATGATATTTCATGTTTGTGAAATGCGCCCACGATGCAGGAGGCACAAAATAGTGTGGAGCGACGTTTAAAAAAAATAGTTTAACCGTCGAAGCCTTTCAAGTTAGTTATAAGACAAGTATAAAGTATAATCTTGTCATTGATACCTTATTTTACCCGTACTTGTTACTTCACGCTAAAATGTTTAAAACCCCTGCCTTTATTAACAAAGGCAGGGCCTCTAAACATTTTAACGACGCAAACAAGGGCATGGCACTGAATGAACAAAATTAATATAATATTTGTCTGCCCCGTTAGTATAGCGGTTGCTAAGCGCGACTGCTGAGCGTGAGGTTGAGGTTCGAATCCTGGGTCGGGCAATGTGTTACTGGGTTTTTCCTTCAGGTGATTCTCCGAACCAGCACGAAGTCTGGATTTGTGTCCGGTTGATAGCAATAGGACCTATAACATTATTGGTGAACTGCCTACTTCGGGAAATGAAGGCGTGATGTTATGTTATGTCTATCTACTGCAAATTTTTTTTTAAGAACGTCACCCCACATTACAAAAACCCCCGTTTCGCGGGTGCGTTTTCCAACATGAAATACCATATACACAACACCTAGGATCTTGACAAACATCTGTGGGTTACACAATTATTTATCCCGCGCGGGAGTCGAACGCACAACCCTCAGCACAGCAGTCCAATCGCTTAGCCACTGCGCCAGTCTAGCGAATTAATTCATTTTAAGTAATTGTATTTACACAAAAGTAAAGTTCTAGCGTTCTTAAAAGATTTTTAGAAGATCAAAAGGCTAGGAATTCTACGGTACCCTTTGAAACTCTTTTAATATTAAAAGTAATGACTACATTGTTTTGTTACAAACTATTTGGACTTACTCTTTGTTTGTTTTTAAGAATAATAAGACAGACAGCCAGGGATCCACAGACCTAATTTAAAATTGATTATTATTAAGCTAATTTTCTGTGAGTAGCTTCATTTTGATGAGACGTCCAACTTTTCTCTGACAAAAGTCCTCGATTGTGGTAGCTAACAGGGGTAGCAAATTTTTGTAATTTTTTGCCGCATTTTGCAGCACTGAAAACCGAGTGGTATGACCGTTGGACTGCCAAGTCAAAGGTCGCAAATTTAAACGCCGGTACGCACCAATGTCTTTACGAATTCATGTGCGTATTATAAATTAGTTATCAGTTGCTAAGAACGGTGAAAGAAAACATCGTGAGGGAACCGGCACACCCGAGAGATTTTTTAACGGCGTGTAAAGCCATGTCAAACGCCTACAGGCGGTTTAAACTCTGACACCAGGTTGTTCATCATCCATACGATAAGAAGAAGAGCTGTATTTTTTTTTCAATCTTCATATTTATTCTACGCCATATTTCAGAATATCAATTTAAAAAAAACCCGTATACATCATCCCTACTCATTTACCTGTGTCATAAACAGAATATTTTAAAGTAAAAAACTCATAATAAATACATCAATCAAACACGAACCCTTAGTCTACACTTTGAATGTAACAAATTATACGGGATGGACACAGAATAGTCCCCGGCCGGCGGACGCTGGACCGGAAATGAAGGGTCCAGGAGAGGCTACATCCGGCCGCCATGTTGGATTGTCTCGCCTCCAAGTCGGCGGAAAGGAAAGACCTCGTTATGCACCCTCATCTGAGTGTGTTTCATATACAGAGTGTTCACTTCAGCTAGAGGAGTTAGATTTTGAAGGAGACGAATATCGACGCGACGGCCTGATTGGCGCAGTGGCTAAGCGATTAGACTGCTGCGCTAAGGGTTGCGGGTTCGATTCGCACGGGGCAAAAATTTGTGTGAACCGCAGATATTTGTCCCGAGTCTGAGTGTTTGTGTTTGTGATATTTCATGTTTGTTAACCGCACCTACGACACAGGAGAAATTATAATATATAAAAAAAAAAGATTATAAGGTACAGTCCAACTGCTAATAAGAATAAGATAGTTGACACCACCAATCAATAGACATACTTTTCACACGACTGCCCAAAAAAAGGAGTGTAATGTTTTCAGGGTTCATGTATGTATGACTGAATGTATGTGAGTTTCTTTATTATATCATAACTTCTGAATTATTTATATTCTAACTAATTGATGTATGTAGTATACATTGTATATAAAAAAGAAGCAAATAAAAAAATACAGCACATAATTAAAAACATACATTTTTTACAAAACGCTATTCGTATGGCAAAAGGAACATGTGACGTCACTTGTTCGCTAACTTGATTGACTTAATATGAATTGATTTCAAAGCAAAAAAAAAATGTATTTTGCAGGTAATTAAAAATGTAGGGTTTTTAGGGATAAATTAAAGCATTTTTTTAGAGGTAGTGTCTTGGAATTATTAGTTAATGGTGTCAACTACCCACATAACTAATGAAAAATCCCATTAATACTGCCCGACCCGGGATTCGAACTCATGACTTCACGCTCAGCAGTCATCCTTAGCAATCACTAGACCAACGAGACAGATAACAAAATCTTTTCAAATATTTAGTAACCGACTTCAAAAAGGAGGCGGTTCTCATTTGTTAAGCTTTTTACTCTGTCGCTACACTCTGTATATGTAATTCTAAGCGTTTAACATTTCGTGTGTGGCCTTTAGACCTTTGCATAAAGATAAAAGATTCGCAAGTGGTTATGGATATATAAATAAATATATGGAGGAAGGCATGAGGTGTTTTTTGATTACCTTTTTCGTTCATGACTGTTTATCTCGGTAAGATTTGTATTTAACGACCCTTTTTCCAGGAGAGAGCCCGTGGGACCGTTGGAAGACAATTAGCTCATTACCTATTATGTAAAAATAATTAACAGAGGTGAAATATTGGTGTACCTAATGGCCTCGTATTATGTGGGATCTATAACATAAATGTGCCGTGTGGTATCTACCTAGAGTTGACCACCCCCTCTCCTCCCGTGGGTGTCGTAAGAGGCCACTAAGGGAAAATCCAGAAGATGGGCAGCAGCGTCTTTTGTAACTTGATCATCAATACTGCGATCCCCAAGCCACTTGCCAAGCGTGAGGATTATGGCACCCCCCCCCCTCCTAAGGGGGAGGAGGCCTTTGTTCAACACTGGACGTCTTCTAGCTGATAATGATAACATAAATCTGACTCCTTTTTGACTATTCTAGAATACTACTACTGCCTTTTTGGTCTAGTAGACGCTAAGCGCGACTGCTGAGCATGAGATCCAAGGTTCGAATTCCGGGTCAAGAAAAGTGTTATTGAGTTTTTCCATTTGGTAATTCTCAGTAGCAGCACGGAGTCTGGATTTGTGCCAATCGTCTGGCCTGGTTGATGGCAATAGGCTCGCCATTATTACATAGGGACGTATAACATAACTGGCGAAATGAGGGTGTACTTGAGTCACCTCTGCCTACTGCTTCGGTTAATGTAGGCTTGATGTTATGTTACCCTAGAATAAAGTTAGCCTTCTTACTTGCAACGCGAAGGGCAGTATAATAAAAAACCTTTTAACTGTTATTTAAAAAAATCACGCTCAGAAACCCTAAGGGTCTTTCAATTATGATAAAAAGAAAACAGATGTCTCCATGATTCAATTCGAAACATTTTGTATAAATACTTGAGGTCATAATGAATTCATTTCCTTTGCGCATCCACGTTGAGAAGTGGGGTGTTTTTATGATTACAGAAACAATTTTATATTTTTAATTTTGTTTATGGAATAAATATTAGTTTTTACCTTGTTTATGAAATAAATAATTTAATTTTTTTAACCTTTAATTTTTTAGCTCAGTTGTTATATGTGGTGGCTTGGCGGTAAATAAATATATAATACGATAGAAGAAGAAAGCGTTTTGTAACGCATTAAAGTTTTTAACAATGGAGTGAGTTTGTTGTGTTTCATAGGGTCTTAGCTGAACCCTTCATATTACTTCATATTACTATTCGTATTTAATTAATAATTCGTTTTCGACCTTTGTCGTGTCGTGATGGCCTCGTGGTGGACATACCGGATTTCTATGCACGAGGTTGCAGGTTCAAACCCAGGCAAGTTTCAATGTGACTTTTTCAATGTCATAAATACTTTCTTAGATATTCTAAGAAACCACTGACTGACGGTGACGGAAAACATCGTAAGGAAACCTGGATTTAATTATCTGAAATCGCCCGCAGTGAGCTAGCGTGGTGATCAGTGCTCAATCCTTCTCTATACGAGAAGAGGCCTTTGCCCTGCAGTGGGATAGTTATAGGCTGTTATTATTATTATTATTTCGAGTTTAATATTATCATGTATAAATGCAAAATTAGTTTAGTTTTATTTACGTTTAAGTTCGTAATTGTAGTGCGATGGGATTGGTATAGTCACAAATGTGTACTCAAATCCCTAAACAAAAATAGAAAAAAATTATAGGTATGTATAAATTCCCTAATTGCTTTGCGTGTATATATTATCTGCGTAAACTTATAACCAGCCTAATGATCATAATTACCAGATCTTTTCTCAGAAGTCTGATAGTTCCAAGATTATATTTCTATACATTAAATACAGCATGTTTATTAGTTTGCCAAAACTTAATAACATAAAACTAATTATGAACAATTTCTACGAAATAATTAATAAATTGTATCTACGTATCTACTTGTAATAGTTTCTTGTCAGTTAATAACTGAAGATTGATTGTTGCTGCCTTCCAAGAAGATGCTTAGGGGTTAGATTACTGAACCGAGTGTCACGGGTTATATTCCTGACCGAGTCAAAACCTTGTTTTATTCGGATAAAACGAAGTTTTACCTTGGTCAGAAATATAACCCGTTTTATCTGAAGAGATAAAACATTAATATTGTAATAAATTATGTATGACTGTAAAAAAATCACTCAAGTTCTTTTTAGTTCTGACTCTGGGTGCCTGCGCACGTCGATGTATTCCCTCTTACTTATCGATGCTAAAATGTGTTTCAGTTAACCATTTCTGCCCCCTTACCATGAACTCTTAAAGCAGGACAGTTTAAGCCGTGGAAGCGAGACGCCACATTACACTGCTCGTAGCGTCGTCTCGTTTCCTCATCGTAAACTGTCCTGTTTTAAGAGCTCATGGTAAGGGGGCTGAAGTCTATATACATCTCTATTCTTTGACATGCAAACGACAGTGACACGTATAATTTAATCAATTGTTCTTGACAATTTATATAAGTGAGAGGATTATATCCATCTATCTTCAGATATCAGTAGTCGTAGCACAGCGTAGCCACAGCGTAGTCACAGCACTGATAGCCAAGTGTTATGACCGTTGGACTGCCAAATCAAAGGTCGCAAGTTCTAACCCAGGCACGCACCAATGTATTTTTAAATTCATGTGCGTATTATAAATTAGTTATCAGTTGCAAAAAACGGTGAAGGAAAACATCGTGAGGAAACCGGCACACCTGAGAGATTTTTCAACGGTGTGTAAAGCCATGTCAGAGGCCTACAGGCGGTTTAAACTCTGACACCAAGTTGTTCATCAACCGATATCATTCTCCTTTTTTTATATAGCAGGTGTATTTGTTGGATGTATTATGGTAACATATTTCTCGTGAAGACCCGTTCCTTGCAGTTTCATGAAGTTACATTTCAAATAACAGCTGCTTGACATTTGTCAAAAGGCCAAGACACACGTTGCCTTGCACTTATTGTTTCATAAAAAATGTATGTAGAACAGACTGACATTTAGCGACTTCTTTTGAAGACAAGTTTAATAATGTCCGTAATAATATTGTGTAAGACTATGATAGGGACAATCAACATAGGGAGTTACAAATAAAACCTGCAGGTTTATAATAATCACTTAATTCATCCACTGACTTCACAATCCCAAGTTCGACCAACTCTCGTATCAGAATGTGTCACCGACCAAAGGATTTGCTCTTTTATTATCACACTAACCCCACCAAACCCTGAGTTTGTTTCGGTGTTTCTTCTCAGAGGTAGTCAGTTAGGAAATGCCTACGCCATCTATCGACTTAAAAAAAAAAAGACGTGTAAAAGTGTTTTTTAAGACCTATTTGCAGAAATAAAATCATTTATCATTTTATCATTTAAAAGTACAATGTTACCATGTATACGAGTGAACCATAGCGAACGAGTTAATTAACTCATTTTATATCGATTTGAATATATAATTGCTAGCAATTGTATATTATATTATTATGTTGTATATCATAATGTTCGTATTATCTGAAGGGCTAGGTAAAGGTTTGTAAATGAACATAATGTTTTTCCAAACTAAAACAACTATATTATGTGATAATAGAGACAGTGCCTCGTTGGTCTAGTGGTCGCTAAGCGCGCCTGCTGAGCAAGAGGTCTTGGGTTCAAATCCCGGGTCGAGCAAAGTGTTACTGAGTTTTCCATTAGGTAATTCTCAGTAGCAGCACGGAGTCTGGATTTGTGCCCGGTTGATGGCAATAGGCTCGCCCCCTATTACATTGGGACTTACAACATAACTGGCGAAATGTGGGTGTACTATATGTACACCTCTGCCTACCCCTTCGGGGAATACAGGCGTGATGTTATGTTATGTTAATAGAGACACTGTATGTGATGATAGGGGCGAATCATAAGAAATATTAGTCATCAGGTGTAAACAAATGACATTCAAATCTTCACTGTATTTCTCGAAGGATTAGGCAGAGGTGGTTAGTACACACACTTGTGTTATAGGTCCCAATATAATAAGGGGCGAGCCTATAATAATGTAGTAATAATTATATCTTGGGACAACTCACACACGGTCGTCTGGTCCCAAACTAGGCAGAGCCTGTATTATGGCAATCGGACAACTGATAAACATCTTAAATATTTTTACATACAATAAAGATAAATAACACCCAGACACAGAACAAATCATTATGTTCATCACACAAAGATTTGTCCTGGATGGGAATCGAACCCACGACCTCCGGTTTAGCAATCAGGGCCACTAACCACGAGACCAACAGGCCAGTCAGGTCAGCCTTTTGCCTTCAAATGGGTATAAATCTAAAGTTCGTGCCACTCCTTAAAATTACCTACAAAGTAGGAAAACCTATAACCCCTTATTCATAAAAAATGGCAATCTTATACCAGTGACAGGTATAAATCAATCCATTTAAATAATATCTGTCACTGTCGTTTGCATATTAAAGAATAGATATGTCATGAGTCTTAAGACGGGATTAGGTTAATACAGCTATCAACCTCGTTTATAAATAAATAAATGGCTTAAAGTCTAAATAACATCACTAAGATAATATTAAACGTAATACGTAGCCATTTAATTTGCTACAAAATGCAATAAGGTTGGCATGGGCTGTTTGATTATAATTATAAGGGTCCTGTTACGCCTGTTTGCGCTAACGCTCATCTCGTTACAGCTCTAATGACAGATTGACGTCATCAAACACAGATCTTGTGATCAAACTGACATTATATGCCTAAGTATTTGTAGATTGAGGGTTTTGGTATCAAAGATATTAGTTAAGTTTGCAGTTAAATCATTAGGTTAATTATTATGATGTGATTGAATATTAAAGGTGTCCTTTTTAATTTCTTGTGTAGACGTAAAGTATTGCAAGTACCTATATTACAACACCAGTATTCTTCAAATAGGAAGACAGAGGTGTAGGTAATAGACAGACAGGTAATAGACAGATAGACAGAGGTGAGTAGAAACACGAAAATATGTTGAAAAAACTTTCATATTTCGACGACCCGATTGGTGCAGTGGCTAAGCGATTGGACTGGTGCGCTAAGGGTTGCGGGTTCGATTCCCGAACGAGACAAAAATTTGTGCGCTCCGCAGATATTTGTCCCGAGTCTGGGTGTTTGTGTATGTGATATTACATGTTTGTGAAATGAACCCACGATAAAGGAGAATTCCTAGAGTAAGGCAAAGTTTAAAAAAAAAACACAAAAAAAAAATATTTACTTAAATTTGAACCTGCAATGCCGTGTGGTATCCGGCCTAGAATTTACCACCCCCTTTCCTCCCATGGGTGTCGTAAGAGGCGACTAAGGGAAAATTTAGAAGATGGGCAGCAGCGTCTTCTGTAACTTGACTACCAATACTGCGATCCCCAAGCCGCTTGCCAAGCGTGGGGATTATGGCAACCCCCCCGCTTAAACAGGGAGGCCTATGTTCAACAATGGACGTCTTTTTGTGATGGTCAGATGATGATGATGATTACATGAACTTTGTGCACATGAATCTAAACCGCTACTTACTAGGCAACCACGACAAAATATAATATCATAAACACATTACTCTTCTTTGTATCGCGCAGTCGGTTAATAATAATCCGTGTCCCTACAGCAAACTAAAACCTTGATTAACAAAAGTTCAATACACAGGCAAACGTTAATATTAGTACTACGAATAGCTTATAGTAGGTACCTACTAGGACTCAAACAATAGCGTGTTTGGTCTATATTGAAGGTCCAAAAAGTTTAACTAAAATGTATTGGTCCACCTTTGTAGCATCGCCGATATTGCAAACTTGACCCAGTCTGAAACCTCTTTGATACGTTCATTTCTCTCATAAAAGCAAAATTGTTTTTGCAACATGTCGTGGTGGCCTAGTGGTTGACATACCGGATTTCTATGCACGAGGTTGCAGGTTCAAACCCAGGCAAGTATCAATGTGACTTTTTCAATGTCATAAATACTTTCTTAGATATTCTAAGACACCACTGACTAACGGTGACGGAAAACATCGTAAGGAAACCTGGATTTAATTATCTGAAATCGCCAACCCGCAGTGAGCTAGCGTGGTGATCAATGCTCAATCCTTCTCTATACGAGAAGAGGCCTTTGCCCTGCAGTGGGACAGTTATAGGCTGTTATTATTATTATTATTATTATTAGTAGGTATCACAGGTATATGTCTGTGGTAGGTATTATGTGGTTTTGGGTAAAGTAAGTTTTATTATTTTTACGTGTGCCAGAAAGCCTGCATGAGTTATGATACATAAGTTCGTCCGGTGCACCAACCTCGCTACTATCCAAGATAACAAATCTCACACCGCGGCATAACATGACGTTTATACTATTTTAAATGCAGAAAAAATCGACCTGTGTGTGTCTGTTTGTTATTGCATTAAAAACAACTAAATCGCTTTCAAATGTAGAGATAGATGCGTAAAATTTTGGAATGCATACAATCTTGTGGGTATATTTATAGGCATGTTTTTGACATAAAAATCTTTCTTTGTTGCCTTTTTTCGTTCTTAATCATCGGCCTCTCGTTCGGTAGTCTGTAACCAGCCTTAGTCATAAGAGTAGATAACGCTTTGAGTACTAATCTTAATTAAGGCGCTCGATCTAAGTGGACCCACAGTTTGCCAAGTTTAGTGGGATAAGATCTAAGGTGCGGGTGCGAGTTAACGTTCTTCGAGGTTTGAAATTGGATGGGTTGATAAACTGTTTAATAAATAAAACTTGTATATCCTGATGGGATATACAGAGGAAACTATTACCCACATTTTGCCAGGTAATTATAAGAACATTTTATGGGGCATATGGATAGTATAAATCTGTTGCCATTCATCAGGCACTATTCCAAGTGTGTATTGGTAGTGTAATTAAGATTCACTGCGTTTATAATACCTCTACCTATTAAAAAATACTTTAATTTCGCAGGCATATTTATTGACGACCTGCCCGCGTACCATGAACTCTTAAAGCAGGACAGTTTAAGTTGCGGAAGCGAGACGCCGCATTACATTGCACGTAGTGGCATCACGCTTCCACATCTTAAACTGTCCTGCTTCAACAAATCACGGTAAGGGGGCAGATTGGCGAAGTGGCTATGCGATTAGACTGCTGTGCTAGGAGTTCGATACTCTCACAGGACAAAAATTTGTGTGATCCGTAAATGTTTGTCCCGAGTCTGGGTGTTTGTGTATGTGATATTTAATGTTTGTGAAACGCACCCGCGATACGGGAGTCGTTCCTAAATGGGGAGACGTTTTAAGGAAACACCTATGCAAAGTCAGCTAAGCTACTTGTGTGCTTACTCCTTGAAATTCCATAGTAAAACTTTTGTGCCAAGACAAATTTACCTTAAATATTTAAAAGATAATTACGGGAAATAAAATGAATTGAATATTGAAAGTCAATTAGTATCATTCATTTTAAAAGCGAGCAGAATATTTCAGCCAATAAAAATATAACTATTAGGTAATATCAGTTTCACGTTTCAGTTGTTTTAAAATTCACTTTACGCGTCCAATTTCCGGAAGCAGAGTGCAAAGTGGCTCTTTTCAGCGCGTTCCACTTTTTTCGGACACAATTTGACTTTCAGATTGTTCGGAGAACGGATGGTGTAGGTAGTTGAAAAAAGAGGTCCGTAAATGTGATAAGAAAACGGTATAATAATAATTATGTCATTTATTTGTAGCGTGACCGTCATTTCGGCTATTCTCGTCCGTTGTTTGAAAAATAAGACATAAAAGGCGAACCCGGTGCGGGCTCGAAAAATGAAAATAGGTTCGCCACCTATTAGAGACTCAAGATAAGCGGCGAAAAGATTCGAGATAGATAGAATATGCTTTATTCTACACCGTAATAACAAATAACTTATTTACATCGTCTTTATGTAGAGGGTAGATGCAAAAGCGGCCTTGTCATAAAGGAATCAAAGATAAAATAAATAAATAAATGTCAATAAAGGAGAATACTTCTGTCTTCCCCATGCGATCACAGGCCGAAATACACATTATAAGTTAAGTATATAGTAATAGGTATATTCCTGTAATTCGTGAAGTATAAGGCAGAGGTGTGTCATGCACGCTTATATAACAGGGAGCCTTTAGTCAATAAAAAATACTTTAAAAAAACATTATAATAAAGTAATTAAAAGAATGATATGAAATTAACGATCTAATTATTGCAATAAATAACCAATTAATATTTTAGCAAGCAGTTTAGTTAAATCGTGTAATCATAGATTAACTTTTATGCTAGCCTAGCTTAGAACCTTCTCACAATAAACAAACATATTTATTATGTTCAAATATCAACCCTGGACAAAGCTTCATATTGTAGAGACTCTAATAAATCAACAACAAATTTCTGGAAAACAATCCAATCTATGCAAAGTAATTCAGTTGAAACTGGATTTCACACGTATACTTTTTAATTCTAAATAAGGCCGAACTCAAAGGGTTTCAAATTGAATCGGTTCGCACAAAACACGCCGATTTGCGGCTGTCCGTGTTATCACGGGTTTAAAACCTTTCATACTGTGTTACATTGTAAGCAATGCGATACTATAATATCAACAAAGGTAGGTAAACCTAGAAGGAAAGTTTGTTTAAATACTGCATTTTTCATGCATTACTACGCGGTTGAATAGTCTTAGATGCAAAGGGTATGTAATTAATATTGTTTTGAGTCTCGTTGTATGTATATTCATGTGAAATTTCTGTCATTAAGGAAGACGTAAGCGACGACGAAGCCATACAGAAGTATTTCAAAGACAGGTGATGAGTGAAGGGCCGCCTTAAAACTAAAAATGGCAGTTGATTACTGTAGTGAACGAATGCGGAAAAAAACCTTTTGATTACTATAAAGTATATTTTAACGATTGACAAAATAAATTGAGATGTGCCTTTCATGGATCTAAATGTCTTATAGACTGTTCCCGTTCATTGCCGACCGTGTACCTATGCGTTGTAATCTAAATAAACACTGCTTTACGTTTAAGGGATAACCCAGATAGTGCCTGTTCTTAACGAACTTAATGGAAATTTTTCATAGTTACAGGTAAGTATTACAGTATGGCTCGTAGCTATTCGGCTACTCGGCAGATCAGCCGATCTGCGAGGTTAAGCCGTGCTCGCCGCGGTCAATCTTGTGATGGGTGACCGTTTTCACATGTCGAGACCCCATCGTGCTTCGGAAGGCACGTTAAGCCGTTGGTCCTGCGCCTGATCTCTCTCCGGTCGTGTCGGTCTATCGTCCCATCGGATTATGAGAGTGAGGGAATAGGGAGTGCACCTGTGTCTGCGCGCATACTTGTGCACTATAATATCTCCTGCGCAGATGGCTAGTCTCAGCTGAGACAGGCCGCCGTGACCGAAATTCGGTCAGGAGGACATTATTACAGTATGGCATAGCTTATCTTTCACAGATGTAACGCCCTAACAACACCTTTTATTAGAGCGATAAACCCCTAACCAATTCTTAACGTGATTACATTTTATTGGACTTTTACTTTAACGATTACTTTAACTGCAAAATGTAAAGTGATACTTATTTAATTAGATGGGCTGTACATACATACATAAAGTCACGCCTATTTCCACGAGGGGTAGGCAGAGACCACGGATTTCCATTTGCTACGATCCTGACATACTTCTTTCGCCTCATTCACTCGCATCACATTCCTCATACACGCTCGTCGGTTAAGGGTACTCCTCATTTGACCCTTTTGTAGAACATCTCCGATCTGGTCCAAGTATGTTCGCCGAGGTCTTCCCCTTCCCGATATTTCACTAACTTTCGCGTCATATATTTGCTTTGTCACTCTTCTTTCATCCATCCTTTCTTCATGCCCAAACCATCTAAGCATATGTTCTGGGCTGTTTTATATTCTAATACGAATTTAATGCTTTGGGCTGATGGTAAATCTAACGCTGTATTTTATTTATATGTACATTTGAAGGTTTGCACACGCCTTCGGAAAATAAAGGGGTGATGAAAGATACTGACTTGTTTGGCCATGGCAATATCGGTCGAGAGAAGTGGCGAACCCAGTATGGGCTCGTTAAATGGCATATTCGATTACATAAGACTTATAATGCGAAATGAGGGTTTATCCTGATATGGAAGAACAGTTATGCCTAATCGTCAGAGAATTACAGGCATCATTGAATATACTCACGATAGTTTATATGCATTTCCATAGACTCTTCTCTCGCTCCTGTTCAAGTAGCTTACGAAATAATACTAATAGCAGTGTGTGTGTCTAAGCAGTTATACAATTTTAAAGAGTGCCTAAACCCGTAGACCGCACCTGTGGCCAACAAACGTTATTTTTAATAATGCCCGCCATTACCTCTCTCAAGGCAATAAACAGGCGGGTAGCGGCCGCATAAAATTTTAGGCTGTGTTTTACAATCTCACGTGAGTTTAAACGGATGTTTAGTTATCTAAAATTGTTTATTTCAATGTATAAAAATTTAAAAATATGCGGTATTTATTTTTTGGAAATTACTTTAAGGATTAACAATTCCGTTCCATTGCTGGACAAGACGACAAGAAACGACGAACCCGTTGTGAGTACTTTAAATGGCAATAGGCTCGCCACAGTCGTCACCTAATCTGGACGAGGTGAATTGTGTACCTAGGCGATATAGGACGATTCTTTTGCCTACTACCTACTTGGGTAGGCTACACTGCATTCGTTAGTTTACTCTTAACCTTTTTTAGGTTTAAAGAACTTTATTTCCTCAAGAACATAACAGTTCACTTATGAGCAAAGTATTAAACATATAGATAATAATAATAATAATATCTTGGGACAACTCACACACGGTCATCTGATCCCAAACTAGGCAGAGCCTGTATTATGGCAACCGGACAACTGATAAACATACTTAAATATTTTTAAATACATACATAATATAGATAAATTACACCCAGACACAGAACAAATCATTATGCTCATCACACAAAGATTTGTCCTGGGTGGGAATCGCACCCACGACCTCCGGTTTAGCAGTCAGGGCCACTAACCACTAAACCAACAGGCCAGTCAATACTTATTGAAAAAGATATAACAATATATATATATTTTAATATAACTACCCGAATATCAAAAACCTACACAATACCGATTCGTTTTCGATGTTCTAAAAATGACGTCTTTAACAAAATTGAACAGAATTGTGTCTAATTGTTATATTAGACGTTTTATTGGTCGATCAGCATCGAGAACAGCCGCAAAATCCATTTATAAATAGTGATATATTAGCTTCCTTTATTATTATAATTATTGTGTCTTGATAATAGTTTACGCCAAGGATTGCAAATCAGGGCATTCCCCCATCACCGCGCTATTACCTAGTAATTCCTAGACAGATCTCCGGGGAACATCTTTAGAATTAAATTGCATTCAACTCTCTTGGCCACCGAGTAATATAAATTGGTATTGTCTTACTATTCTGCTGCACCAAGCTGTAGCATGTTAGTTTATAATATAAGAAGTAATTTGTTTGATGTACCTATTGGTAGTTTGGCTACCTTTTTAAAGCTCGGATTTTAATTGCTCAAAATTTTAAGGATTTTTTATCATCACTGGCTGCGCCCCGCAGTGTAACCCGCTACATTTTTTTGGGATAAGAAGCCCAAATTTTAGCAATATCGGTCCAGCCGTTTGAGTGTGAAGAGGTATCAAACATACAAACACACTCACAAACTGTCGCCTTGATAATATTAGTGTGATTTTGATCCAAGCTATCTTCAAGCATGGATCACAAGAACACGGATAACTCTTTATCCCGGTAGATCTATTTTACTGATGAAGCCATGGTCTGAAAGTTATTTCTCCGAAATTGGTACATAAACTGTAACAATGTTATAATTGCATTTATTGCCTCTTCTCCCTCGATCGGCAACTAATATACATAGTAGAGTTTGTTCGGAATTTCAATATTGAATAAAACACGGTTTTATTTACAATTAATCTTTATTTGGCACAGTAACAGCCGTTAAATTATACCTTAAAGTTAGAACTATAAGATACAAAATGGCACGTCGTTGCTTTAACACTAAATGCTTTGTATAAGGGCACAGTTTTAATCACATATCATTAAATAGCTTTCGTAAATTAAGTTGTATTATGTTACAGATGAATATATATTCTCGTTTTAGAAAGAAACATTTAGTTTCTTTCGTTTGTATGTATATATATTTTTTTGCGGCATTTTTGTCTATTTTGGACGGATGACTCCATTTAGGCACAACAAAAATTAATCGTCATTTCAGAAGGCCAATTTTTTAATCAATTTAGTTTGTTGCCGAGTTAAAAAATGTTCAAGTTCACATCTCTAACATTACTAGAACGTATAAAAGCAACAACACCACTCGATAATCGTTTTCTTGACTGCTTTGTTCTCTTCTCTGCATTTCTTCTTAAATATATGTACACACACATGTGCTTGTGTGTGTATGTGCGTGTGTTTGTGTGTGTAGCGTTAACAATGTTTTGCATAATAATAATAATAAATAATAATAACAGCCTATAACTGTCCCACTGCAGGGCAAAGGCCTCTTCTCGTATAGAGAAGGATTGAGCACTGATCACCACGCTAGCTCACTGCGGGTTGGCGATTTCAGATAATTAAATCCAGGTTTCCTTACGATGTTTTCCGTCACCGTTAGTCAGTGGTGTCTTAGAATATCTAAGAAAGTATTTATGACATTGAAAAAGTCACATTGATACTTGCCTGGGTTTGAACCTGCAACCTCGTGCATAGAAATCCGGTATGTCAACCACTAGGCCACCACGACTCACGTTTTGCATAATAGCGCCTTTTAATTCAATGTATGTTAACATGTTATTGTATCGTTTTAGCAGCCTTTGAGCAGTTCTTTTCTTTTAGTACCTGTATCAATACTTAACCCCTCTAATGAAGGGGTCTCATTAAAAGATTTAAACGTTAATAACTGGCATAATAATATCCTTGCTTTAAAGTTCAACCATCACCAAATACACGTAAATGGTAAGGGTTAAGTCTTAGAATTATTTAATGAAGTTCCAGTAGGATGAAGATTTTAACGGTAATGAAATATAATGGTAAGTAGTCGTTCATTGTGACCTGTGGACCTCTTCCGGCTGATGATGATGAATTATATATTGGCACAGCGGTGATCAGTATTTATAAGAGAGACAAGCTTGTAATACCCATACTTTTTTTCTAGCTAATAAGCTAGAAAAAAAGTATTATCTATTATACTTCTATTGAATATAATATTTTAATATCTATTTTGCAAACTTTACCAAGCCATCCAATTTGAGCGTTCAAAAACAAATCTTAAATCGTAGGCACAAGGTTTAAATTCGTTAAATCACGGCTTCCTGATGGGGGTGTTCTCTTGAGGGTCGCTGCAGGTCATCTCCTGGGGCTGTCGTCGGTAGCAGAACATGTAAACAAACAGGCAGACGACGCAGAGGATCATGAAGCCCACCAGCATGAAGACAAAGTAGATCTGGAAGAAAAACAGATCTTCAATAACTATCTTCATGACCACTTACTTATAAACAACAGTTGCGACACAGTTTTCTAATAGTAATGTAATGTAGCTGTATATAGACTTTTGGTACCATTTTACCATGCTGCCCATGCTAAGCTCGAATCTAAATTGATAAAGGAAATTTGAAAAATAATGGACACGCAAGGGACTTGAACCCGCGACCTTCACCGTACCGTAGCGCTGCTCTAACCAACTCAGCCACCGTGTCGCTGCTCGCACCCATCGAATTTTAAGTTCCCTTTTAGTATTTACGTCTTAAGGGTAACGTCAGGTATTATCTGTTGTAATCTATGATTACCAACTCAGTGTTATACTTAAAAAAACATAATATCACGCCTGTACTCCTGGAAAGGGTAGGCAGAGGTGCTTATAATTAGAAGGTACACCCACATTTCACCAGTTATGTTATACATAGGTCCCAATGTAATTATGGGCCATTGCCATTAACCGAGCACATTTTCAGACTCCTTGCTGCTACTGAGAATTACCTAATGGAAAAACCCAAAAACACTTTGACCGACCCAGGATTCGAACCCAGGACCCCATGCTCAGCAGTTACTAGACCAATGAGGCCGTTAAAGTATTTATTGCGGTATAGTTAAAGTTATGGAAAAGAAGTGCAGAGCTAAAAAAAATATTTATAAAGTTACGTTAAAATTTTGGCCTTAAAGCTACCTCTAGTTATTATAATAATTCAGAAAATCAGAGCGTATTGTTTTCTATTTATTATATGTGGTAAAATCAATGGTTTACCTATAAATAAGATTTGTTAGACCTCGCATATCGAAAAGTTCGATTTGTTTAATTCATTTGTCGGGAAAGTCATAAATATTAATACATTCGAAGAATGCAGCATTGTTTTCTTTTAATTACCAGAGATTAACCAGCCAATCAATCGATCAATCGATGCGTCAAAACATTTCATAACTATTTCTGGTTCAATCTTATTTCATAAACATTTATATGATCTGTGCAACGGCCTGTGTATTATACAACGTGTATTAAAAGTCTGTGGTCTTTAGGTACAGAAAGAAAAAAACGAAAACGCATTTATATGCGTGGAGATAAAAATGAGACAAATAGAAATACAAAATGCAAATATGACATTTATGAAGAGACAATATGCATAATTTCCGCGCAAAACGGCTATCGCTCAGCACAATGCTGTGCTCATGCACGGAGGAGCATGAACACAACTGGTTTTAGTGAATTATATTATGGATATGGTATAGATCACCCTGAATATTTCTATCATCATCATCTACATTCTACAGCCTTCAATATCACATTGCAGCCTCTGTATCATGAACTCTTAAAGCAGGACAGTTTACGTTGTGGAAACGAGACGCCGTATTACACTGCACGAAGCGGTGTCTCGCTTCCAAATCTTAAACTGTCCTGCGTTAAGAGTTCATGGTAACAGCCCCCTTACCGTGAACTCTTAAAGCAGTTTACGTTGTGAAAGCGTGACGCAGCATTACACTGCACGTAGCGGCGTCTCGCTTACACAACGTGAACTGCCCTGCTTTGAGAGTTCGTGGGGCAGGACAGTTATAATATGTGAAGTGTCTGGTTCCCAGAATAGCAGTTTGTATTTTATTGTCAAATCTGCATAGGTAAATTTTAGACGCTCACAGTTTTGATGGAGTCCGTAAAAACATTTAGGTACTTGCAACCAACGAAGCTACTTTATTTTAAAGTCAGACAAAAATTTAAAAATATGTTTCCATTTTTATTACAAATTAAAATTTTACTGTTGGCACTTTTGAAATGCAAAAGACTAAATTGGATGTTTAAATTTAGAACAGAATGTACTTCAGTGGCCATTTTAAAAAAGCGACGTAGTGCAATTACATTTTATTGCAATAAACTAATGCGATAAATAAAATTATGTCCTTGTCTGTCAAAAAGTTTTTTTACACAATATAATTTTGTGATTTTACTCGTTAGGAGTGAAGAATAGAATAAATAAAAAGCACTAGAACAAATAACAAAACTATTTTTTTTTTTCGAAAGTGTCTTTCGCAGTTAGCTCTGAGGGAGCTGTAACTGCTTAACCGGACGATTGGCGAGACCTAATACAAGGCCTCCAGCCAGGACAAAACTATTATGATTAAACACTAGTACCTACGGAAAAATGTGAACTTGATAGCATTTTTTCTGTAACATTCCGTTCTCTCATATTTAATTAGAATAATCGGGATATCAAACCTGGCTTGTCGTGTTAATTATGTTCTATACATTACACCAACACTCCACTTTCATCACGCGATGTTAACACGACAAAATATAAAATAACAAACCGACACAACTCATCAAATCACCAGTGACCTACTTCACTTTCCCGGGTAAACATGACGTCATCCAACACAAAAACAACAGGCACGCATGCGTGGAGAAAAACAATTGAATTACGAAAATTCGAATTTCAATAATATATGGTATTTTTTTTAAGAATTTTACTGGTTTTATTTAAATTTTTGTTGGCTTTGGACATTAGGGTTTTGGCTTTTAATGTCACTTACCCCAAAATAAAACAGAAGCCCTGAATGCGACATGGTGTCCTTATAAACACCGATGGGGTACTGAGCTGTGGAGTAAGGCAATCTGCCAACTTTATGTAACTCACCCCTAAGATTTTACATCGATTGTTATTTTTTTATAAACTTAGTTTTATTTGCGCAAGTCCATTAACAAGGGATGTGGGGTGATTAAGATTAGACAGAATCAGGTCAAGATTTGAATGTGGGGTTTCATTTAGTGGGTCATGGGGTTGTTTTTCTGTGTTATTGACTAGTTATAATGTACTTCTACGTCTTAATCATGTTTTCTTTTGTATATTGAATTTATTAGCGATTTTAGTTAATGTGTTGTAAATATTTTTTTGGTTATTTGATAAGTGATTATCCTGTCGAATACAATGTACTATTTGTAATTTTATTAATGGTTTTCAGTTTCAATTTGTTGAACGTGAGGACGTGAGTTTGATTCCTAATACAACCACATTGCTTTTGCTGGCATATTAGCTTTTGATACTATATATTGTAGCAAAGTGTACCTACCTACTCAAAGTCATTCCAACATTTTCGTTTCGACATCAAATTGACACCCAAATGTGCCATTTCTGAAAAAAAAAACACCCTTTTTAGTTTTAATGTCTAAAAATATTTTGGTATTCTATTTTTTATGATATCCTTTGGCCTCTTGCAATTATCGAATACAAATTAATAAAAAAATAATGTCCAAAATATATTAGAGAAACTGTAGGGAAACAAAAAGATCTGCTATAATAACTTCCGTGAGTGTTATCCATATTATTTACTATATATCCCGGTAATACTCACGTGTGTATTCGGGAATGCCCGACTAGTTTCGAACTCGCAGAATATACATGTGAGTAAAACCAGCGTATGAAGTAAATAATAAACAAAAAGTTATTAAATATCATGCAATGCAAAAATGTTTACAAAATTCGGCCATTTTTCGCATTATCCATCGCGAATATTAATTAATTTACCATTTTAATGGTATTTTCATGTCAAAGGACACCGCCATACGCGCAGTTTCCCGGCAACTCTCTATAGAGTAATTGATTAATGTCATCAGGATAAAAAAGTATCACATAAACAGTATTCCGTCACGTAAAAAGAACGCTGACCGTTAACTAATTTTTTTGTATTCTTGTCTATTCCAAATTGTTACGTTGATTCTACAATAAAACAAATACACTTAATTATAAACCACAATAGCCTAGGACCATAGGAAGCGACTATATCCTAGAGCAAACACAGTCACTGACAGTCGCTGAGCGTCCTTCTTACGTGACGGGAACTATACGTCCCATATCGCATACGCGTGTTACAAAATACCGTTATGGATAGGACAGGGTTTTTGAAACTCCCTGTATGTCTGTCAATTGCCAACCGCTGTCATTAACGATAAGGAGCAGCTCAGTGAGGTGAAACTATAAATATAACCTTAATATTGGTGGAACAGTGTCTAGGCAGTGAATAATGCCGTACTATGTGATTTACGATGTACCATTTACACTTTTTATCGTGTAAAGAAAACTAAGGTAATCCTTTTACGTCGGTAACGCGGTAATGTGTTGTATCTGGAAGTTAGGACATTTATTATAGAATACACGCCATTATCACACAAATATTATAAAGGCAAATGTTTGTGTGTGTTTGTATGTTTGTTACCTCTACACGCTCAAACGGCTGGACCGATTTTGCTAAAATTCTATGGAGGTAGCTGACACCCTGGATTTCCATGTAGGCTACTTTTTATCCCGTATAATTCTAGCGGGTAAAATCGTTGGGCGCAGCTACTAATCTATATTTATCATCACGCCTATATTCATAGAAGCGGTATCCAGATTCCAGACGTATGATGCAAGCATACCTAGACATTTTTAGCCTAAGTTGTAAGGAATAATTTCATTCTATCAATTAGGTAAGTTTTACAATTACAAAAAATGTAGTTATGACAAAGTGACTTAGATATTAAGTACATTTTTTTTATTACTAGACATATGACGAAAACAAAAGCCTTGCAAAGGCATATTATAGTGTTAGTTCGACCCAATTGGCGCATTGGTAAACCGATGGGATTGCTGTGCTAAGGGTTGCGGGTTCGAGCCACACGATATAAAAAATTATGCGATGCAAAGATGTTTGTCCCTAGTCTGGGTGTTTGTATATGTGATATTCTAAGTTTGTGTAACGCACCCACGATACAGGAGAAATACCACGTTTGAATAAGAACAATTGTCATAATGTAAGTATGTACTATTTAATTGTTTTTTCTATGTTTTGATATAATTATAACTAAAGATTCTTATACCTACGTAGACAATACATGACAGACAACATAAACAATATCTAAAGGGGTCATAAATCCCAATTGGCGACGGAGAGATATTTACGATCGACCTAGAATTTTTCCAATTTGACTTATTTCTTGTTACCTCTGTACCTACGCTCGTTATTGCACCGACGTATCTTACGGATTTAAGGGTGGGCTTTGAAACAAATAGGTTATTTGAGTTGCGTTCTCCCTTGTTTCGTGTAAGTTGAAATGTTATAAAAATCTTGAAACAACTTTTGAACTCACATATTAATTAATTATTAATATTGATTAACTTAATAATAGGTAGCAGCGTCTTCTGTAACTTGACCACCAATTTTTCGGTCCCCAAGCCATTTGCCAAGCGTGGGGATTATGGCAACCCCCCCTTAGTAAGAGGGCGGCCTTCGTTCAACAGTGGACTTCATCCGGCTGATGGTGACCTGAATTGGACCTGGAAATCTGATCGCCAGTTATTCAGGTATCCGGGTCCAATCCAGGTCTTCTCCAACAACAACTCTTCCAGGCAAGAGTCGAGGAGTGACCATACTGTACCTACATCGACATTTTGCGATGCAGACGCAATTGTGAGCAGTTTTATTCCGGTTTTTATTAAACTGTCACTCAAGCACTCGCCTGCTTCCAAACGATAATCGTTGCTCGGAGAGAACGTTTTAAAACCCTCAGCTTACTGGTTCTAGAAATATGTCGGTGTTGCCGTTTTTTTTGCAATCTCATTTAAGTTTTTTGTATTCTTACGCTATTCATAAACCCTCTTAATCATCAAAGAGAATGAAACCGGCATTAACTAAGCCCCGTATTATTTGATATGCAAAAACAGTGACATATAATTTAATCCTTGGTTTAAAATTGTAATTTTTTATGTATAACGGGGGAATAGTTACAATTTTAAACCATGGATTAAATTAAATCTATCACTATTGCATGTCAGAAAATAAAGATGTCAATAGATATAATACGGGTTTAAGTTAATACTGGTATTATCCAGGTTTATTTAGAAGGTCTGAGCGTAAGTCCTTTTGCTATCTTTCGTTATTTACTAAATTGGCAAGCTTTATGCAAGCTTGCCAATCAATCACTAATATTGCCAGCTTTATGTTGTACCTACGTCAAATATCGAAACATATCGAAAAAATTCTAAAATCAAAGTATTTTATTGTGAGACAGTGGTAATTTACATGGTGATTCAGTATTGGTTGTGAACTCACTGCTCGATCTTGTTAGGCGTACAATAGTTTGCAGTGCTGCAGTTCTGAAGTCCAAGTAGTCAAATTATGTTACTTTTTTTTGTAACTATTTGCGAGATGAACCGTTTTATGCTTACCTCAGCCAGTTCTTGGAAGCGAGCTCTTCACACATTGAAGTTTTGTACAAAGCGAGTGTCTACTTCTAGAGAGATTAATACCAATGTATTACTGGAAAACAAAAAACCCGAAATAGTTCCAAATCCTATCCAATTCCAAATAATAAATAGGAATAGATTCGCTGCTCTCTCCATCATAAAAAAAAAAAAAACGCGGTAACGAAACCATAGCGCCATCTAATTCGACGCCAACGCCATCTAGGGAAACAAATGTCAAACTTTTACTAAAGTAATAAATATTTTTTGTGTGATCGCGCTATTAATTTCGCTTTCTATTCAGACACATCAGAAACGTTCATACTGTCAGTTTTGCGCGTGACAGTGCACCAAAATTACATAAAAATAACAAGATATTTTTCGTTCAGCTCATTACCAGTGAATGGCCTTAACAATTTATTTACTAGCACTTGTCGCGGTTTCGCCTGAGCGGCGCGCCCGTATGAACCACTCGAAGCGTGAAAGTGGGACAAACAAACAAGGGCTTTGTGTGCATAATATTATCGAGGATGGGTGGGTAGAGGTCTCTTTGTAAACAGCTGCACTATAAATAACGTAACGTAGGTTTTTTTTGCAACATACTGCTTACTATATATCCCGGTTATACTCACGTGTGTATTCGGGAATGCCCGACTAGTTTCGAACTCGAACGGAGCCCTTATTCATGAGCTGGTTACGCGGCTAGTCGGGCATTCCCGAATACACACGTGAGTATAACCGGGATATATAGTAAATAATATGGATAACACTCACGGAAGTTATTATAGTAAAACATACTGCTTGACTTAAATTCTGTTGATAAAGTACATACATACTTATTGTCACGCATGTTTCCTAAAGGGGTAAGCAGAGACTACCAGATTTCCATTTGTTACGATCCTGACATACTTCTTTCGCCTCATTTACTCGCATCACATTCCTTGTGCACGCTCGTCGGTTAAGGGTACTTCTCACTTGACCTATGAATTAATAAAGTTGAAAAATGATAGACACGAGCAGGATTCGAAGCTGTGGACTTCGCCGATCCGTGGCGTAGCTCTAACCAACTGAGCTACCGTGTTGCTGCGTTCTGCGGCTCGAGGCCGACAAATTTCAGGACACACTTTGCATCGTTCGGGATTTGATCCCAAAACCCCATGCTTAACAGTCGCTCTCAGCGACCACTAGACCAACAAGGCAATCACCACGACTACGATAATAATATAAATGTCACAATATTATGCAAGATTGTCACATTAACGTCTCAAGCTTGCTTATCTAACCCTTCGCTATACTTTGCAAAAAGCAAAATCCTATTCTGAAACAGCATTATTAAATCTTCCATTAGGCAATGGCACACAATAAATCAAAAAGCCTGAGTTATAACCACTAATGTGTAGACGATTGAGTGTGTGTGTGTGTGCAAATTGTGATTAACGACTCTTAAGGCGTGTACATAACGTCCTACTTTCATGTTACATATCCTCGAATTGATATTTATTTATTTCTTTTAACACAGATTATACCAAATGCGATAGTGTGGTCACCGTAATATTTAAAATGTATTACTTGCATTGGCACTGATAGCCGAGTGGTATTACCGTTGGACTGCGAAATCAAAGGTCGCAAGTTCAAATCCCGACACGCACCAATGTCTTTTCAAATTCATGTGCGTAGTATAAATTCGTCATCAGTTGTAAAAACGGTGAAGGAAAACATCGTGAGGAAACCGGTACACCTGAGAGATTTTCCAACGGTGTGTAAAGCCATGTCAGGGGTTACAGGCGGTTTAAACTCTGACACCAGGTTGTTCATCAACCATACGATAAGAAGAAGAGACTTGCATTATGATAATATTAAAACAAAAAAATTTTGAAGAATGTTGAAGTTTCTTTCATTTTTTTAACACAAAACGAAGTGACAAAAAACGAGAGTGTTGCGTTCTTTTCAGGAGATATATAGGCTGTAGATCAAGAGATAGGCATAGATATTCTCCTTATGGCACTAGCACACAAACACACTTATTCAGCTCGATTCAGCGTTTGTCTACGGAAAACCCCTTTGTATAGAATATGTACTCTTCAGCTTTTGGAAGCTAAATCATCTTCATTCCAAACGGCTGTTTTCTTTGGGCAAACGTTGAAACAAGCTGAGTGAGTGTAGTTATACTCTTATCGATCGAGGAGCTCGTATCTACGTAGCTACCGCGCATATCAGTCGAACTGCGAGGTTGAGATGTGATGGGTGACCGTTTTCACGTGTCGAGACCTCTCCGTGCTTCGGAAGGCATGTTAAGCCGATGGTCCTGCGCCTGATCTCTCTCCGGTCGTGTCGATTTGGCGTACCATAGGACTTTGAGAGAGAGGGAATAGGGAGTGCACTTGTTTGCGCGCATACTTGTGCACTACAATATCTCCTGCGTAGTAGGCTAGTCTGAGATGAGGAAGGGGGCCGTGACCGAAATTCGTTTAGAATAACATTATTTTGTTACTCTTAGCTCTCACTCTCAGCCAACATGAACTGTTGAAGCAGGACAGTTTACGTTGCGGAAGCGAGACGCCGCATTACATGCATGTTTCGCTTCTACATCGTAAACTGCCTGGCTTTAAGAGTTCATGGTAAGGGAGCTCGAGGATAAATATTCACATTTTGCAGATTCTCTTTCTCGGCAACATAAAGAAATAGTATTCACAATTCGTCCCTCTACAAACTGTTTTGATACCACCTTTAGTTCCTGGTAAACCGACTCCAGTGTTATCAAATTTCTAATGGATTGAACTGTCGCGTCTCATCAAGGGTGTAATCCAAGTTTAGGGCGGACATTAAGGCATTTGGTAATTAAGCTGTGGACCACCTTAAGTGATAATGTAATGTCTTCGGAAAAATATTAGTAAGTACTTTGCCCCTTGTCTAGTTTCCCTGAAATTATTATTTAAGAGATTGGTGAAGTTGACAACGAAGGTCAGGTACATTTGTAGTAGTAGTGTGCAAACTGCAAATACGCTATAAAAATATAGCATGCTACGGACTATAAGCAAATTTTTTCTAGCATGCTTTTTTCATATTACGCTATAGCATCTCGCCCAAGCATACCGCGCTAAACGCTTTATCATAGCACGGAGACTATCAGCTCTAAATACGCTATTACTGAATAAAGACTGACGCCGTGCGACCGTGCGATCAAGGGCTATGTGCTATTTGCTACTATCAACTGCTATGGTGCTACGTTCTCGCTGCGTATGTATATGCTATGTACACTCGTCGTGCTATCATATAGCACCGATAGCAATTCAAAATAGCACGTGCTACGCGTTGAGTATAAATCGCATGCTTTGCTATTGTGCTATATAAGCCATCACTAATTTGTTGTCAACTTTATTAAGCTTCTCTCTAACGTTTTATGCGTTTTATACAAACCTACAATCGGATAGCAATTTGAAGATGATCTCATTTTTACCCGACTTCAAAAAAAGCAGGTTTTCAATTCGTCGGGATCTTTTTTTTATTTTTATTCTTTAAATTTGTATTTACCTGTTAAAATTGACATACACACAATGTAATTCTAATGTTTACGTATTAAGGTTTACGTTCAGTATGTGGTCTTCTTCTTATCGTATGGTTGATGAACAACCTGGAGTCAGAGTTTAAACCGCCTGTAGGCCTCTGACATGGCTTTACACACCGTTGAAAAATCTCTCAGGTATGCCGGTTTCCTCACGATGTTTTCCTTCACCGTTTTTAGCATCTGATAACTAATTTTTAGTACGCACATGAATTCAAAAAGACATTGGTGCGTGCCGGGATTTGAACTTACTTATTATATATATATACTTACGACCTTTGACTTGGCAGTCCAACGGTCATACTACTCGGCTATCAGTGCTGACAGTATGTGGTATAAGTATACGATGTGTACACTACAAACAATTAGCGAAAAATCTAGAACAATTAGCAATTTAATTAACCTTAATAATATGTAAGGTCAAGAAGTGTGACGCGATACGGAAAGAATCATGCGTAGTATCGTGCTACGCCGTAGCGTCGTAGCAGTATGTAATGATTATACAATCTGCTACGACGCTAGAATAAATCGATGAATTGTTTTAGCTCCCTCTGAGTCTAGTGGCTGCAAAGCGCAGGTGACTAGCATATCAGTGGGTTCGATTCTCAGGTCAATGTTATTAGCAACACGGAGTCGTAAGTCAATAGACTCGCCTCCTGTTTCATGGGACCTACATAACTAAAAACCTTTGTTTTTAAAACGTCGCTCCGCACTACGAATTTCTCCTGTATCGTGGGTGCGTTTCACAAACATGAAATATCACATACACAAACACCCAGACTCGAGACAAACATCTGCGGATCACACAAATTTTTGTCCATGCGGGATTCAAACCCGCGACCCTAAGCGCAGCAGTCCAATCGCTTAACCACTGATCATAAACCTCAGCCTACCCTATCGTAGAATGCAGGCGTGATGTTTTATTACAATACCTTTGTCGAAACGAACTTTCTAGAACCAATATTCCCCGCAGATACAGTTAAGTACATCATACACTATTCCTCTTAATCATAAAGGAGGATCATACCGGCATTAACTTAACCCGTATTAAGTATATTGACATCTCTATTCTTTGATATGCAAACGACAGTGACAGGTATAATTTAATTTATGTCATCTTTGGTATAAATTGATTTTTTATTTCAAATTGATTGGACTGTTGCGCTAATAGTATATGGTTCGATTCGCATTCGTGACAAATATTTGTGTGATCCGAGAATATGTGTTGTCCAACGTGGGTGCGTTACAAATTGTAGTGTAACTCAAGACCTAAAATAAATATTAGTGGCAAACAATCACAGGTTAAATATAGCTAATTAATTATTTACATCATACAAAGTCGTATCGTACTTAGTTGATGGTCTTCTTCTTCTTCTTATCGCATGATTGATGAAAAACCTGGTGCCAGAGTTTAAACCGCCTGTAGGCCTCTGACATGGCTTTACACACCGTTGAAACATCTCTCAGGTGTGCCGCTTCCCTTACGATGTTTTCCTTCACCGTTTTTAGCAACTGATAACTAATTTATAGTACGCACATGAATTCGAAAAGACATTGGTGCGTGCCGGGTTTTGAACCTGCGACCTTTGACTTGGCAGTCCAACGGTCATCCCACTCGGCGATCAATGCTCTTAGTTGATGGTAAAAGTAAATTATAAAAAACGGACTTAGGATATGTCTTCGGTACAAAGTAAATCAGAGATTAGCTGAAAAGAATTTCTACCTATCTGTTTGAAAAGTTTGTTTAATTAACGTGTAAAACACATTTATTAGGCTTTTCTATTCATTATCAGACAGTTCGGTATAATCAGTCGACGAGTCTATCTTTTCTTACGTCCTTGATTATATGACTTTTCCCTCAAGTCATAAACTAAACCTTCAACTAATTTGCTACTAGGTGTGCCGTCATTAACTAAACACTTCGTAGGAAATGTTTCGAAAGTCCAAACTAAATTAGATTGAATTCATTTATGAGAGACATGGTGATGGAAATCAAGGTTTGTCAAGTCCATAAAACTGGATTAAGATCTTACATAAACATACATTCAGTGATAGCCGAGTGGTATGACCGTAGGACTGCCAATTCAGTGCGTAAGTTCAAACCCTGGCACGCACCAATGTATTTTCGAAATCATGTGCGTTCTATAAAATTAGTTATAAGTTGCTGAAAACGGTGAAGGAAAATATCGTGAGGAAACCGGCACACCTGAGAGATTTTTCAACGGTGTGTAAAGCCAGGTCAGAGGCCTACAGGCGGTTTAAACTCTGACACCAGGTTGTTCATCATACGATAAGAAGAAGATAAATATATTGATATACCTGTTTTTACCGTAGGGGAACCGTATGCTGCCATGCGTAGTCATAGTCATAGTCATAATGTTTTTATTTCATATAGGCTACAAAAGAGCACTTAAAAAACGTCAAACTAGTTGCACGGTTCCAAAAAGTCGTTTCTATGGAGAAGAACCGGCAAGAAACTCCATAGTTACTCTTTGCTGATGATGCTATTCTAAAGACATCACTTACGAACTCACTTCTGAATCCGCGGTGAGATTTGACGGCAAGGTGACGTGTGAGATCACTTTCGAGATGAGTAAGTGTTTCAGAATAGCATAGCAGGTTATATTTATAAATTGTGAGCATACTGCGTGTACAGTTTAGTGAACCGTACACTATATTTTTTATGTGTCAGTAGTTGGGAGTGTGTGGTCAAAATGTAAAACTCTTCTTCCAGTAAAAAGGTTTAACTAACGACTATATAAGTACAGTACGCAGCAAAGTTGTGAGATTCTTACATACGTCTGTTTCGAGTGTCAGTTAAAGTGCACACTGAGTTGAATTACAATGCATCGTAATAAAGCGCCAGTAAGGCATAAAAGTATGAATTTACGTAAACCGTACATTGCGACTTTACAATTTTTTCACTGCGCCATTCACGCCTCCGTCAATCTTACGTCATAAACATAGCATTAGATTTGTTGTTATCGAGGGAGAATTTATGGATAGTGAGAATTTTGCGTCGTTACAATACGATTCATATAATAACAGCATAATAATATATAGCCTATAACTGCCCACTGCAGGGCAAAGGCCTCTCCGAAGGATTGAGCATTCATAATCGCGCTAGCTCACTCACAGCCTGTTGGCGCAACATATATAGCATAAAGGTTAGGCGGAGGTGTATCTATAGTACACCCACATTTCGCCAGTTATGTTGTAGGTCCGAATGTAATAGGGGGCGAGCCTATTGCTTTAATTATTCTTTTATGATTCGAATAATTTTATTTAATTATAACTATTTAAAAGCATCTTATCCTAGTTTAGTTAGTTTTTTTATCCCAACCTTACCAATTCTTTACAGCATTTATGATCACAGGCACTCTAACTACATCCTAAGTACTATAGCAGCTATTTTAGGTCCCTGTTTTAACGTGATAATAAGCACACACTAATACTTAAAAAAAAAGTCAGCAAATGTCAGATAAATTATAATAACATGTTAATTTCTTTCATAAAAAAGTTCCAAAGGAAAGGTCGCCTAAATGAAATCTTTTTGTTCAGAAGAATTTTAGATTACCTAAAAATTATAAGATTCCTTAATTGAATAAGGTTTCTAACTTTTTTATTATATTAAAGAGCTTTTTAGTGAGTCAAAAAGTTTTTTACTTTGCCTACGTTAGTACTTCAAGTCATCTGAGATAATATGTAGGTATTCGTAACATTAAGAGCCTGTTTGACCATCTACAAGTAAAGTGTTGAATAGTTACTTCTTGATTAACGATAATCGGCAAGTAAAAGTTACGAGTATCTTCTATCGTATTTTAGTTATAGGCCAGTTTATCCCCTGATTAATGCTACTCAGATATTGTGAAATTCGTATAAGTGGTTACGGGTGACTTTAAGTGGCGGTTAGTCTACTTGACACTTTACTTGTAGATGGTGAAACGATGACCTGATTGGCGCAGTGGCTCAGCGATTGGACTGCTGCGCTAGGGGTTGCGGGTTCGATTCCCGCACGGGACAAGCATTTGTGCGATCCGCAGATGTTTGTCCCGAGTCTGCGTGTTTGTGTATGTGATATTTCAAGTTTGTGAAACGCACCCACGATACAGGGGAAATTCGTAGTGTGGGGCGAAGTTTAAAAAAAAATATATAGGAAAAATACTATTCAAGCCACTTATAACGTGGAAATGTAGATGTATTTTAAATATGTATAGACTTCTAATAAAAGAGAACCCTCTGTTTACCCGCTTTGGAGGTTAGAGGCGTCAAGATAATAGAATAAAATAATACATACGTATCAGTATTATACATAACATTATTGATAACATGCCGAATGTCAAAAACAGCTCGTACGAATAATTAATAAGTAGGTAGGTTGAAATATCTGTTACAATAATTTCATAACTACCGTATAATATTATCACGTAGTGTTGTAAAAAACTCAAGTCTTTTAGTCTTTATTTCGAGACGTGAGTCGATTTTCAAGACTAGGACTCGTTAGTCACATTAGTCCGAGTCCTTTGAGTACCTTGAGTCTTTTGAGTCCTTTCGAGTCTTTTAAGTTATTTGAGCTAGACTGAGTCATGAACTTGAGTTGTTGTATTTAATACACCTAACCTAATCAATTGTATGCACCTGAAGACTGACGATTTGCTGAATCAAAATTATAAATATATAAATATTTTGGGACTTTCTATTTTTACTTTTATTTACTCCAACCAAACTAAGGCTATGGATTAAGAGGACTCAATCAATGGTCTTTTAAAAAGACTCAGTCTTTGGGTTCTTTTTGGCAGGACGCAAGTCTTTTTACAAAAGACTCCAAATTCTGAAGGACTTGAGCTCTAAGTATTATTTATAAGACTCGAGTCTTATAAATAATACTTAGAGCTCAAAAATAGCTCTAGCTTTATTAAATAAGACTCCAAGACTTGAGTCTTTAACAACACTATTATCACGCCTGTATTAATTACAATAGGTAAGCAGGGGTGCAGTAATGCACTCATTTAATAGGGGGATATCAATGGGTATCATCAGCCTATCTTCGTCCATTGCCGGACGTAGGCCTCTCCAATGGATACTGCTCTTGAATCTATCTATTAGAAAATTTTGTCCGAGTTCGGAATTGAACCAACGACTACAAGCATAGCTACGTCAACAACACTAGTGAGAGTTTGTACTTACTATCTACTTAATAAATATTTGAATGGAGATAAATACAGATATTAAATAAATTCTCAGACAATATTATTACATTTTTCAAGGGCTTCGAACATCTGACAGGCTGTAACACTTACCGAAATTAGTTTTGGATAACATTATGATTTAATTAAATACAGATTTATAAAGCTAGGGGTTCCCGTGGCTTTGTTGGCTTTAAATTATTTCTTTAATAAGTTCTTACTTACTTTAAGGTTGGTTTTACAGCTGGCCGAGGGAGCCGTACGGGCTCCCGCGACGAAGACACTTGTACACTCTTACACTTGGTAGTACATAGCGACGCAGATTGGTCCGTACACGACCCGCTTCACTTACGGCGCAGTACAGCACAGTGTGTTGTGGGTTCGATTCCCGCACGGGACAAAAACTTGTGCGATCCGCAGATATTGTTCCCTAGTCTGGGTGTTTGTGTATGTGATTTAACATGTTTGTGAAACGCACCCACGATACAGGAGAAAATCATAGTGTGGTGCGACGTTTTAAAAAAAATACTGTTAACGTACATACATACGTCAAAAATTAACGATTACAGAAGATGTTGAACGTGCGTGAAATATGAGGCGTTGTTTCATGGCATAAAAACCCAGCTATCAACGTTATTAGGGCTGCTAATACAAAACAAAACACTTTCGTTATAAGGGCAGCTAGAAGAACACAAAATTGTCAATACCATTTTTAACATTTACGATTTTTATAAATATTTTGGCCGATTCAAGGTCAAAATTAGCATATTCAGTGTACAGAATAGTTGCTGCGTCAGTGATTCCCTCTCCCCCACAACAGTAGAAATAATAACTGTTATACTTAAGAGTAATTTTTATAGTAATCTTTAGATAAGAGTACAGTGACTTTGATGCTACTCGTATTCTCATTTTAGGTATATTGTAGCTCATTATTCTCTCATACTTGAAATGATTTTTAAAAATTCCTACAACATATTTTTAAAAGAGTAACTATGGAGTTTCTGGCCGGTTCTTCTCCATAGAAACGACTTTTTGGAACCGTGCAACTAGTTTGACGTTTTGTAAGTGCTCTTTTGTAGCCTATATGAAATAAAAACATTATGACTATGACTATAGTGAGGCTGTCTGTGCTGTAAAAGTCTAGATAAAATGAGATAAAAAAAAATATTTCCGTGTGCGTCAAGTGAAGCTGAATCATCCCCCCGCCTTAACATTATAAACTGATCACGAAATAAAAAAAAACAATTTGTTAATCATCAAAGCTCATACGAAACCAAATATTCGAAAGAAGCGAAGAAATTAGATGTACCTTGACACATTTGATTTGATTACTTAGCTTGTTGAGTCTTTCGTCTACTGTACGCCTAATAAAAGTGTTTTTGAACGGAAGAACATCGTTTGCTCTGCCTCGTTGGTCTAGTGGTCGCTAAGCGCGACTGCTGAGCAAGAGGTCCTGGGTTCAAATCCCGGGTCGGGCAAAGTGTTACTGAGTTTTCCATTAGGTAATTCTCAGTAGCAGCACGGAGTCTGGATTTGTGCCCGGTTGATGGCAATAGGCTCGTCCCCTATTACATTGGGACTTACAACATAACTGGCGAAATGTGGGTGTACTGTATGTACACCTCTGCCTACCCCTTCGGGGAATACAGGTGATGTTATGTTATGTAGAAAATCATTAAACGGTACGTTCACATTAAAGATTTTTTGTATTTTAAATACTGAAATATGATATAGGTTCACCACCAGATGCCTGGGACCGTTTCTTAGTGTTAGTATGCCGGGACAAATATCTGCATAACACATTTAGGTGTTTGTCCTGAGCGGGGATCAAACCGGTAACCTTTAGCGCAGCAATACAAGCTTAGGAGATTCAAAGACATAATAGTTTTTCGTGGCATTTCGAGTTTTACAGCACTGAATGTCCAATATCTAGGTAGGTATATAGATAAACATTCTGCGCATGGAGGAGTGTGAGATTCGGCATAGTTAAAGATTATTTTTTGTCATTTTTTTGACACAGTTTTCTTAACTAATGTAACTGTTAACGCATAATTAATATTGTAAACTTGTTTCTGTTCCAATTTTTTTTTTTTTTTTATTGATTTTTAATTTTAGCAAGAAGAGCAGAAAGCTACAATTGGTATGATAATTACGGTCACATTATGACCGCCGCCGCCGGGCGACCTAGTATTCTTAGGTACTCAATAGACAGCCCTTTGATATATAAATAATGCCAAGACAAGCTCTCTCATTTTATCATCATCCATCAATATCAGCTTCATCTTAGTACAGATCACAGTACGCCTACTCCGGTAATGAGTCCAATCTGAACCCGATTGGGCCCGATTTGACCCGATTGAACCCGATCTGACCCGATATTTTGTTCATTATATCATCGACCTATCGCGCTGCCGGATGACCAACGATTCGTTTTATTTCAGGCACAATTTCATTTGGAGGGCAACACTTTTGCCGAACCGGAAATTGAACTCAAACCCTCACGCGATTGTCACGTGTACAGCTTTGTAATAAGCTAATATAGAAGAGTAATATTTTCTTTAAAATAAACAAAAACCGCTTCATTTTTTAAAGATTGAATAAATCTGATATAAATATATAGTTACCTACCTAATTCAGTTTAGGTACATAGTGTTGCCAGATTATACTATTATTTTATATAATTTAATAATGTTTTTATATGTATAAGTAAATCTAGTCTGTTCTTATGATTAATAACTCATCGTATATTGGTATGTGTTCCTAATTATTAAATTTTATGTTATTTACTTTTATATAAAACTTGGTAATATTATGTTTTATTATGTGCATACTTGCACAAAAATTTGCACGCCTGTTTGGCGAAATGTTGGACTAAATGTTTTAACATGTAACACCAATGTAACTCATTTCACGCAAATAAATATTCTTATTCTTATTCAAATGTATTAATTACAATACGCGAACCCAGATTCCCTGTCAGACATGAAACAATTATTTCATACATTCTTCTTAAATCTAAACATATTCCGACAAAAAGTAGTCACATTTAACAAAGCGTACCCGTGCCGACGCTTATTTAGATAGGTATGGAATCGTCTGTATGATACGAGTCTGCTACATACCATGTGCATTGACCGCACTCACATGCACAAACACGAAAACTCAAAACATAATACTATTAATACTATTAGCGTACAAAAATACGTCTCGGATAAAACTTTGTCCCACCACTTTACTACGGAGCTAACGGTGAATCTTTAAGAAATTGGCTTCTCAAATTATAAAATAAATATTTCTATTCGCATTACCAGTAAACACGAATTTCTACATAAATACGACGATAACATATTGCCGAATATTTACGAGGCGCCGACGACGCACACCGTACTTCTCCCACGCTATTTCATTGGATCTCTCATTCGTAAAAAGATATCCCCCTCTCAATGCAGGTATCATTTTTCCCAGATTTCCTGTACAAACAATATTTCATTAGCTACGGGACCTATTTCAATAAATATTTGTCGCCTCACGCCGTCCGTCCGATTTTTCTTCCTCTCTGGAAAATCTCACGACCTCAGTTGCTGATTGGAAGGCGGAGTGAACGGTCGTGCGTCGCGTACCCAATCGTGGATCGTAACGTCCGTGAAATTCGAATTTCGATTTTCAAATTTGAATTTTGCTTTTGATTTGCGCGAGTATTGCATTCGATTCAGTTTGAAAGTGTTCCGAATTTGAATTTTAAGTGTAGTTTGTGTGTGTTTTGTAGTTTTTTTCTGACTTGAGTGGAAGTTGACTGTTCGTTAGCGGGACTCCAATAGGATGTAATGTGAGTAATTAACAAACTTTTATCGCGGGCCGCAAGTGGACGCTTTAATTATATTATTGTTTGGCCTTTCGTAATTAATGTGGACTTTTATTGAGGCTCTTTGGGGACTTTTACAACAGTTTTCAACTTCTGGCTTGTAGTCATATATTTTTTATGATATTTTTTGTGATCTTACTTCAGTATAAATTAATCTCAATAATTTGGCACAGAAGAAAATTACTCGTTTGATTAAAAAGTTAGAATACAAGCTTGGGAAGTGTGTTAGAATTTTATGCAAATTAATTACATTTTTAAACGTTGAATAACACATCAATAATACCATTTATTTTTATCATGTATAGGTACTGAGTTATTTGTAGTTTATGACGCTCAGATCAATATAAATATTTCTATAATCTTTTTTGTAATTCTTATTATTCTCTAGTGTTTTTAAGCATCTTTATGGTGTCTTCTGTTACCTAAGTGTACTGTTCACACTTTACCAGCATCTTTTACTTTTAATTTACATTATCTCTACCACTTTTTAACTGTGTATAAATACCAGCAGAAAAGGCGTAAAAGGCATAAGCACATTTTTATAAAACATAAACATAAGAATGTTATGGAAAAATCCAGTAACATTTTTTTAAGCTGTATTTATTTCTATGAGGATCTGAAAAACATTACACTTTCGATAAAACAATTGAATTCCAATTATAACGATTCCCCTTCTAACTGAATCAATCATGTATAAATCACATTTTAATTGCAAATTGTATTTGGAAGTGCGATCTTAATTGGACACATTGGAAAGACAAATAAGGGATTTTCATTGGGATCCCATAGAATTAAGGGCATTGGAATGTTGCTAGGATTAATGAAAATTTTAGAATTAAATTTAGGAAATCTTGAACTTGATAATAAAGTACCTACTAACAATGTTATCACGACGACGGCTATCATTTCTTCGGGGGCTGTCCGTCATTCCAATGGTAAAGAGGTGTTTGTTTAGAGGGCAGTGTCCGGTTTTTGTACCTAGTACTGTACGGATTTTGTCCCTGTTTAGGCTGGTGAGGTAGCGGGCAAACTTTTTTGAAAGTACCGGAACCGGGCCATCGACCCGACATTTAACACACAGGATTTTAACAATTATTTCACCAATGGAAAGCGAAATTATCAGTATGTAACATGATCGTTAATTGTGTGTTTGTAAGTTTGTTACCTCTTCACGCATAAACTGCTGGACCGATTTTGCTGAAATCTGGTATGGAGGTAGCTGACACCCTGAATTAACATATAGCCTTTTTATCCCGTGAAAATGTAGCGAATACATCGCTGAGCAAAGTTAGTTGAGTGATCATAGGTATACTGGTTTCGTAATAAACATACAACAACTGTTTGCAAACTTTCCATTCTCCACCACCCGCGCGTGTTCAAGAGATCCAGTGAAGGATTACTCCCAAACATATCGATGTTACCTGTTTATTTTATGAAGAAATCCTGCCAATATCTCCTATCAAAACATACTTGTACTTGGAATAATAAAAATGTATCCATTTCTTCAGATATACTCGTTAATGTATTCCGGATCATAGCTTTATGTATAACTAGCAGCCCGCTCCGGCTTCGCACGGGTATAAAATATATATTATAAGTATTTCTCCACTATTTTATGGATGTTATTATACATATAAACCTTCCTCTTTAATCACTCTATCTATTAAAAAAAACCGCATCAAAATCCGTTGCGTAGTTTTAAAGATTTAAGCATACATAGGGATATAGGGACAGAGAAAGCGACTTTGTTTTATACTATGTAGTGATATAATAGTTTACACACACTTGGCACAAGACGAGCTGATTGGCGCAATGGCTGAGCGATTGGACTGCTGCTAAGGGTTGCGGGTTAGATTCCCGCACGGGACAAAAATTTGTATGTTCTGCAGATGTTTGTCTCGAGTCAGGGTGTTTGTGTATAGTACGTGATATTTCATGTTTGTGGAACGCACCCACGACACAGGAGAAATTCCTAGTGTGGGACGACGTTTTTTTTAAAAAAAAACTTGTAAATAGGTAATTGCTGAGGTTCCGTTAAGGTGTTCTCTAACTGTAACTAAAACTTATTGCTAGATAAAGGTATCTTCTTATACACAGAAGTAACAATTGATCATCACGCTTCTTATTGCGTTGAAGAATCAATAATAATATAACGATATTTTTATTCAACAGTAACGAATATAACGTTATTTTTATTCAATGAAGTCAGCTATTTTAATTAATGAACTTTGTCTCAATGTTAACAAAACGTTTAAACAATACATATAGGCGAATATAGAACCTCCTTATTTTTCGAAATCAGTTAAAAATTCACCTTCTAAATTATTGAAATCGCTCCATGTCAGTTTCGTCAGACGCGAAAATAAAACCGACAATTTTTGGACATCAAAACAATCATTCAACCAATCAAGTCATCACAATGAATCGCATTTACTTCTGCCAAGCCGCCATTTTGTTTCACGCTCCGTCAAGCTAAGTGACCTGTCTTTGTGATACAGATATGTACCGCGTTTCGGGTCGTTGTGCCCCTAAACAGGGTTAAGACGTACGATGATTGATCCTTGCATGCTACAGGGCTGATCAATTTAAAACTGCCGGACGCTGGTATTTCCTCTAAAAGCCAGTATTTTTGTTCCACTTCGTTGTATAAATTAGTTAAGTATTTCTGATGAAGTGACATTTGATGGATTAGCTTCATAAGTATTGCAAGTTTTGTATTCATAACCTGGATAGTTACTTTTGTAATGATTTGCTTTCTTCAATTAACGGTTATGGGAAACATTTTATTGTAATATTGGCAGTGGTGGATTTACCCTAAGGCCCAATAGGCCCGGGCCTAGGGCAGCCAGATATAAGGGGCAGCCAATCGTGAAAAAAATAATTACTGATGATAACAAGCTACTTATCTGCCAGAGAAAGTCCCGTCAAAATCGGTCCAGCCATTTTGGAGATTAGACGGAACAAACAGACAGACAGACAACAATTATTAGAGACTGTTGTCTGCTGTAGGTGAAACCTATATCACGGATCACCAGGCCTTACCTCCGTGAGAGTGAGATTTCTATTTCATTAATAGCAAGTTATTGGGAATAGTTGTAATAAGCAGGTAGTATGATGACTAGTAGGCACTGATAGCCGAGTGGTATTATAGTTGGACTGCCAAGTCAAAGGTCGCAAGTTTAAACCCCGGCAGGCACCAATGTTATTTCGAATTCAGGTGCGTAATATAAATTTAGTTGCTAAACGGTGAAGGAAAAAATCGTGCGGAAACCGGCACACCTGAGAGATTTTTCAACGGTGTATAAAGCCATGTCAGTGGCCTATAGGCGGTTTAAACTCTGACACCAGGTTGTTCATCAACCATACGGTAAGAAGAAGATGATGATGTCATATCCGCCAATCCCACACATTCACCATTCTATTTTTTCTATCAATTCAATTTGTGTGATGTTGCTTCACAAGGAGCATCATTATTTTCCATTAAATTCTTTTATCGTCCAATAGAGCTTGCATTGATTCAAATCTGTGATTGACACACAATAGCATCATAAACGTTACCCCAACCATTTCATGTCCATTACAATTGTGGACACTTGAGGATTTGCTTCTATCAAGTCTCGTCTACTGACAATTTCGGCCATGGCGGCCAATCTGAACGAAGAACACAACTCAAGAGATTTTATAGTGCTGAAGTTAGTCGAGCATTTAAGGACCTCACTGTCTGAACACCTAGCTTTCTTATATTATACCTGAATTCCCTATGAGCAGGTGAGCACTACTAACCTAAACATTTCGCAAATGAATATAGGTACGTTATACACTCACCGACACGGAATGTGGCCCAAACTCATATGGTTTTTAATCAAAGATTTCTGGCATATTTTTTCTAAAATTTGTGATCACTGGTTCCCCACACTTCAGTGATTATATTAATCTATACTTATATAAATATGCTGGAATCTAACTAATGTTATAAAGCTGAAAAGTTTGTTTTTTTGCTTGAACGCGCTAATCGCTGGAACCGTCCGATTTGAATAATTCTTTCAGTGTTAGATAGCCCATTTATCGAAGAAGGCTATAGGCTATAAAACATTCGAAATTCACGCAGGCGAAGTTGCGGTCGGAATCTAGTATAAAAATATACGCGTTTTCTCAAACAACATTATTATGAAATTTGGGCCACATTCCGTGCCGGTAAGTGTATGTCGGTGGGAGCAATGTGCTAGCTTTTTGATATTTACAAGATTTAGTATAACAAGAACACTAGAATTAACTAAAAAAAAATTAAGACATTGAACCAGTCACACCGTTATTTGCCCGGGCAGAAACCCGCAACGTCCCGCAATCAAATCCAGTTTATAAACAACGAGGCCACCGTCTCCGTTTAATTGCATTTTATGCGAGTTTCTCATGGAGGCGCTGAGGTCGCTTATTGATAGAATATTAATGAGGTGTAAAGGGTACGCAGTGACAGCAGCCATCTTGGAAGACGGGTGATATGAGTTGTATTGGGAGCGATAGACTCTTTACTTGGGTTTCGTGTCGCAAATTATGCGGGCCAGAAGTGTGGCAATTAATTGGTCTCCACACGGAAGGCTGAGATCTATAAACCGTACTCACCACCGCTCTCAAAGATATTTGATGATTAGTTACTTAACTAACACTTAATGCCGCATTCAGACACTAATGATTACTTAAACTGACGACCAAGGCCTAAGTTCAACATCATCATCAGCCAAAAGACGTCACGTCTTTTGGCGGATGATGATGGCTTATCTCAAAAAAATGCTTTATTTCAGCCCTAAAATCTGTTTACATTTTTAATTAACTGTAAAATTTGGTTTTTATTTGCTTTAAAATCAATTGTAGTAATACAATTGAGTTTCCTACTAGTGACGACACATTTTCCTATTGGTATAAAAAACACACAACATCACGCCTGTATTCCCCGAAGGGGTAGGCAGAGGTGTACATATAGTACACCCACATTTCGCTAGTTATGTTGTAAGTCCCAATGTAATAGGGGGCGAGCCTGTTGCCATCAACCGGGCACAAATCCAGACTCCGTGCTGCTACTGAGAATTACCTAATGGAAAACTCAGTAACACTTTGCCCGACCCGGGATTTGAACCCAGGACCTCTTGCTCAGCAGTCGCGCTTAGCGACCACTAGACCAACGAGGAAGTCCAAAATCTATGGACAAATAACGTTTTGACTGCTCATAAAAAGGAAGTCAATAATTGATTGGTTGTGTCTCCCTTTACTAGGAGAACTTGTAACCCCAAACCACAATACATTTATACAGTACAGTAATTAATAAATTCTAAGCGGGACTCGTAACAAATAAATATACGCCATACACGCTACATGCGAAAATATCTATCTTATAGTGCAGTTTGTTAACAATTCGAATTGCTCGGGTCACAGCCGATTTGGCGAGTAAATTAGTTCTGGCTGTTGGCACCACCAGCAGCGGCGGCCGACGTCGTCTCCACACGTAGCGGTCCGGGACACTCAGACTCAAACGCTGTAGAACTCCCGGATTACACAATATGCCCCGGAGTATTTTAACTAAATATGCGATAAGTGTAAATTCCCGCCTTACTCTCAATTCGTTGTACCCGACCATTCCCATATACAATTTACTTTTGTTCAAACAAACGTAGTAATAATGGTCTTTATTAAATAATTTTCACTTGATCAACGAGTAAATAGCAGTGCGGTTAAACACATCAGAAACAGTGATTTTTTAATTGACATGTTATTGTTTACGAAGTAATATATTATATAAATGTAGTCCCTACATGAGAATGTATAAATTTTCTGGGTATTTCAATTTTAATTTACAATAAGGATATTTAAACATAACATAACATCACGCCTGTATTCCCCGGAGGGGTAGGCAGAGGTGTACATGTAGTACACCCACATTTTGCCAGTTATGTTGTAAGTCCCAATGTAATAGGGGGCGAGCCTATTGCCATTAACCGGGCACAAATCCAGACTCCGTGCTGCTACTGAGAATTATCTAATGGAAAACTCAGTAACACTTTGCCCGACCCGGGATTTGAACCCAGGACCTCATGCTCAGCAGTCGCGCTTAGCGGCCACTAGACCAACGAGGCAGTATATAAGGATATTTACTACATCATTAGTTGACTGGCCTGTTGGTCTTTGTGTGATGAACACAAATCTTTGTGTGATGAGAATAATGATTTGTTCTGTGTCTGGGTGTCTATATTATATATTTATATGAATGTTTATCAGTTGTCTAGTTGCCATTATACAGGCTCTGCCTAGTTTGGGATCAAATGACCGTGTGTGAGGGGTCCTAAGACTTCATTATTATTAATTAGGTTGGAATTAATTGAAATCTGCAAAAGGGTTTAAATACAAAACCTGAAAAAAATAATTTGAAGAATAAACGGATCCACAACGTCTTTAAATGTGTGGAGGGGCATTCGGTATCCCTCTCATGCAAAACGCTTAAAGTACAGGGTGATGCGAAAATTAATATGCAAATACAGACCATTACGTCACCATCCTATAGTGCCATCTTTATCTAACAATAAAATTTCAAATGCTTAAAACTTTATAATTTATTGTCGTTTTTAGTTTGTGTTTTCAGTTTTTATATTAATTATAAACCCGTCTGGATTGGTGCTCGGTTGAAGGTAATAGGCTCGCCCCTATAACAATGGGACTTATAACATGACTGGCTAAATGTGGGTGTACTACCCACACACTACTACTCACCCTTTCGGGGAATACAGGCGTGATGTTACATACATAACATCGCGACTGAATTCTCCGAAGGGGTAGGCAGAGGTGTACATATAGTACATTATATGGGTTGGTTCATCAAACCTCTAATCCGCTAATAGGTAGGCAGATGTGTTCTCTATTATGAGTGTGTCCACCCACATTTTGCCTACCTTCATAAATCCTGCGTGGGTGACGTGCCTATTGATATTGTACACCAATTCATTACTCATTTAAATACTCGTAAAACAAAAAATATATGCCATTTTCAACCCTTTCTCTGTTCAGTGTATGACATATATAAACCAATATATATAAAAAAGTATTATATATAACACCTACATGGCGATCGTTTTACAATCGTGTATTATCCTGGTCTTCTTCACAATAAAAAATTGAAATATTAACTGGTAAAATGTACCCGCCCCTTTGATGAACACGTGTATTATGATTCTAAGAATTTATAAACATAGGCAACTTTGAGTTACACAGCTTAAATTTAAGCTTCTTCTTATCGTATGGTTGATGATCAACCTGGTGTCAGAGTTTAATCCGCCTGTAGGCCTTTGAAATGGCTTTTACGCACCGTTGAAAAAAAACAAGAGTGATTCCATTAGTATGCCATAATACCGTTTTGGTGCGGAAAACTAAAATAAAATGTACAATGCTAGCAATAACTTCTACCTTAGTGAAATATCACAAAAATATTCAAAATGGATTCCGTGATGGAAGGCGATGAAAATATAAGTTAGTCTCTTATGATAATATTCATTTGGGAATACCAGAAAAGAAAAGATGATTCGGGGAAAAGATTGATTTTAGTTTTATATCTTTTCTTTTATCTTCTATCTTTCATATGGTATTGACTTGACTTGCGTCTAACTAATATTATGTGGGGCTCGTAGCTATGCGGCTACCCGGCAGATCAGTCGATCTGCGAGGTTAAGCCGTGCTCGCCGCGGTCAGTCTTGTGATGGGTGACCGTTTTCACATGTCAAGACCCCACCGTGCTTCGGAAGGCACGTTAAGCCGTTGCTCCTGCGCCTGATCTCTCTCCGGTTCCGTGTCGGTCTACCGTCCCATCGGATTATGAGAGTGAGGGAATAGGGAGTGCACCTGTCATGTCTGCGCGCAGACTTGTGCACTATAATATCTCCTGCGCAGATGGCTAGTCTTAGCTGAGACAGCCGCCATGACCGAAATTCGGTCAGGAGGACATTACTAATATTATAAATGTTAAAGGATTTGTGGATTTATTTACGCCACATAAGCATTATTGTAAACCCTGGTAGTCACACCAATTATTAGCTTCATATTTAATTTCATGAGTACGATGGCGGGCTGTACAAGACATGGCAAGAGAAAAGATGATATAATTTGCATGACGTACAGTAAGCAACATAAGCAGCCGAGCATTTTAATCTTTGACACCAGGTTGTTCATCAACCATACGATACTAAAAAGAAACCGATAAAAGGACGTAAATATGAGATAGACGGGAGCGAAGTCGAGGGCTTTTGTAAAATAAAGTTCTAGATCATATTGCTAGCGGTCCCTACTCGGTACTTGTCGTATTCCACCACTGAGGCAGCTCTCAAGTCGCGTATGCCACGGATACTTGTCTGTTATTGCTCTCATAGAATCAGACCAAGACTTATTGCGGATGCATTGAAGACAGTCCCCCTTACTTATCACACACACACACACACATAAACCTACATTTACACACATACGCGCGCACACACAGACACTCGCCTGCACGCTCATGTGTATACATACCTTATAGGAGCTGCTTATAGACGCTGAATTGTTAAAACCTAATCAAATCAAAATTTCATTTGTATTAACTTTTATATTACAGTTTTAAGGGTCTAACATTGTTTATGTGAAACTAAACGAAGTTGCGAGGCAACCCCAATACAAGTACCTATACTTATACACTTCTGGACACATCTATTGGCCCACCTTGTATTTTCAGTTTCGTTTGGTCCTAGCTAAAATTTTATATTAGGTCAAGCAAAAAGTTTTTATGCAGTTTTGAACCTGGCACATTCACAATTTCATTCAATAGTCTATTTTGAATTTCGAACACAGAATTTAAAGAAACAGAAGACAATTTGGAGCCTGTTTGTTGATATCAAACAATCGAATACTAAGAAAACTTGGTTTTATTGGTTTACTTGGATTTAATTCTTGAAAAAGTGATTGATATCTTTGGTTTTGCAACAAACATTACTTATTCTTAACATTAAGGTGAGGTTCTATCAATAATCTATGGATACTTTACCTGAAGTCGCCGCCCAAGCTGTGGCACTTATTCAGGCCGGACACAGCCAAAGAAACGTGAGTGCTCAACTTAATTTAAGTCGATCTGCGGTCCGAAATGTTTATCGGAGGTACCTAGAGACTGGCGGCTTTGTTCGTCGCCAAGGAAGACCACGATCTCGGGTCACAACTGTAAGGCAGGATCGATTCATCGTGACGACCAGCTTGAGAAATTGTCACCTTACCTGCATTGAGATACAAAACCAACTTCGCGACTTCCACGGAGTATCTGTGAGCGCTCGAACTGTTCAGAGAAGGTTAAAAGAACGCTATATGGTACCACACAAGACAGCTAATGGGCCCAAACTAACGCGAGCCCACCGAACAGTGCGCCTTCATTTCGCACGCAGTCATTTAAATTGGACACAGCAAGATTGGAGCCGTGTACTCTTTTCTGATGAGTCTAAAATTGTGTTACATGGCAATGATGGAAGGAAGAAGGTCTACCGACGTAAGGGAGAGCGTTTCGCACAATGCTGCTTTGAAGAGAGGGTTGCTTATGGCGGTGGCTCATGGACTGTCTGGGGCGGTATATCCGCGAGCGGCAAAACTCAACTTGAGGTTGTTACAGGACCACGGCTGTCAACATTAAATGCTGAAAGGTACATTCGTGAGTGCTTAGAACCTCACGTGATACCATACGCGGACTATGTGGGCCCAAATTTTCTTTTTATGCATGATAATGCAAGAGCCCATGCGGCCGGCATCGTCAGGGAATATCTTCGGGATGTGAACATCACAGTTATGGACTGGCCAGCCAGAAGCCCAGACATGAACCCCATTGAGCACATGTGGGACGAGCTAAAAAGACGTGTTAGGGCTCGTCAGCCAGTTGCCCAGACGATGCAGGAGTTGAAAACTGCCATAGAAGAGGAATGGGAGATGATCCCTCAAAATTTCATAGAGCGGTTGATAAACTTTATGCCTAATCGTATGAGAGCTGTGGTAGATGCCCATGGAGGCAACACGCGTTATAAAATTAAACCTTTATTTGATAAAACATGTTTTTTATTCAAAAATCAATTGCCTTTAACAAGGCGCATATCCGACTTGTTAGGCGTAGCTCCATGTCGTATGGTATTCTACGATGGTAAAATGTATCAGGTTTAAAACTGCATCAACAGTTTTTGATCAATCTAGCAATCATATTTCGGTAGGGGCCATCGAAACCTAAACTCTAAGGTGGGCCAATAGATGTGTCCAGAAGTGTAACTTACTGGGGCTGACTCAATTTTGACAATGTACGTGTAACAATAAAATCCCGAAGAATTGAGAACCTCCTCCTTTTTTTGAAGTCGGTTAAAACATTTTGTTTTTTTTTAACTAAAAATTGCCAGTGTTAAACAATTGATTAAATTATACCTGTCACTGTCGTTTATATAACAAAGAATAGAAATGTCAGTAGTCTTAAGAAGTGGCTTAAAAGATAATAATTATGTTAGCATCGTTTGTAAGTAAGAGGGAGTATTGTTGGAATGTTCTTGAAAAAAAAAAAATTGTCAGAATATAGAACAATTTATTTAGGTGTACCTATATAATTTGTATAGTTTCATATATTCTACCATTTCTGGTGTACTAATATTTTGATAAAGACTGCCTCGTTGGTCTAGTGGTCGCTAAGCGCGACTGCTGAGCAAGAGGTCCTGGGTTCAAATTCCGGGTCGGGCAAAGTGTTACTGAGTTTTCCATTAGGTAATTCTCAGTAGCAGCACGGAGTCTGGATTTGTGCCCGGTTGATGGCAATAGGCTCGCCCCCTATTACATTGGGACTTACAACATAACTGGCGAAATGTGGGTGTACTACATGTACACCTCTGCCTACCCCTTCGGGGAATACAGGCGTGATGTTATGTTGTTTTATGTAATATTTAAATCTACTACTCTTATAAATTCTTATCACTAAGGTAATCATTTACAGACATTTTATTCAGTAACGCTTGTTTATTAAGAAGTCAAATAATCTACGTCCTTCGAACTGTAGATACAGAAATATTTGTAGTGTAATAACCTCCATATAATGTCTTTTGCCTTGCCATGCCGTGTGGTATCCGGCCTAGAATTGACCGCCGCCTTTCCTCCCGCGAGTGTCGTAAGAGGCGACTAAGAAAAAATCCAGAAGATGGGCTGCAGCGTCTTCTGTAACTTCACCACCAACACTGCGATCCCCAAGCCACTCGCCAAGCGTGGGGATTACGGCAACCCCCCCCCCCTCTCTACTAAAAGGGAGAGGCCTCTGTTCAGTCAACAGTCGCCTTTCGGCTTTAATCTAAATCGAAGACTACACACGTGCATTATATTTCTTGCGTTCTATCTGTTTTACATAACATATTTCAATCTTTGTTGCTGGGTTGTATAATATATGGCGGTGTAGATACTTTTATTCAAATTGCTAAAAGGATTTTTATGTTCGCGAGCAGTTAGTACTATTCCGAATACTTTAGTACGTACTTCGTTCATATTTACATGATTTATATGAAACATGTTAGATATGAATTTTGTTTAGGTATAAAATAATATACCTAGTAACTTTTTCTATGAACCCTATGTATGGTATGGTCTTTATTGAAACACTAGCTTCCGCCCGCGACTTCGCCCGCATGGATATCGAATGTTTTATAGCCTATAGCCTTCCTCGATAAATGGGTTATCTAACACTGAAAATATTTTCCAAATCGGACCAGTAGTTCCTGAGATTAGCGCGTTCAAGCAAACAAACAAACTCTTTAGCTTTATAATATTAAATATAGTATAGATTTAGATAAAATAGATTTACAAATACCGGACTTTAAATACAAAATGCCCTTCAAAACCGTTTGAACGGCTTGACTGTAGGAACTAAACTCACTAACGGACACTAATATCTGTAAATCTGTAGGGAATAGATCAAGTACCTACCCATACTATTCTATCATTCCTCACCAGGAAGGCAAGTCATTAGACTCATGTCTGACCTGATTGGCGCAGTGGCTAAGCGATTAGACTGTTGCGCTAGGGGTTGCGGGTCCGAATCCCGGGACGCGACAAAAATTTGTGTGATCCACAGATGTTTTTCCCGAGTCTGGGTGTTTGTGTATGTGATATTTCATGTTTTTGGCAGCTACAATACAAGATAAATTATTAGTGTGGAGCGAAGATTTAAAAATTTAAAAATTGCCGGGATTGGCTCGAAGAATGGGTGTAGGCTTGCCATCTATTAAATTGGGTTCAAATATAGCAGAGCACCAGCCCACCCTTTCAGGGACGACAGGCTTAATAGTATACACAGGTACTTACTTCTGAAAAATGTTTCCCTTCTACGAAACGCTCCAGACATGTTGGCCATTCATCCAAACATTGGCCAAACATTTAGCAACCACAATACAGCACTGAACCAAAGCTTACATTTTCTTTTACTTTTAAAAGCAATAAGAAATGTTTATCTTTTGATTAAACTGCGAGCATTGTCCGCGGATAATCCGGGTTTTACCCGACCGTCTTGGCTCTGTTGTTGTAATTTGTTTTGAGACAAATTTGCCGATGGGCGGGGCCTGAGATGGTTTACACTTATGGGATCTTTTAAAAGGTCAAGATCATAGATTGTACTTTGTTCACCCTGCTTGAAAAAAGGAGGAAAATTGCTCTTTTAATGCATTATTCACCAGTTATGTAGATGCTTCAATGGGTAATAGACATCAAGTAGAAGATTTTAATACTCTTTAGGGATTTTCCCATGCTAGGTTTAAATTAAGAAAAACAAATATAATAAAAAAAATTAAAAACACGAAAGCCATGTCATTTTTTTATTAATGTATTAGTTTGTTTTTTGTCATGGCAGTCGTGTTTTTAATTATATTTTTTGTTTCATTTTTTATAGCATATGTTACTTGCGATAGTGTAAGGTTTCTAACCACACTCCATACATCAAAATCGGTTCAGGCATTCAGAAGTTATGGTGGAATAAAGAAGCTCACAACGTACATACATGAACGCTGAAAAAATTACACTCCTTATTTGGGCAGTCGTGTAATTAATAAAGGAATCTCATCATCGAGTGGAATTTTAGCCCGTGACCTCCGCTGAGTCGTGGGGCAGCTCTTACAAACTGAGCTACGATGTCGCTACTCGCAACCGTCAAATTTCTCATGATCAAGCATCTTATTCACAAACGCCTAGATTCAGAAATCAAAGTGCGTACGTATCATCAATTTGTACATGCTACTAAGTCTATAAAGCACATAGGTAGACATAGCCATTATACACCCAAATTGCCGCTCATCAAATGTCCAATGTAATCAGTGCTGATCCTAGAGTCATTCATCAGGTCCATAAGGCATACTACATTATCATCTTGGTCCATAACCCAACATCACCCACTTTTGGGTAATTATAATAATAACAGCCTATAACTGTCCCACTGCAGGGTAAAAGCCTCTTCTCATATAGAAGGATTGAGCATTGATCAGCTGGGTAAAGGCCTCTCATATTTCATCGGTGTATAGGGTGTAACGGTTAACGGTTTTAGGACAAAATAATAAACTCAAAAAAAAAATACAGTCGAATTGATAACCTCCTCCTTTTTTTGAAGTCGGTTAAAAAAGTCTCGATATCTAACTAACCGTACTAATACTATAAATAAATCAAAACGTTGTATGTAAAAAGGTATACGATCACTGCTTGTACGAATATTAATGCATAAATTGCTCTGAAATGTTAATAATCCAAAGGGCGGAGACCTGGTGTCCTGAAATACAGGCTCACGCCTAGTTTAGGCTCCAGTCTCCCACAATATAAAATTCTGCTTGTCTGCTGTCTATATATGTAATTAAAATGTTGTTCCTTTATTGTGGTGAGAAAATAAAATACTATCTATCTATCTTTACCGAATTAATGTGTCACCGTACTACGCACTACTTACAGCGTGTACTAGGAGTACCAGGCGCGCAGAGAATTATACAAGTGACGTAAAAATAGAAATTAGATAAATATAAATCGATTCCATACCAGATGTACTCTTCGCTCTCTTTGGATAGCTAGTTTAAATTCGAAATGTTATATCACCCTTGAATAATTCATACAAAACTGACCCCTTTGCCATCAAGGTAAAATCGTAGACTACCAAAATAAGCACCGTTTGTTTGTATGATTGGCAAAGGGCTCAAGAGGGGTAGCTTAACTTTCGTTATATCAAAGAAACAAATCATAATAATATTTGAGTCCCACAAGAAATGAAATAAAGGTATTTTATGTGCCCTTAGATAGGAACAAGAGAAAGGTTGGGAAGGTAATGGGCGAACTAAATTGCTTCGTAGTATCAAACCACATCAGACTCAGAATACGGTTGCAAATAAAGGATTCTAGCTAATATTGTTATGGTGTCCGCTTCTAGTAGGTAAGACTAGCGACTGTTTTCTGGATATTTGAGGCTAAGCGATTGGACTGCTGCGCATTGGAATTTTTTTCCCCGTGCGGGAATCAAACCCAAACCGCAACCCTTAGGTTGCGGGTTTGATTCCCGCACGGGGAAAAAAATTGTGTTTGTGTATGTGATATTACATGTTTGTGAAACGCACCCACGATACAGGAAAAATTACTATTGTGGGGCGACGTTTTTTTTAAAAAAAAAAAACTCTTTTGCTTTATAATATTAAAGTCTAGATCTGAAATTCTTGCTCTGCATTCTCTTCTTCATTGGCATTGTATGTATGTGTATTGTACCGAATGAAATATCACATACACAAACACCCAGACTCGGGACAAACATCTGCGGATCGCACAAATTATTGTCCCGTGCGGGAATCGAACCCGCAACCCTAAGCGCAGCAGTCTAATTGCTTAGCCACTGCGCCAATCGGGTCGTCGGTTTGTTTACTTGCTTGAACGCGCCAATCTTAGGAACTACTAGTCCGATTTAAAAAATTATGTCAGTGTTAGATAGCCCTTTTATCGAGGAAGGCTATATAGACTATAATACATTCGAAATCCACGAAATCCACGCGGGCGAAATCAAGGGCGGAAGCTAGTGTTAAATATACAGTTAGAGAGTGATGTTTTCCGTGGAGGCTTAAAAATACGGGTATCTACCTATACTATAATAAAAAACTATTAAAATTAGGTTTGAAACCAGAATAAAGAACATTGTAATGCAAAACAAGAGGCAAAATGAATGTGGACTGTAGACCTTAGTTACATTTCGCGTACTAGAATTGGACTTCACAACTCAGAGTAAATATTTATGTTACCCTAATTAGCACATTTACACTTTCGGGTACTGGAGTTATTTTTTTAATTAAGCGGAGCATTATTGTTAATTAAAACAATGTTTGTGATTAATAGGTTATGAAAGAATATTCAGTCATGTGGCTTAAACGCAGGGCGAAAGGTCGTAAGTTCGTTTCGCAGTACGGTCAAAGTGTAATTTACATACAAAAACGTCGAATAATAGAGATTAAAAAAAAATGTTCTTCTGACCGAGTTTCGACCTAACTCAGCTATGACTAGCCAACTACGCAGGAGATTTATTAAAGTGCACAAGTATGCGCGGAAACACCGATGCACACCGTATTCCCTCACTCTCATAGTCCGATGAAACGGTAGACCGACACAACCGGAGAGAGATCAGGCGCAGAATCAACGGCTTAACGTACCTTCCAAAGCATTGAGAGGCTCGACGTGTGACGGTCACCCATCACAAGACTGACCGCGGTAACAAAGCCAAACCTCGCAGATTCACCGATCTGTGCGGTAGCCACGTAGCTACAAGTCCCTCCTTAAAAAATACAGACAGCATTTCAACCCATCACTCTCCATAACATACTTCATTCATAGGAAATCATTTCTTACCTAACTCCTCCTTAAACATGAATCTATAACCCTGCTTATGTAAACTGAGTACCCTTGAGAACAGACCCTCGGGTCCCATAATAAATAATGGTGCCATTGTAAAACGAGCGGAAAGGGTTTTCAAGATATTCTATTCAAGCAAAAACGGTTTTTGTAGATCGCAATTTGAGGGGTAAAAGGCAGTTTTATATTTAAATTGAAATTACCAAGAAGCGATAATAATGAAGACGTTTTTTTTGTTGCTCTATTAATATATAATTTCACGCCTGTATTCCCCGAAAGGGTAAGTAAAAGTGTGTGGGTAATACACCCACATTTCGCCAGTTATGCTATAGGTTCCAATGTAATAGAGGGCGAACTTATTGCCATAAACCGGGCACAAATCCAGACTCCATGCTGCCACTGAGAATTACCTTTTTTTTTAACGGGACTACAGGAGTCACAGTGATGGGCACGAGTGGTGGGCACCACTCGTGCCCATCACTGTGACTCCTGTAAGCCCGGATCTACAATGATAACCATTGAGAACCATCGAGGCAATGAAGCTCGAGGCGTCCCAGAGAAATGACTCGACTGTCTTGGAACCCGCAACGAAATTAATCATAAAAGAATATATAGGATGAGAATTACCTTATGGAAAAAGCCAATAACAGTTTACCCGACCTAGGATTATAATTATGTGTATTTCTTATTTATTTAAATACTGGTATTTAATTATCCTCCATTCCTAAATCGATTACGAGACACTGCACTGAGTTCATGTTACGCCTGTCCAATACAAGAGGCTTGTCATACGCAGAGCTGACATTTTAAAATGATACAACTTCTACTGCAATTTATTTGCAACTATTATTTGCGAGGTTTGTAGTATTTTTAGATTCTGCAAAGAGTAGGGTAGTTTCATGGTTAGATATAAACTGTTGCACAATGCTCACTCACTATGACAAAGAAAGTGAGTTATAAAAATGTGCTCTCGTAACTAAAGTCTGGTCATGACGGCCAATCTCAGAGAGACTAGCCAACTGTGTGCATACACAGGTGCAGTAAAAGCCGAGTGGTATGACTGGACTGCCAAGTCTAAGGTCCACGTCCACGTCCACGCAAAATCCGGCGTCTTTTCGAATTCATGTGCGTACTATAAATTAGTTATCAGTTGCTGAAAACGGTGAAGGAAAACATCGTGAGGAAACCGGCACCCTGAGAGATTTTTCAACGGTGTGTAGTCATATCAGAGACCTACAGGCGGTTTAAACTCTGACACCAGGTTGTTAATCAACCAAACGATAAGAAGAAGCTTAGCTCAAAAGCTGCGCTACGAATCGGCTAAGGTCGCAGGTTCGAATCCCACTCGCGTCCATCATTTTTCGAATCTCCTTATCAATCTAAATGTAAGCAACATTCTAAAATGATCTTCAAAATTGTGAAAAACTTAACCTAATAAAAACTGAATAACTTTTTCCGTAGGACTCAGAATGAGGGCTTTATAATTATTATCCGTTGTCGTAATTAAGACGCTAGAACAACAAAGCATCAGTCTTAAGTACTAAGAACTAAGCTAGGTTTTAGTCTACAATCTTAAACACCTGCTACACGGAATACTTACAGCTACTAGTACCCAGCTGTTCATCGTGAAAATCTAACTTTACGCTCAAAACAATACCTACAGATTTTATTTAACGTTGGTGTTAAGATCAAACTCGACGAACGAAAAATAAAGAAAGCCCCACGCAATCCATGCGCTAATCTGCTCGTCAAATGATGCTCATTCTTCACTGTCAGTTTTTCAAAACTTCAACGTAAAAAGGTGGCACAAACACTTTATATCCGGGCTCTGATATTTGTCATTGTCGTCATTGGAAAGCCGATAGCGGATTATACACTAGGTACCTACTTTTAATTTCCTCTATTTTCGCACTTTGACTGTCTCGTTGGTCTAGTGGTCGCTAGGCGCGACTGCTGAGCAAGAGGTCCTGGGTTCAAATCCCGGGTCGGGCAAAGTGTTACTGAGTTTTCCATTAGGTAATTCTCAGTAGCAGCACGGAGTCTGGATTCGTGCCCGGTTGATGGCAATAGGCTCGCCCCCTATTACATTGGGACTTACAACATAACTGGCGAAATGTGGGTGTACTATATGCACACCTCTGCCTACCCCTTCGGGGAATACAGGCGTGATGTTATGTTTATGTTTTTATTTTCGCACCAGATTTTTTTGTAAACACAAAACTCAACTAGCATATGTATTACTTGATACTTACTCATTGAATTATGAACTGTATGTCAATAATAAATTAATTATAAACAGTAGATCGACACTGCCCACTTATAATATGTTTGTATAAGATGTTTAAAATATTACAGCCGAACTATGTCTCTTAAGATACAGGTCTTAGTTTAAGAGGCAGGGTTTACAAATAAGTACACATTCCTTCTAAAACACCACATTGTTCACCAATTCTTCTACCAACAAATTGTAATTTCTAAATTCTTTATCTGTAGGTAATCTTTTGGTAAAAAAATATATTTTATTATATTATTTTTTATAATTATGGGAGATAAACATCTTGATGTTACCTGGAATTACGTTTAAACATTAACCTACGCCTGGAATACCTAAAGAGGTATACAGTATTGTGTTTAGATCACTACTCCTTATGATATTTCGAAGAACTATGTAGTATCTATTTGTTACCAGCGCGCTTATTTTGAAGACTCGAAAAGGGGTTAATTGTAGTCTTTGGTAGTTTAATTGTTGTCCGATTTGACATAAGACTAGTGCAGTTTAGACTCAGAGTTCGGAATACTTTTCTCGTTAATTTTGTTACATTTGACGTATCTATACTTTATGACATAATATCATTGACTACTCTAACTTCCAACTTAGTTTTGTCTAAAACTGCGAACACGCGGTAAGCAAGCGTTGAGATTTATACCTATTCTTTATCTATATGATAAGAGGCTTTTGTCAAGACGCAGGATACCTACCTAATATTTGGTTTTAATATGAATAAACTTGACTTGTAGAACATTTTTTTGAAATCTATGAGGAATTTAATACACTCTGATATAAATTCAAGATAAACGAAATTTAGGACAAGGAATACATTGCTTAACAAACAAGAAGTCGAGAGCTGTCACATTTGTAAGTTCTCATAAGCATCTATAAGCCAAAAAGTTGTAAAATCCTCCAAAATATAATGAAATTTAAATTTAAATCACCTAGCAAGTCCTCGTAAATACACGTGATGTTGTTTATCGGAGCGAATGTAACGATAATTGGCACATTAATGGCGGAAGGAGACAGGATACGGAGCAATAAAACCGAATGTACCTAGCTATAGATGAAGCTTGCACAATCCAACGTTAAGTGTCAAATCGACCGTTAATGCTGGAGTTTCCACATAAAATCAAGGATACGGATACCGGATTAGATGGCTATATTGGTTTAATTTCCAATGATAAACTCAACAGCAAGACTGACATGTATGTATAGCTCGTAGCTACGTGACTACTGCGTAGATCAGTCCATCTGCAAGGTTGAGCCGTGCTTGCTGCGGTCAGTCTTTTGATGGGTGACCGTTCTCTGTCAATGTCGAGAACCCTCCGTGCTTCGGAAGGCACGTTAAGCCGTTGGTCCTGCGCCTGATCTCTCTCCGGTCGTGTCGGTCTACCGTCCCGTCTGACTATTATAATGAGGGAATAGAAAGTGCACCTCAAGAGTACTAGGTATAATATCTCCTGCGTAGTTGACAAGTCTCAGATCAGATAGGCCGCATTGAACACTATCAGACATTTAAATAATGAAATAAATTATTTATTTCTGTAAATAGGTTTAAAAAACTTTGATATGATAGATTTTAATATAAAAAATCTACAACCTAGAGGACATCGGCATTTTCTAACTGACTACCTCTGAGAAAAAATGCCGAAACAAACCAATACCTGGCGTATGTTTATATCCAACAAGTACGGTTGTTTCTGCACATGCTTTGTATGTGTAATGGCCGACACATGAAATATTAGTGAGCGATGACTATAAAATGTTTATTTATACGCCTAATTGGTACTTTACTGCTGTGCTAATTTAAGAACTTAAAGGTGGCTATAGACTTGTTCGTTTACACGAGTTATTTTACAAGATTTTTACATAAAACTAGCTTTAGCCCGTAACTTTTTCCGAGCGGATTTCGAATATTATATAGCCTATAACCCTCCTCAATAAATAGACTATCGAACACAAAAGTAATTTTAAAATTCGAACCAGTAGTTCCTGAGATTAGCGCGTTCAACGAAACAAACAAACTCTTCAGCTTTATTTTATTAAAAAAATAAAAAGTATAAATATAAGTTTTTGGACGTACCACCACTAGATAAAAATCGTAGGTATATAATGAAAATGTTGTTTGGTTTGTGGCTAAGCCGCTCTAGAATTTGCGTTTCAAACAGCATGTTAACTGTCGGTAGTAGATCTTTGCTATTTATTACATAAAACTATTTTGTGCGATCCGCGGAAGTTTGTCCCGAGTCTAGGTGTTTGTGTATTTAGACGCACTCACGATTCAGGAGAAATTCCTAGTGTGGGGCGACGTTTTATTGAAAGCTAAAAGGTAATGCCCATCATGTATTGCATCCAGTAGACGGTGAACCATTACTGTTCCGAGGCTCATATTTAATCAACTACCGATTATGATGTTCAAACATGATACCAGCTAAATTGATAAAAGAAATTTGAAAAATGATGGACCTTCGCCGTACCGTGGCGCTGCTCTATCCAACTGGGCCACCGTGTCGCTGCTCCATGTATGCTCGTGTCCATCATTTTTCAAATTTCCTTTATCAATTTAGATTCAAGCTTAGCATGGACAACATGCTAAAATGGCACCAAAAGTCGTATGATACCAAGATGTTTAAGACATCAGACAACACGTTGCAATAATCAAGTTCTCAAATCGAGTACTATCGAATCGGAAATCGATTGATAAATCAACCGATTTTATCGATAGCCACCTTTAAATCGGAATCAGAGCTGCTTAACATACCGCACGGTTCATAAACTGTCAAATGAACGATATTGTTATAATTGGCTCCGTTCCAATGATATGTCATTTGGGCATTGTGGTTTAAACTAACACGGTTAGACTGTGTGAGTCTGAAATACCTTTATTTAGGAACTTCTTGTAAGTTGCCTGGTATTGTACTCGTAGCGGTGCGGGATTTAGCCCGGGGTACCATTTGGCAGTATAGCGCTTATGTAATTTTGTACTGGCTTTTTGGAACTCAAGATGAAAATTTTCGAATAATTCTGGTTTGGTTTTGAAGTTATTCTAGTTTGTATACTTTGTCCTCTTATTAATCGGCGTTAACAAGACTTGTCAAGACGTTAGACTTGTCTATTGATAATATATATTTCTATTCTTTGATATGCAAACGACAGCGACAGGTATATTTTAATCCTTGGTAAAAAAAAATGTATAACGTTCAAGTTTAGTAAGAAATACTGCTGTTAAAATAATTATTATTGTTTTTGTTTTAGGTATTTGGATCTCCAGATACAACTACACTCATACATGGCAAGTAAGATAACATTTTTGTATATATTTTATAGCATTAAGTTTATCAATCGATGACCCCGGCATTTTTAGCTCAATATAGTCCAAATCTTATTTGTACCAATCACGACACGTACATAATATATTATAAGATAATGAAAATATCGAACGATAACATTATACTCATATTGATATTACAAAGAACATGCTCATGAGACTATAAAACAGTCCTCTTTAAGAGTTTCAGGAGATTCTTCTAGGAAGCAGGGAAGAGTACGCGTTTGGGAGCTGTCTTGTGTATAGCCTTTTCAAAAGTTCTTTTTTAATACCAACATAATATCTAACAATAAAGTAATTGCAATAATGTTATATGACTTTTGGTGTCATTTATGTATGTTGCCCATGCTACGCTTGAATATAAATTGATAAAGGAAATTTGAAATATAATGGATACGAGCGGGCCTTAAAGATCGCGAAGGCTGCGGGTTGAAGTCCGGCTCACGCCCATCATTTTTAAAATTTCCTTTATCACTTTAGATGCAATAATGTTTTTTTCTTATCTTCAGTATGTAAGTACAATTAAAATTAGTAAACAAAACTTTGAAGAAAATAAAAGTATGGTAGGATGAATTCATGAACAGGACCATAAAATAAATATATAGCCTGTAAAAATCAAAATAAAAATTATTTATTTGCTAAGTTGTAAGCTTTTTTTAGCACTGGAATCATAAGGGCGATTAAAGAAGTATCTAAGAAAGGTACTAGTCTTGTACGGGCAACTTAACAAGAATAACATTTCGGACCCAATTCTCCAGCGAGATTAGCTGCTTATTCCAAGCTTTACGAGCTTCGTAAACTTGTGTATTAGATGAGCTATGTGTAATCATTGGTCGGCAACGTTTGACGATAGTAGCTTCACAGTAGATTAGATGTTACGACGGCCTTTGTAGTTCGAGCCAACAGTGATCTGTCGCGCTCCTTATCGCCTTTCACAAGGAATTCCACGATTTACACTGTATTGCCTCTCATGTTGCAAGAGGTATTGGTGTTGGTTTGGTTGCAAAAAACGTTTTATATTGAACTTCCAAAAAGATCTTGCATATTCTGAATTGACTTTGATAGAATGATGATCAATAATAATTAATCGGCCTTTCATCATTCAGTCACTCAATCAATAATCACTCATTCTTTCATTCGTTCTTTATTTATGCAGCATTTATTTGATCACCATTCCATAATTGTTCATTTGTTAGGTAACACATTCACTTGCCTTACTATTCATTCATTTATCACTCATCGCTCATTTTATGTAATGTTCGTACTGCTTTAATCATTCTATCTTCGCCAGCTCACTTTTAGTCCAAGCTTCTTCTTGTCTATGATATTATTCCCAACGACACAAAGGTGAAATTATACAATGCTCTCTGCAGTAAAATCTTCAACAGCTGAGCCTGACCATAGCAAATAGGTGAGAATTATTCCAGGATATATTTAGCTGATGTGACGTCAACCGTGTAACGGTGGTTACGTTACTTGAATTTTACGTACCGTAATGAAAATTACATGGGTTGATATAGTTCTAATTCCAAGTCCATAACCTTGAGGGAGCCCATTTAATTTTGGAAAAAAATTGGACACTGTTTTTCAAAAAATGATCAGTTAACTACGATTAGGTACCAATTAAACAGATAGCAAGAAATAATTAAAAAAAAATGCAGAATTATAATTATTTTAAATGCAATACTAATTTGTCTGTCTGTTCCCTACCTCTTTGCGATATACACACATAAATACAACGTTGTAGTCATTATAGTCATGTCGTGTAGGTAGAAGGTAATCAATGACGCTTCTTTTCTTCCCGAAAAAAGCAGAATTTGGGCGCAAAACTGGCTGACAGTAGCTTTAAACTAAAGAGGTCTTCTGGTAGATTCTTCTTACCCGTCTTAGAATAAGGCGATGTAACTATCTCCTAAAATTTCAAAAGGTACATATTTAGAGAACGTATCTTGAATTAGTTTGTTGTTGTCTACATGTTTCAGCTTTAAATTTCCAATCTCTTCCTTTGTAGTGGCAGACGTGTTCTTCACTTCAATGAGATTCGTCTCAAAAGTTTTCCTTAGTTTATTTAAGATAAAGAACTAATGGGTACTAGGGCAACGCACTGGGTGAAGAAAACGTCTGGCATATGGAGCCCACGATAAGTGGCGAAACGCCTGATGAACAAAAATTTAATGGAATGATAAATGTATGGAGATGACATAATGTTTCCATTATGTAATCCATGACATTATAACTAAAAAACTGTAGGTGAAGTGTAGGTGGAAAAAGAGAAATACCAAGACAGTAGAAAATGGCAATCTATGGTCCATAAACTCTAAGGTTTTCAAGGATTCTACAGAGTCGTGACATGTTACAATTTATAGCTATAATTCTAAAGCAGCACCAGTGATAGCTGAGTGGTATGACCGTTGGACTGCCAAGTCAAGAGTCGCAACTTTAAACCCCGCCACTCAGCAATGTCTTTTCGAATTCATGTGCGTATAAATTAAATTATCATCATGAGGAAATGATCTTGAGGAAACCGGCACACCTGAGAGATTTTTCAACGGTGTGTAAAGCCATGTCAGAGGCCTACAGGCGGTTTAAACTCTGACACCAGATTGTTCATCAACCATACGATAAGAAAAAGTAGATTCCAAAACATTTTAAAAACACGGGTGTAATTTATATTACTTACTGTATGTACCGGTTTTTACTCACGTCAATATTCGGGAATGCCCGACTAGTTTCGGACTCTAACGGAGCCCTTATTCATGAACAGGTGACGCGCGGGGTCGCGAGCCAAAAATATTGACGACAGTAAAAACTGGCATATATAGTAAATGATATGGATAACACTGACTAAAGTTATTTTAGTAAAATGGGTATAATTTATGTTCACCAATTTGTGACTTTGCCAATGTTGACTGCCGCAGTATTTTAGCCTAGTGCGTAACTTATTTTCTGATGTTACTAAACTTCGCAAGTTCCAATTTAATTTAGTTTTAATTACAAAAGTGGTGTGTAATAATTTACAAATTTAGTTAGTCTACTATCCAAAAGTTTACAAACTTAGTTAAGTCTGTCAAGTATAGTTATCTAAGATGTAGGTACTGAAATTAATTTTAGGGACTGGTAACCTTTTCTGGAGTAAACACTTTGTGTGTGGTGGCAACATTTTTAGACAATAATGGAGTTGTGTCTAGGATATAATTACAATTTTTTTAACTTTATTTTTGGTTCCTGATTTTTCAGATTTAGTTGAATAGAATCCATTTAACTCGCTGCTTTGTAAAAGAATCGTATAATATAAATCAATTAAGTATTCGATATGATACAGTCAGGAAAAGTCGGTTATTCGTTTCTTTTCAAAATCAAAATCGTTACTAATTCCCTTACTTCGTTACGATGAAAAAAATATTTATTCTAAAACCTTTTTTCGTGCCGCCTCCCTCAGATACTGGCTTTAAGAATAACAATTTGCGGTTTTATTGAATTTGACTTTGATTCTTAGGGTTTTTGATGTCCTTCCACGAAGACTTTAACTCAGTTTTCCAATTAGGTATTTATCCAAAAATTGAAAGCGATAGTGACGCGAGTGACAAAAATCTAGTGTCACGTGGTTTCATTTCGCATATTGGTTAGTTATTTTTCTTTAAGAAGAGGAGAATCTTCTGTTGTAACATGTTTTTTATATACAAATGCAGTAAATGTTTAGACTTGGAATAAAAAGTGGCTAAAATTTTACCAAATTTGTTCTGTGCGTGGCAAAGAAATGTGTGTAAGGACGGGTCGACTCAAACTCGCCGTAGTACTTTCTTAAAAAGACCTCTTCTCAGACCACCTACACTGTTCTCACATAAATTATTTTTACCTGTCTGGACTTTAAAAGAGACATTGACCCCTGAGTTTGTTTCGGCGTTTCTTCTCAGAGGTAGTCAGTTAGGAAATGCCGACGCCATCTATCTAGTTTAAAAAAATGACGTGTAAAAGTGTTTTTTTAAGACCTATTTACAGAAATAAAATCATTTATAAGTTTGCGTCGAATTGTAGAAATCCAATTCTATGGCACGTCTGATTCAAATATCCATGATTTTTTTTATTGTAACCATCCTCAACCATCTTCTTAAACATTGTATCATCAGCCTGTATTCGTTTTTTACAACATTGCTTGGCAAAGACGTCCAATGGCATCAAAAATACAGCTTTTCTCGATGCGTTTTCGAGACAGACATAAATAAAGATATGGGCAAATGACAAAGAAAGCGATTCATCCAAAGTTTCCGACGAATTTGTATCAGCAAGGTTGTAAGCCCCAAAGATGTGTCTATTTCGCGTCACCAAGACCGAGTTTGTGGGATCTGGAAATGTTTTATGGCCGTACTAGGGTTGGCAGGCAAGTAAAGTTAAATTATGTTGCATTTATTAATTAACTTGCTAACCTTTTTAATTATGCATGTTTTTAAGGAATTATATTGATATCTTTTATGATTATAGTATAGTGATAGACATCCCATTGTTATTAACTTGCAGTAGCCAAGTTTGCACTGCTTTGCTAGGATCCGCAGTGGGCAGTCGGGACTGGTCAAGGGATGCGGTGTAGCAGATCCCGCGTCCCTCGATCCAAGGTAGCTAGGAGGGTAACCCTAGGGTTTTTGGCCGGTAAGAGTCCAGCATACCCCTCGATCCGCCCAGAAAGTCCATGCAAGGGCTTTTGTGTACGACACATAATTCATAAAGAAACACACGTTACTATCTTCGTAATTATGTGCGCAATCATGTACTCCTTATGTTCAGAACATCTACGCGCATCCAAGATAAAGACTCTAGTGCGTAATATTCGATAAGCTTCTGTATTTCGTCCATCTCTGTGCCAGCCCTAGCTCTCCAAAATGTAGATGTATTTCAATAAGCCACGTCGTCAACATGGCTGTATTTACATCAGGCGCAGTCTTACGCAGATTCCAAGAGATTCGATATTCTGATGGAAAACATAAATAATAAATCTCAACGAGAATTGTTTGTGTGTTGTTTACTTCATTTTCAATTACTCTTTTTTAGGGAATTTGTTTTTGGTGTCGTCTTAGGACTTGCTGTTTTGATTATTGTTTAACAGTTGATTGCTCGGTTGTGATTGGTTGATTGATTGTAGGGATTGGCACGATTGGTGCTTTTCTGTAGAGTGTGAGTTTTTCACTAATATGTTTTTTTTTTCAACAACGTTTCTATACCTAGAACGATTCTTCTTCCTTTTCGTCTTTTTATTCTTTCTATAAAAGAACTCTCATAACCTTCATAAACGAGGATGATACCTATATTAACTTAAACCCGTCTAAAGTCTATTGACATCTCTATTATTTTACATGCAAACGACAATGTCATGTATCATTTAATCCATGGTTTAAAATTGTCATTTTTAAGGAATTAGACTATATACATAAATAATATGAATAAAATTATTCTTAGAAAATGTCAATGTAAAAAATGACTCCTGTATTGTTTAACAGTTATAATAATTATGTAGTTTAAATCATACCCATTTGCCATAATTATATTTGTTACTAAGCACAATACTGACCAAACAATAACAACTGCAAACACAAATACATTTCGTTTCAAAACAGAATATGTTTAATTTTAAATTTAGATTAAAACATAACCCTCAAATGCAAAAGTGATCTCCCAACTCAGTTAACGGGTTAACATAAACTCTATAAAACAAGTCCAACATAATTCGTAGCATCGCGACGGTTGACACAGCGAAGTACGCTCGTGACCAGTCATATGTTATCTGTGGAAACAAATCATACAGAGATAAAATTTTGAGATTTAATTATCTGTGGACTACGTTGATAATGTTGTTTAAACATTTGATATGATGTGTTGTTTGCGTTTCAGAGAATTTCGCCAATTAGGTACCTTATATGTATCGTTTTTACTTTTTTGTTTGTTTAGGATGTGTTTTTGTATTGTCTTTGCAAACATAGAGAGGAAGATTGGACTCCAAACAAAGATATTAAACACTGCATGAATAAAATTATCAGTTTTTTCGTGAAAAAACTGATAATTTTATATATATATGTGTCCGGCGAAATCGCCGGACACATATGTCCCAGGTAGCGCGATATTTATTGTTATCCTGTAGTGGCTAGCCTATTGCCATTCTTTATGCTCACACATTTTTTTATCGTGAGGGAAATGGATTACGCGTCCCGCGCCGCTGGGAGGCGACAGAGGCATGTGGGGCCTACTGAAAACTCCACAATGCTCTGCACATAGGTGATCCCCGCGGGATCGCTATAGCATTATATCGCCAACATTATGCTCACACTTAATACCTACTAGGTGCATAATATTGGCGAAAACGAGTCATATGGAACGTACGTTTTTTAAATGACATGAAGGAAGTGTTTTTATTTACAATTTTCACTGCCATGAAATCAAATAATATTATTGATTAGTAAAAATCGTATCAGAATTCACAATACGCAATATTCTATATATAATAATTATATAGCAGGTGTAATTGAAACCGCCTCTCGTTGCACCAATTTGGATTCATCAAATCCCTAAAAATAAAATACGAAATATTGGTGTGTAATCGTACACCTCTGCCTACCGCTTCATAAAATACAGCAGCATATCATAATAACTACTCACGTTCCAAATAAAACAGAAAAAATCCCGAAATTTAAAACAGCCAAGCAAAGTTATTTTTAAAACTAGTGCAAATACAAAAATTTAAAACTAGAATGCTAAAACTGCCAGTGCGCTGACGACGGGTTAAACAAAAAAGTTTTGTTTACCAACGAACTCGGGACATAAAATACAAACAAAGTTAGTACACACAGAAAATAGGTATATAATTGTGATTATTTTTTACTGTAAGTGTACTGCATCAATCTGAGTTTTTTTTTTTTGCAAAAAGTAGGTATCTACTTAGATATTTTAATATTTAAAATTTTAATATTTAACAAAATTAATAAAAAATGCCGTAGTGAGTCTCACGTACGTTTTAAGGTGTCTATATAATTATAATCTAAAAATGTTTACCTGACTGCCCCAAAAAAGGAGTGTAATGTTTTCAGGGTTTTGGTTTTATGCTATAGTAGGTAATACAAAAACGAAACCCTTTTGAAGTGATAGCGAAATTATAAAATAAAATGATATTTAATAAAAATTCAAGAAAAATATGACTTTTGGTGCCATTTTAGCATGTTGCCCATGCTAAGCTTGAATCTAAATTGATAAAGGAAATTTGAAAAATGATGGACACGAGCGGGATTCGAACCCGGGTTAGAGCAGCGCCACGGATCGGCGAAGGTCGCGGGTTCGAATCCCGCTCGTGTCCATCATTTTTCAAATTTCCTTTATCAATTTAAATTCAAGAAAAAGTTATTCATAAGATAATTTATTATGAACAGCATCTAGAGACAAAGTGATTCAATTTGCACGTAACTCAATCTGTAATACTCACTTATTGGTAACAATGCTATTACAAATCATTATGGCCGTGCTGTGCGCTCTAATTGCGTTACAATGCAATTTTAAACTTATTGCGTGCTCCTTAGAGTATACTTTTATATGTCTAGCTATATTCTTCGTAAGGATAGAAAAGTTCTGCCTCACATAATTCGATTGGAATAGGGATTGACAACTTTAACAATTACGATGGAATTAATTGAAATCTGAGAAGGGAATCTGCCTCGTTGGTCTAGTGGTCTCTAAGCGCGACTGCTGAGCAAGAGGTCCTGGGTTCAAATCCCGGGTCGGGCAAAGTGTTACTGAGTTTTCCATTAGGTAATTCCCAGTAGCAGCACGGAGTCTGGATTTGTGCCCGGTTGATGGCAATAGGCTCGCCCCCTATTACATTGGGACTTACAACATAACTGGTGAAATGTGGGTGTACTATATGTTCACCTCTGCCTACCCCTTCGGGGAATACAGGCGTGATGTTATGTTATGTTATGAGAAGGGGCTTAAAAGGAATCCGAAAACTGAAAAAAAAACTATTGAAAAACGAACGATATACAACGTTTTTAAGTTTTAGAAGGACGCATTCTCTATCCTTCTCTCACAAAACGCTTAATGTACGGGTTGATGCGAAATTAACTATGCAACTACAGGACATTGACGTCACCATCCTATAGTGCCTTACATTAAAATTTGAAACGCTTATAACTTAACTTGTAATTTTTTGCTTTATTTAATTCGTGTTAACGGTTGCCATGTTAATGCTAAACCCTTTTTCAGTTAGTTTAGTTAATTTATAAAAAAAATCACAGTCATAACCGAAATCAAATCTTAGTCTTAACCTAGACCATAGAGATGTTCTCTGTAACAGAGGTCTAAGTTACAAAGCATATTACCCTGTACTAAAGCGATTCTCAGTACCAACTGATACTAAGAAATGCCCGTAACAACTAAGTACCTACTTTATTAAATTGTCTGGCTTTAGAAATTAACTTTATATTTGACAGTAACGTCAGCAATAAATGACAAACAAAGCCATGATATATGATATGAATTAGAATCCATTTTTAGGTACCTAAGGGTTCGAAGAGGTAGGTATATGTAACGAAACTTGATTTTCGAGTGGAATACCAATATTCCAACGTGTCAAAATGTTAATCACAAACAAAACTAATCAATGCCTAACATTGAGATGGGCTGTAATTTTGACAGCTTTCGGACATCTGTCATTTTGATATTAACACCCTGACAGTAGATGTCAATTTTGGTTGTCATTAGTTTTAACCCTTTCACTATCCAGTGTAATAGATAATTATAGTACTCATCAATTGTTTAACTATGGTGTCTACTTAGCGGACATTCATCATTTTACAGATACCCCGTGATTCAGGTTGTACCTATAAGGATTTGTTTTAAATATCGGACCACCTAAAACATTATGACAATCTCTGTAAATGAAAAAAATGTAAATGTAAATTATCGCAGTGGCTAAGCGATCGGACTGCTACGCTAAGGGTTGCGGGTTCGATGGACAATCTGTGCAATCCGCAGATATTTATCCCGAGTCTGGGTGTTTGTATAGGTATGTGATATTACATGTTTGTGAAACGCACCCACGATACAGGAGAAACTCCTAGTGTGGGGCGACGTATTTTTTTTTAATTGACACGTTCTTGTTATACGTCAAAATGCTAGTTCTACGGCTCCAAAAATGACATCGCATGGAGAAGAACCGGTAATAATCTCCACAAGTTACTCTTTGAAATAAAATATGTTTAACTACTTAATATAGAATAGGATTTGATTGCGCCTTTTAAGGATTTTTAAGGACACCAATTCAAATATATTTTTATATATGAGTTTCAAAATTGTAGAATCCCTATTAACACTGTAAAAGTAAGATTTAACGTTGATTACCATTTTAAGTAGAAGCGAAACTACTCTTACAAAACTTTGAACGCTTTTCTCCCTCCCTCGGCCATACCGCTTTATAAGTGAGACAGAGAATTTGTGTCCTTCTTTCCTACCATATAAGTGTTGTCGCCGTAGAAAGCACTTTTTAAGTGTCTTCGCAGTTAAAGCATTCTGATGAAAGACGAAACTGAAGTACTTCTATACAACTGCGAATGTCCCCGTATAGTTTTGTGAATATTAAATCTGTCAGAGCAAAGTGGCATCTGTATACAGGACCATATGACAGGTTTTTGTGTGTACGATATTATGAAATGCTGAGCTGTCTTTAGTGTAGGGTGACGAAGACTTTTGCTGGGTGTTCTCATTTGTTAAATATTATTTGTTATGCTTGTCTTTGAATACAATAAAGATTATGTAGTAGAACGCAGCAGTAAACACTTAGGTAATGCCCCCTTACCATGTACTCTTAAAGCAGGACAGTTAACGTTGTGGAAGCGGGATGCCGCATTACACTGCATGTACCGGCGGCGTCTCACTTCCACATCTTAAACTGTCCTGCTTTAAGATTCATGGTAAGGGAGCTGAGCTCATCCGATCGTCGTGCATTATTTGGCAGGCTAACCATGTGATGAAAATGAAAGTGTCTGAGAAGTCTGTTTGAGTCATCAAAACGATATGATGTTGAACAGTACGTAGTAAGTACACACATTTCCCCAGTTATGATATAGGTACCAATGTAATAGAGGGCGAGCTTATTGCCATCAACTAGGCACACATCCAGACTCCGTGCTGCCACTAAGAATTACCTCATGGGAAATCCCAATAACGCTATGCCCGACCCGGGATTTAAACCCAGCCCCCCGGACCTCATGTTCAGACCTCATGTATCACAATATCAGAAGCGTCTAAAGTTAAATTCGTTGTTTTTGCCTACGCATTATGAACATCAGAGTGACTTACCAGCAATACATTAAACATTCATGCGTCAAAGATTAACAAGGGCAGAACTCCCCAGACCATTGATTGACATCTTACAAGAGAAACGGCTCAGCTTGACTTGTCCCTGCAATTATTCGAATTAAAGGTTCCATTAGGTGTAGGTATATAATCTAACTGATTTATACCAGTAAGACGTACAGAAAGGTCTCTAGGTATTTAGAAAGGTGAGAAGGGGACTTTATTAGCCTATTTTGAGACTCCAGAGAAGACAGCGGCTCAGTAGTCACGTGCCGCCGTACGCTGTATCGCAGTGCTTAGGGAAGATCCTTTGACAGTCTCCCCAGGGATTTGAATAGTAGGCGTCGCATGGGGAGGTTCCGGAGTTGCTCTTTTTAGAGGTCCCGGGACCTTCCTTGTGATATGGTGACAATTGGAGTGGTTTTAGTGAGGTACAAATCCCACACTTCCCGATTCCTACCCCATAGGGGCTGGGTGCCTTTTGGAAGTTTTCGCCCGATAAAATAAAGCATTTAGAAAGGTGAATTTGAATCATATATTTAGTAAGGGATGGAATGCAATTATTAAGAATCAACGAACTCGGTGTCATAAAAATTACGATTTTTGACTTGATTGAAATGTAAAGCGTTGACATTTACTCCATTTGATATAAATAAACCTTAAACAGTACATTTTAAAGTTTTGTTTTCTTCATTCCAATGTATAGTAACCGATGACAGAAAGAGAGAAATGACGGACGACATGACGAATGCACAGTGCATACATGTCGTCATTTCTCTGTTACTATTGTACCTACTTACATAAAGATTTTTATCACTTACGCGAATATTAGACATTGAAATAAAACTATTTTTACGGATTTCATCGCGGTTTTAATTTAGGTTTTTGGTCCTGTCGTTCCTTTCGAATCCTTTACAGCATTCATGTCTGTCCGTGACTGCCGTGCCCGTAAAAATAGTTTTCTTTCAATACCTACTTACGTTAAAATATCCTGGAATTTCTCCATAACCTGGTGGCCCTACATTAAACGGTTCCCTGTTCCCGTCAGTCATTAAGCTCATACTTTGAAGTCTAGCTTCTACATTACCGCGACGAAATATTTCATTTTAGTCTTACATTGTAATTGCTTGTCAGCTGTTCTTGTTTTGTCATTAAAAAGTGCATGTAGTGTTGTGCTTGTTTTTCTATCTTTATCATTATAAACATGTGGGTGTGTTTTAATAGGATTTTCAAGGGCTTAAAAGTCATGAGAAACATGCTCGTCTACGTCTGTACTCGGAACTAATATTTACGGATCGCACAAAATATATTTTTCGGGCGGAATTTTCATAAGCAATCCTTGCACATGAAATCGTATTCTTTTTTAACTGACTTCAAAAAAAGGAGGAGGTTCTCAATTCGACGGGATCTTTTTTTATTTTTTATTTAGTGAAAACAGTTTCTAGGGTATGTTAATGAATGGCATTTAATGATTAATGGTGAAACGTTTTGTTTTCATTGAAGCGTATGTTACAGACAAAACTGAGGTTTGGAATTTCATTTCCATGTTTTTTTTTTTTACTTTACGAAAGTTTCCATTAGGTTTGAGGTCGGTGGTTGAAAACTGCGCCTCGTAAATTAAAGAAGATTTATATTACCGTATCTAGTAAAGTGGAAGTTACAAATGTCTTATAAATATGATATTAAGTATATTATCGTATTTAGCACAGTCTTTTTACCTTCGTTACAACTACGAGACGCAATAAACCTGCATTTTTCTTCAACAAGCGAGCTAGAACGTGTTTCACACACACCGCACCTCTAACTACCATAATCCATCTTAAAATACTGGCAGTCAACATGGCGGGCGCAAACATTATGACGTCATGCACTTAGGAAATTTGTTTAGGGGTCAACGATCATGTTATAATACTTTTATCAAATGAGAATTAAGCGTACGTTACAAAATTTGCAAAATTTTTGAGAGTTTTAAGTAAGTATTTTTGTCATCAACTTCGTCACCAAGCTGTTTCCAGTCAGTAGACAGTTAGACACGTCGCAAATCGTCATCGATCCGTTATTACTCACTTCTTCACAAACCTAACTTACGATGACCTTCGATGGTAATGGCTATCGAAATTAGTCTTCTCGATGATACTTTGGTTTATATACTCTTGACACAAGACAACACCATTGTCTTCCAGTTAGTTTCCAAGTGTGATTGTATATATGTTAATTAGCTTCAGCCCGCGACTTGTTCCGCGTGGATTTCGATTGTTTTGATAATGCGCCTTCCTCAATAAATGGTTTATCCAACACAAAAATAATTTTACAATTCGAACTAGTAGTTCCTGAGGTTAGCGCGTTCAACCAAACAAACAAACGCTTCAGCTTTATAATATTATAGTATAGAAATACTCGCATAAGCCTTTCACCGAGTCATTCCTCACTGAGCAAACAATTCGCCAGGCTACGCCATACCCTGATACATATTCATAAAACTTCTTTCATCGCTGTGCTGGGCCAAAGTTTAATAGTTACCTCCGCAGCAGCCTTGTGCATTTTAAGTCTTCGATAACGTCCAAGTTTGGAAAACTTTTGCAAATATTGGGTACTCCGGAATAGTTTTCAGGTTTAATGAGACCAATATAGCTGCTTTGCTTTGAGTTAGTTTTGTTTTACCAAAAGATTTGGTTTCCTTGTTGTTGAAGTTATAGGTCCTGTCAGATGCATGGCACAAGGCCACCACATATTTTATGGAATACTATTATAATAGGTGACGTCCTTTTTTATAGTTTCATTATAATAATCTCTTATACGTCAATTATGAGCGGTGTAGTGTGGGTGTACAATGTATAAACTCTTGAAAAACAAGAACTCCTCAGTTTACACTTTCGGGTATCACAGAATTGTATGTATGGTGATGAATAATTGCAGTAGACCAGATTGCCAACTTTAGATTATCAGTCAAAATAGTAAGTTCCATTTTCTGAAGTAGCAATAATGCCCAAATTACTGAACTGTGCGTTGAAAGCAGATGGTAAAGTTGCAAGTCGCTAAGACGACTTTAGAAAACAAAGTCGTTGCAGTTTCAGTAAGTTTGATTTAACGTCTCTTGAAGTTTTGTCAGTTCTTATACGGAGAAAGAACGACTATTAATAACCTCGACTGCTTCATGCCTTGTGATGGTGGACCGGGTTTCTTTCTACATTTATCTTCATTGCAGTTCGTAGTGATAGATAAAATCAAATATTTTTCACTTCAGATAGCAACTTACGATACTAAACTATAGTTGAATGGACCCACAATGTCACTCTAATGGTAAAAGCCCAGAAAGAAAGTCTTCAGTTCTATTCGCCATTTTTACTTTCACGCCGAAAGTGTGCACTAGATTTCTCAATTCGAACCAGTAGTTCCTGAGAATAGCAAGTGCAATCAAACAAACAAACTCTTCAGCTTTATCATATTAGTATGGACTTTGTATAAAAACACGTGTCCATACATATATGTACAAAGTATAGGTACTTACGTACTTTAATTGAGCATCCATGATTAGATTGAATAAGTTTCCCACTCAACTTTGTGCTGGCTGATTAACCACAAGGCAAGATCCGCTTCCTTGTTTTCAGAAGGGAATTCATTGCCACAACTTTCCTAACAAACATTATGTATTACTTTAGGAGGGAATACTCATATATATAGCTAGCTCCGGATTGGCTGAAGTCATCCACGAACGCTGCGTCATTGGCCTAATACCTCGTCGCCCGTCATCCGTTCAGAGCTTTTTGACATTTTGTTTTTGTACATATTTATTTATACATATTTTTCCACTAGCTTTTAATATGGTATAAGTTAAATGAGTGTAAATAGTAGCGATGCGGGAATAGCCAGTCCACCTTCCTTGCCGCTGGATACATTTTTGAGATGTCCTCTTTGTCCTCAAGCTCGCATTTTTAAAGGTAAGCGGGGTTTAGGGATACATATTGGGAAGGTCCATAAATCCCAAAATGTACCTCTAAACCCTACTAACACTCCTCCCCGTTCGGCCGATACATCTACCTACCCTTTTTGGCAGACGTTATCAAAATTGAAAAATTCTGTCCCACTTGTAAAGCGAGTACCCCGTGGTGCCAGGCCAACAGTTGCTAAACACTTAGCCAGTTATGTTCGCCTCGCCACTCGGGAGAACTCGCAAAGTGCTTGGGAACAACTGCTTACCTTCCCTTATAAGATTCTACATGTGCAAAAAAGTTTGGCAAATACAAAAACATTAACAGCCCAAATTAAAGATAATTGCAACACTTCTACGTCCATTTTTGATCCAAAATTCCCGACACACAATAATTTATCGTCAAGAAATATAAACCAATATGTAGAATCTAAATGCGAAGGTGATATTAGGGGTGCAGCTAGATTACTGTTTAGCAGTGATGTGGTGGCACCTTGCTCTCCAGAGACTTTAGCAGCTCTGGAGAGCAAACATCCGGCTCCAGCGGATAACCTTTCTTTTCCTGACCCCCCAGATATAGTTTCACACTCCCTTCAAATTACAGCTCAAAATGTTTTCACAGCCATGGGCTCCTTTCGAAGTGGCTCAGCTGGTGGACTCGACGGCCTGACACCTCAACATCTAAAGGATTTGACGTGCCCAGGCGCCGGTGAAGCTGGTGAGGAACTTTTGAAGGAGCTTACAGCTTTGATAAATTTAATGCTTTCCGGCAATGTGAATGAGTCCATCGTCCACATTTTGTATGGGGCCAACTTATGTGCCCTACGCAAAAAGGACGGTGGCATTCGTCCCATTGCCGTAGGAAGCATTTATCGGCGTATGGCAGCCAAAATCTGTTGCAAATTTTATAATGAAGCCCTTTCGGACAAATTCCAGCCCCTTCAGCTAGGTTTTGGCTCAAGAGGGGGCTGTGAGGCTGCCGTACATTCACTTTCAACTTTTTTAAATTGTGGGAAAGGTGAGGTCATATTGAAGGTTGACATTAAAAATGCATTTAATTCTGTTAACAGGGACTCCTTGTTGGCAGAAGTTAAAAATGAAATCCCTAAAATTTATAGTTACCTTTGGCAATGTTATAGAAACCCATCAAAATTAGTATATAAAGACAACCTTTTGGAATCAGCAGTTGGCTGCCAACAAGGGGATCCTCTTGGGCCAGTTATTTTCAGCCTAGCTATCCATCCTATAATTAAACAGTTAAATTCAAAATTCAATGTATGGTATCTCGATGATGGAACTCTAGGAGGTGACGTAGAGACAGTTTTGAAAGACCTTCAGTTCCTAAAGGACAAATTAAATTCTATTGGTTTGGACCTCAATCTTTCAAAATGTGAAATTTTTATCTCGGACACTACCGACAGACAAGACACTTTAGCAAAATTTAATGAAATAGCTCCCAATATTAAAATTATAAATAGAAGTTCTCTACGTCTCCTAGGGTCTCCTATTTTGGAAGAATCCTATCCAGATTTTATAGAAGAAAAAATTCCAATTTCAATATAATTTCGGACAGACTTTTCAAAATTACCATGCATTCGGCCATTACTTTGATTCGATATTGCTGTTTCGGCCCAAAATTTACTTACAATCTGCGGTCAACCCCATTGTGGAAGCATACCCAGCTTTTGGAAAAAATTGATCAAATTATCCGGACCACCCTAACGTCGATTTTGAATATTTCCTTGGACGACCGAGCTTGGTCCCAAGCCACGCTTCCAGTCCGTTTGGGTGGTTTAGGAGTTCGTACAGTTTCAAGTTTAGGTTTACCGGCATTTCTCTCCTCAGTCCACAGTACTGAAAAATTAACCAGAAGAATTCTAGCTTCTTGCTTGGTTAATTTTGAGGTATCGTGCTTAACTGAGGCAGTGTCAGCTTGGAAAATGGCTTGCCCAAACACTGATCTCCCGAACCAGCTTTTCTCCCAAAGGCAGTGGGACGAGCCGCTCTGCAGATTGATACGGAATGAATTGATTAATACGTCAATCAATACTGCTGAGCGCGCGTCTGCTGGCTGTGGGTGAATGGGAGTCGGGCCTTTGGTTACAGGCACTTCCGTCGCCCAACATTGGAACAATGTTGGATGACAACACATTCCGCGTAGCTACTAGTTTGCGCTTAGGGGCTCCTAGTGTTGCTCCTCATCGATGTCACTGTGGTGAAGCAGTCGACAGCCTCGGACGGCATGGTCTGTCCTGCAGTAGGAGTGCTGGTCGCATACCAAGACACGCTACCTTGAATGACATCATCCGTCGTGCTCTTGTCACCGCCGGCGTACCAGCTGTATTAGAACCAAATGGCTTGGTACGTGACGATGGAAAGAGACCAGATGGTATGTCGTTGTTGCCATGGAAATTAGGAAGGCCTTTGGTGTGGGACGCAACGTGCGTCGATACCCTTGCACCTTCTCATGTTTCTGGATCAGCAGTTTGCGCTGGCACTGCTGCTGCTGCTGCGGAGACCCTTAAGCGGCGAAAATACAATAATCTGATTGGGAATTGTATTTTTGAGCCGTTTGGGGTCGAAACATTTGGGCCATGGGGTCCGAGCGCCCGAGCCTTATTTAAAGATCTTTCAAAACGTTTAGTCGATGCTTCGCGTGATCAGAGGGCTGGTTTGTTTTTAGGTCAAAGAATCAGTATTGCCATTCAACGTGGCAATGCTGCCAGTCTTCTGGGCACGTTTCCTTTTGACAACGATGAGGAAGAATACTTCGATGCTTTTTAATTTTAATTTTATATTTAAGTTGTAAATAGTTTTTAAAGGAGGTAGAATTTAAATGTGTATATGTATATAATTATTTCTATTATAAAAATTATGTGTTGTTATTAAATACGGAAATTCACTATTTTAGTTAACCAAGTACATATTGACAAAATTATGTAATGTAATGTGTACATAGAGGGAAAATTAAAAAAAAAAAATGTACGCGTCTGTAACACGTAAATAGTAAAAGGGAACTTAAAATTCGATGGGTGCGAGCAGCGACACGATAGCTCAGTTGGTTAGAGTTGCGTCACGGTACGGCTAAGGTTACGGGTTAAAGCCACGCTCGTGTCCATCATTTTTCAAATTTCTTTTATCAATTCAAAAGTGTATTAATGTCATATTATGTAGAAATAAAACCATCAGTAACAATAATAATAATAACAGCCTATAACTGTCCCACTGCAGGGCAAAGGCCTCTTCTCGTATAGAGAAGGATAGAGCACTAATCACCACGCTAGCTCACTGCGGGTTGGCGATTTCAGATAATTAAATCCAGGTTTCCTTACGATGTTTTCCGCCACCGTCAGTCAGTGGTGTCTTAGAATATCTAAGAAAGTATTTATAACATTGAAAAAGTCATATTGATACTTGCCTGGGTTTGAACCCTGCAACCTCGTGCATAGAAATCCGGTATGTCAACCACTAGGCCACCACGACACCATCAGTAAGATTAAACAAAATTATAATTTACAGAATTTTCGATATGTGTATGGACATTTTATTTTCATGTTTCAGGTGTTAATTTATTTAGTAGGTAGGTACTTTACTTCTTACTTACTAACTGTATGCCTTAACATATTTTTCAACATCATCCATCGCTGTGACACATATTAGAAACTTTTCCCATTAATATCGTAGTTCTTGACGAATTCAGGGTAAACTAAATGTATTGGGAAAATTCGGGTAAAGATAATTAGAATGTTTGAGCCAATGTTTCGAACAATGAAGCTGATAGATTCGAATTTAAGTATCGTAGGTCTTTCTCCATAGGAGTATCATTCGACCCGAGCAGTTAGCAAATTGGTAATAGGGTAACATGAAAAAAAAAATGAATTAGGTAGTTTGTAGATGTGTACATCAAGAGCTATACGCAGCACAGCTAGTTGAATGAGCTGTGACAGGAGTTGTATCATTCCTCCAAGTAAGGCAGGCATTTAACCATGTAAACGTGTACATGAAAGTGCGCGGTAGTATGCTATGCACACTTGAACAGGTAAAAATAAAGGTATGGAATTGACTTCCATACTAAACATTTCTCCTCACGGCTTTGATTCGGGTGTATCTTGGGCATGTTGGGAGTTGAGTTCCACTGGTAAATTTTGAGCCTCAAAGCTTGTCGTGTGGTCATTCTAGTAAAATGTAGGTAATCCCTACCTAGTCTCTAAGTGGAATTTCGGAATAATTTCGTTAAACAGTTCCATGCTTTTTTATTTATAGTATCTGGAATAATTTCATCACAATCACATAGCGGTCTACAGGGGTTCATCGTCCATCTAGAATTGGAATAAAACAATACAACAGTGATGTGACAGCTTGAGCTGCCTCATTACATTATCTTCGTCTGCACCCGGTCTCGTTAAAATTGCCAGCTGCAGGTATGACAGTAGTTACAATTCGCAACAGACGCTGTCGCTCGTTAGTTTATATTTAACGATGTTGTCTCTTTAACTGCACGATGATGCAACTCAACGCGTCGACCTTGGGCCGAATGTGAGAGATATGTTCATATCGATGGTCCCAGTCATGTTTGTTTTCAGGGCCATTTACTTCGTTAACTCGAAAAAAAAGACTGAAAAATTGTGCTGCTGGGTAGTTTGTTTCTTTTACCCAGCTATAGCACAAGGAAGTGGTGACGGGTGTTTTTGGGGCTGCCTTACTGTAATTTGATAATGAATCAAAAAGTACTAAATTAGTCTCATCATAATCATAAACCGTTGGACGTCCTCTGTTAAACGAAAGCCTCCCCCTTTTAGAAGGGGGAGGTTGTCAAATTTCCCAAGCTTGGCAAGCGGCTTGGAGATCGCAGTGTTGGTGGTCAAAATACAGAAGATTCTGATGTCCATCTTATGGATTTAAACTTAGTCGCCTCTTACGACACCCACGGGAGGAAAGGGGGTGGTCAATCCTAGGCCGGATAACGCACGGATAAATAGTCTAATTTTAATGAATATTTTTTTAACTTTAATCATGTTTAGTTATCAGTTGCTAAAAACGGTGAAGGAAAACATCGTAAGGAAACTGGCACGACTGAGAGATTTTTCAACGGTGGGTAAAGCCATGTCAGAGGCATACAGGCGGTTTAAACTCTGACACCAGGTTGTTCACCAACCATATGATAATAAGAGGAAGAAAACCATCTAGTATGTTCTTACAGTCCCATTTACTATAGCATCATATTGTGACCAAAAAATCTAAACCAGTTTCTTGATGACGATCTACTTTTTCTTTAGCGAAACTTCATAACTCTCTTTACCCTTGTTTTTAGGTAAGAATACTTTGCAGGCAATTGAGGTTGAAAAAATAAAGATATAATACTGCCGTAAATTCATACCAGGTAATGAACTCGTAACCTCGTGCCTTAAATCCAGTCTGTAAATATTAATAAGGTGTCGTATTAATCGTAACGCTCCGCACGTATGTAAAGTAGAGTCAATATGAACGGAATGAAAGGATCGTGTGACATTGGTTGGTAGCTAAAAATACCGTCATGGTCTTTAACGGAAATTCTTTTATGAGAATAGAAAATAAATATAATAATAACAGCCTGTAACTCTCCCACTCACTCACTCACTCGGGGCAAAAGCCTCTGAAAAGCAAAAAGGATTGAGCATTGACCACCACGCTAGCTCACTGCGGGTTGCCGACTTCAGAATAAAATCCAGAGAAATCAAGATAAAAAAATCCAGGTTTTCAAAGGATGTTTTCCGTCTGAAGTTAGTGGTGTCTAAGGATGTCTAAGAAAGTATTTATGACATTGAAAAAGTCGCATTTATTTTACGCGTTGGTTTGAACCTGAAACGTTCTGCATACAAATCCGGTGTGTTTACCACTAAGCTACCACGACAGAAGATAAATATGGACGTATATAATTAGCCTGTTGTGTTGCCTATCTATCCACACCTATTGGCGAAGCCATTATGATATGTATGAATTTCCTGAATAAATTTTGAACTCGTACAGTAATGTAATTGGATACTATTTGAATAATGCGATTATAAAACCTTGTTAAACCACAGTGTATGAAGGTTATCAACTAACCTAACCTAATTATACCAGGGTTAGTCTCTAGCTTCATCCGACATATGACTAAATGTCAGTCTTCTTCTTCTTATCGTATGGTTGATGAACAACCTGGTGTCAGAGTTTAAACCGCCTGTAGGCCTCTGACATGGCTTAACACACCGTTGAAAAATCTCTCAGGTGTGCCGGTTTCCTCACGATGTTTTCCTTCACCGTTTTTAGCAACTGAACACTAATGTATAGTACGCACATGAATTCAAAAATTGGTGCGCTCCGGGGTTTGAACTTACGACCTTTGACTTGGCAGTCCAACGGTCATACCACTCAGCTATCAGTAGGTACCCACGCTAAATATCAGTTATCTATCACGTACGAGGAGCATGCCACACACCAGGTGTCGATCACCAGCTGTGATCGAAGATTATCAGTGTCCCGAAAGGTCTTCCTGGGACACTGACACTCTGCGATTAGTCTGGTGAACGGTGGTCTTAATTTTGTTGGGCTAACCGTAAAGATTTTCATGCACAAAAACTTAGTCAGGTTTTGAACCCGCATCAATGCTTAAATCTAGTCCATCTCTTCTGTGTACTGAGCCATCAAAACCTACTCTATTTTTAATTCAAAACGCTTAACCCAAGGCGGCACAATTTTGGATCCTAGACTTTAATAAGTTTTTTTTATACATAACTTTAGTTACAGTTTTCTTGGCAGTGTACCAGAAAGCCGATCATCATATCAATATAAAAATAATGACAAAAGCCCTACTTACAGCAATAATTCCCAGTGGGAAACTTTTTCAATATGTTCTTAAAGGTCAAATATCTTTAGAGTCCGAAGATATCTTTACTTATACAAAACAATGGGAATATTGGGAAAGTTTGTATTGTTGCTTGTTGTTCAATATTAATTGAACTGATAAAACATTACAAGGTTCTATAAGGATAAAATTGATCTTTGATGTGAGCATGATGGAGTCAATTCGATTAATCGTATTAACTAAGATATGAGTTGATATCATCATCAGCCGGAAGACGTCCACTGTTGAACGAAGGCCTCCCCTTTTTAGAAGGGGGGAGGTTGCCATAATCCCCACGCTCGGCAAGCGGCTTGGGGATCGCAGTGTTGGTGGTCAAGTTACAGAAGACGCTGCTGCCCATCTTGTGGATTTTCCCTTAGTCGCCTCTTACGACACCCACGGGAGGAAAGTGGGTGGACAATTCTAGGCCGGATACCATACGGCACGGAGTTGATATAGGCCGATCGAAATTATGATACGGCGAACAAATCGCGTTAAAATGTTCAGACATTTAGTTGATCATTTCATGTGATACGTACCCCATACTGCCTTCCTCACACTAAATATATAAACGACTTCTTTATTTACAACACATTACAATTATACACATATACACATTTAAATTCTACCTACCTTAAAACTATTTACAACTTAAATATAAATAACATAACATAACATCACGCCTGTATTCCCCGAAGGGGTAGAACGAACGAAGGTGAACATAATTAGTACACTCACATTTCGCCAGTTATGTTGTAAGTCCCAATGTAATAGGGGGCGAGCCTATTGCCATCAACCGGGCACAAATCCAGACTCCGTGCTGCTACTGAGAATTACCTAATGGAGAACTCAGTATCAGTTTGCCGACCCGGGATTTGAACCCAGGACCCCAGGATTTGCTCAGCAGTCGCGCTTAGCGACCACAAGACCAACGAGGCAGTCAAAGTATAAAATATAAATTTAAAATCAAAAAGCATCGAAGTGTTCATTACTTGGTATACCATACCATATCACAGTACATAAGTAAATAATTATAGTTTAAGATAATTATACTCTCTAAACATCTCCCAAAACTCATTGAAGCAACAAATGTAAGCTTTTAGCTAACATTTGTTGAACGTATTTATTACGTGAAATAAACATTATATCCGTTTATCGTATAATTAATTAATTATGTCATGTCACAAATATGACAAAACATAAAAAACAAGACGGTAATCTTAGATCTTCGTTACCTTTTGAAAAGGAAAAAAGGATCTCAAAAGATGATTTACACCGATAATATGGTGGGCTTAATCACAAGCCATCCAAAGCACTTACATTAACGTCACTTTTTCCGCCAAGAGTAGCGAACGAAAATTACTCCGTATCTTTCCTGGCGATGGGAAGAATTTCCTAGCGCTGGGAATTTACTGCGCTATGTTGACAAATTGTATCACATTATGTGGAAGTCACTTAAAGGTCCTTTATTTGTGTATTTAAGGTATTTTTATTAGCTTTCGATATATGAAACTCGTAGGTTGAAGAAAGATAATGATTTTAAAAATAACAGCGTGTTTGTATTCGACTTTTGTAAAAAGGAATGTTATCAATTCTAATGTTGATAAACATTTTCAGATGCATAAAATCTGCAATTTCTTGATACAGTTTAGTTTATAGTGTGGTGTTTACAGTGTAGTTTATCTATTTCAGCATCATTAAGAGTCAAATACGAAATAATTTTATTAACTAATAGATGGTTCAGCCTGCGACTCCGTCTGCGTATAAAATAATTACGTGTCTCGGAATTATCGTGGGTAGCCTGTCTACCGGAAACGTTCATTCAAAATAGCAAAGGATTTTTTAAATCGAATGGATAGTTCAAATCTTCCTCTTACATCCAAACACAAAAACTAGTAAACTTTACCTTTTTATAATATTCTTATAGTTTGATTTGTAATCAGACCCCTTACCGTGAACTCTTTAAACAGGTTTAAGATGTGGAAGCGAGACACGGCTACGTGCAGTGTAATGCGGCGTCTCGCTTCCACAACGTAAACTGTCCTGCTTTCAGAGTTCATGGTAAGGGGGCAGATTCCTAACCAATAAGCACACTATTCCAAATCACATTTTGCTTTCACACTATCAAACCAGTTATCTCTAAAAGGGTAAGCAGAAATGATCTTAATTTTCTTAACTTTTGACCACCTTCACTACACGCCTCGATTTTATTAGAAGAAAATATCTAATCGTAACATTTATTACGATTATTGTTTGTTATTACAAAAAAGTTCCGATTAGGTATTGTCTTCTATTCAAAGTTATGGCGTGGAGATAACGGAAACGTTTGTCTTGTATGTATGACCATGGCTGTCAAAGGGTTAAGATAATATTCTAGTCTTCTATATGATAATGAAAGCGACATAAACAAGAATACGCTGAGGCATACACAATATCGTTCGCAGGTGACAACGGTATCACATAAAATCAGCCGTTCACTATACACAAGGGTTTATGATGACCATTACCTCAATAGAGGTCTTCAGACGGTCTCAGCCTGTATACGAAGTGATAAATGATTTTAATTCTGCAAATAGGTTTTAAAAAACACTTTTACACGTCATTTTTTTTAAACTAGATAGTTGGCGTCGGCATTTCCTAACTGACTACTTCTGAGAAGAAATACCGAAACAAACTCAGGGGTCAAGGTCTCTTTTAAAATCCAGACAAGTTCAATAAATTATGTGAGAGAGAGTGGTAGTGTCATAGTCATGTTACATTCAGATGATATTGTCCACGTGTTACTACTATTAACTATTACATTACAAACAAAAAGATCTAATTAGCGCAGTGGCTATGTATTGGACTGCTGCGCTAAGGGTTGCGGGTTCGATTTATATTACTATTGACGTGCTATTTATTCGTCTGGTTTTGATCAAATTTCTACATGACCTAATTACCATATAATAGGGAGCCGATTGCTATCAATCGCGCACAAATCCAGACTCCGTGCTGCTACTGAGAGTTACCTAATAGAAAAAATTCAATAACAATTTGCCCGACCCGAAATTCGAACCCTTAGCAGTCGCACCACTAGACCAACGAGGCATAAACAATATTAAGAAGCATATTACAATTTTGTTACAAGTTTTATGTCTTGATGGCGAAACAGTTCCCATAAATAATTCACCAAATGAGCTATTATTACTATGAACTTATACAATGATTTTGATGTATTTTTTTACCTTTTTAGCCTAAGTACTTAATTTCTAGTCGATTTACGTTAAATCTTATTTGTTTTTAAAATTCCCAAGTAACAGATCTTCTATAAATATAAGTTCAGCATAACTATCATCATCAGCCGGAAGACGTCCACTGTTGAACAAAGGCCTCCCCTTTACGACGCCACAATGAACGACAACTTGCCATAGAAATAGAACTTAACATTCCCAAAATACTTTTTCCCATAATAAACGGACCTCGAACTCAATTTGCGGTCATAAATTTTAGTAATACATAAGAACTGTCGCCCCACCGACAGACCTCGCCGGGGGATCCGCTTAGTTCGACAATAAAACGCTGTTAAGTGATATATGGATTGGATATACGTTTTCGGGAGCTTTGGCTATATTTGACAATAAATTATCATGACCAAAAACAGTTTAAAAAGGTTTTTTAGATGGGATTCTGTAGTTGTTTGGTTGTGGACCCTCCCATAATATCACATACGATAAGGCTTAATGAAAAGCAATTGGTATCCCAAATATAACATGGATTTTTTGATGAGTAGAGATATTTCAGTACTTCCAGGGTTTAGGTTAATGGCAATAGGCTGGCACCCTATTGCATGGGGCTATTTCAAAACTGATGAAATGTGATCGTACTACACCTCTCTGTACTCCTTCGCGGTGTTATTTACTAGCTGCGCTCTACGGTGTTACCCGCTACATTTTTTTGGGATAAAAGTAGCCTATATATTAATCCAGGCTGTCAGCTACCTTCATACCAAAACTCATCAAAACTGGTCCAGCCGTTTGATCGTGAAAGTAACAAATATACAAACACACGAACTGTCGCCTTTAAAATATTCGTGTGATAGCTTCTAAAATACATTTGTCTTCTAAATTGATAAAGGAAATTTGAAAAATGATGGACACGAGCGGGATAAGAACCCGCGACCTTCGCCGAACCGTGGCGCTGCTCTAACCAACTGAGCCATCGTGTCGTGATTTATAGCTGTAAAGGTATAACACTGAGTTGGTAATCATAGATTCCAACAGATAATACCTGACGTCACCCTTAAGACGTAAATACTAAAAGGGAACTTGAAATTCGATGGATGCGAGCAGCGATACGAAGGCTCAGTTGGTTAAAGCAGCGGCGCCACGGTTCGGCGAAGGTTCATGTCCCGCTCGTGTCCATCATTTTTCAAATTTCCTTTATCAATTTAGATTCAAGCTTAGCATGGGCAACATGCTAAAATGGCACCAAAAGTCATATACATTTGTCTTCCTCTCTAGAGACACCAAGCGTGATTGTAAGCAGGAAACTCAACAGCCCAAAATGAAGTTACTTTTCATAGCACATCGAAATGAGATCTCGTTTCGCATTCAAATTCTTTGCCCGTATGTTTTAACATCGCGTTAACTTGAAAACTAGCAAGAGAAACCACTCAGAGCCTTGGCATATTGCCTCGTAAAGTAAGTTAACGCTCGAACTTAATAAAATTAGAACTTTCGTCTTACATACATGTTGCTGGGTTGTGTAAAGCTGATATATCACATTTTGGATACTTGAAGAGAGGACTTCAATGAATATATGTAAGAAACAATTATTTTTTAAATGTCGGCCCTTACAGGGACTTTCTATGTATCGTGTGTGCGTTTCACAAAAATGAAAAGTCACGGAAACAAACGCCCAGACTCGGGACAAGCATCTGTGGATTACACAATTTTTGTTTCCGTCAGGAATCAGACACGCAACCCCTAGCGCAGCAGTCCAATCGCTTAGCCACTGGCCAATTATATTATCAAGGAAGATTATTTTTGTGCAGGTATTTTGTATGGTTCTGCAGATAGGTCATTCCCAAAGTTCTTCAAATGCTGTGCACAATCCCTAAGAGTGTAAATACATACTCAAATCCTCACAATGATATACTATACCCGGATTCTTAACCAATAACTTCAGCAACAAAAATATTAGCCAAGAACCAGCCTAGCAGGAGCAGTGATGGCACTAAATAAATGGCTTCGATCGGGACGTCAAACTGCATCATCATCATCTACAGTCTTCAATATCCCACTGCTGGGTATAGTCCTCCCATAAACTATGCCATCCGCGGTCCTAAGCCGATCTTATCCAGGTGCGCCCCGCAATCTTTGTAATGTCGGCGACCCATCTTGCTGCCGGACGACCTACACTTCGCTTACCCGTCAAACTCTACAATAATAACAATATAATATATACTGACTGGCCTGTTGGTTTAGTGGTTAGTGGCCCTGACTGCTAAACCGGAGGTCGTGGGTTCGATTCCCACCCAGGACAAATCTTTGTGTGATGAGCATAATGATTTGTTCTGTGTCTGGGTGTAATTTATCTATATTATGTATGTATTTAAAAAATATTTAAGTATGTTTATCAGTTGTCCGGTTGCCATAATACAGGCTCTGCCTAGTTTGGGATCAGATGACCGTGTGTGAGTTGTCCCCAAGATATTATTATTATTATTATGTTAGTTTTAGATTTATCTATCTCCTCTTTAGAGGGTCTAATAAACTTACACACGGGCCAAAGCCAAGTGTGCAAGATTGTATGAAGAATACATTAGATGGTGAAGTTGGATGAAATTGATGAAGTTAAAAACTTCCGAACGATCCGACAGGTGTTTAGTATTGTAGCTTTTTGAAGCATGTGGAGTGTATAACTGGGCATGTTAAGGGTGTTCAAGCTTTGTGACAATGATTTTGGTATTACTCCTGTGGATGAGACTACTATTGGTACTATGTGGACGGTTTGTGCTTTCCATTGTGTTTTAATTTCAATTGCTAGATCCTGGTATTTACTTAGCTTTTCGGATATTGTAGTTTGAATGTTGTGTGAGTTGGGGATAGCTATATCAATCAGATAGACTACTTTATTTGTTTTATCATGAACAGTTATATCAGGCCTATTGTAATGAATTGTTTTGTCGGTTATTATGGTTCTATCCCAGTAAATTTTGTAATATCTATTTTCTAAAATGGTTTCTGGTTTATATTTATAGTATGGGTTTATATCTGTTATAAGTTTACTATTGTACGCTAATTGTTGGTGTATAATAGCGGCAACTTGATCGTGTCGGTGTTTATAATCTGTTTGCGCTAGAGATTTACAGGCTCCTGTTATGTGCTGGATGGTTTCAGAAGCCGAATTACAGTGTCTACATAAGTCAGTTGCTAGATTGGGATCTTTGATTATAAACTTTCTGTAATTCCGTGTCGCTATTATTTGATCTTGAATTGCAAGCATGAACCCTTCAGTCTCGGGAAACAGTTCACCGCGGCTTAGCCATTCGTTCGATTTATCTTTATCGACGTGTGGTTGGCTAATGCAGGCTCGGTGTCTTCCGTGCAAGGCTTTTTCGGTCCATGAAGCGATTTTTTGTTGTGTGCTAATAAGATATTCGTTAGTTTGTGTATTCCTGTTGTGCAAATTGAGTGGTGTGAGATTTATGTCTGTTTTAACTACGTTATCATGAAGTGACGAATGATCGGATTTAGCATGAAAGTATGTTCTAAGTGAGATTATCTGTTTGTTATGAAGGTTATGTATATCTATGAGGCCTCTTCCTCCTTCTTCTCGTGGCAGTGTGAGTCTTTGTATGCATGATTTAGGGTGGTGTTTTCTATGCTTGGTCAAGTGTGTATTAATAGTGCGTTGTAGATTCTTTATGTCTGTTTTTGACCATTGTATTATGCCAAATGAGTATGTAAGAATGGGAATAGCAAACGAATTTATAGCTTTTATTAAATTTTTGGAATTGAGGTGTGTTTTTAAAATTAGGTTTAGTCTGTGTGTGAATTTTCTGCGAAGTTCTTGCTTTGTTATCTTTTGATGTATCTGTCTGGATTGTTTAAATCCCAGATATTTGTATGGGCTGAATTCGTCCATAGGATCGATTGATTCGCCAGTTTCGAGAATGTAGTTATTATGTACAACCTTGCCTTTAGTAATTGATAAAATTTTGCACTTATCAACGCCAAACTGCATATGGATATCTTTAGAGAATTGTTGTGTAATATCTGCTAATTTAAATAATGACTCTTTGTTAGTTGCGTAAAGTTTTATATCATCCATGTACATTAAGTGTGTCAAAGAGAACTGTGCGAAATTGTTTGTAAATATGTATCCTGCATTGGTTTCATTTAATAGTTTAGACAAAGGATTAAGAGCTAAGCAAAACCACAACGGGCTTAGTGCATCACCTTGAAAAATTCCACGTTGGATACAGATCGGCTCTGAGGCAACTTGGTTGATTTTTAATACAGTTTGCCAATTTTTCATGGAGGATTGCAGGAATGTTATCAGTGCTGGGTGAATTTTATACTGATGCAATACATGTAGCAACCAACTATGAGGTACTGAATCAAAAGCTTTTTGGTAGTCAATAAACATGGTGTGAATGTCTTTTTTGCCTTTAACTGCACTATTTAAAGTAATTGCATCTATAGTTAGCTGCTCCTTACACCCCTGGCTGTTCTTTCTACATCCTTTTTGCTCTTCACTCAAGATGTTGTTAATAGTTAAATGTTTGTTAATTATTTCACTTATGCAGGCTGTTAGAATTTTATAAACTGTTTGTAAGCAAGTTATTGGTCTATATTTAGCTGGGTTTGTGGTGTCATTTGTATCCTTAGGTATCATGTATGTGACTCCGTGTGTGATGTATGTCGGTAGTAAATGTGGGAATTGAATGAATGTATTTAAGTGATTGTACATGGATGGATGTATGTTCGTAAATTTCTTATACCAATAGTTGTGAATATTGTCTGTACCTGGAGATTTCCAGTTGTGTGTGCGTTTAATGACCCCTTTAAATGTATCTAATGGAATATGTTCGAAATCCATCTCAGGAATCTGTTCGGTGGTTTCATTTATCCAATTCGCATAATTATTGTGCTGTACAGGATTTTCCCATATGGTGGCCCAGAATGCTCGCAAAGCATTTGGATTAGGTAGCTCCATATCTTGATTTCCTACTCTATTATTACTAGATGTTAAGTTCCTATAAAAAATCTTCTCATTATTTGTAAATTTTGTATTTTGTGTTTTACGTTCTGTGCATTTTACATACCTTTTAAGCCTACTAGATGCAGCACCTAATTTTTGTTTTAGTGTATCCAAAAAGTGTTCTAGTTGTGAATTTAAGATTTCATATTGTGCGTGAATTTGGTATGTTTGCTGTATAGCTTTTACTGCTGCAGCTACTTTGCGGTTTCTGTTACCCCTAAGAAATTGTGTTAACCTACCTATGTTTGCTCTAAGACTGCCGATTTTGTTCTCTAATCTTATTTGCCACTTTGGTTTTTTATGTGGTCGTGATCGATATTGAGTTAATGTGCAGTGTGATATTCGCGCTCCATTACATTTAGCTGCTGTCCATGCTGCACAATAAATAATGCTCTGTAATTGGGCAAAATCTACATCGTTATTTACGTATCTGGGAAGAATAGCATTATTTATATAATTAACTATGGTCGAAAACTTTCTAGATGATTTTTGTTTGAGGATATACGGTCTCGTCGTAGGGTCCGAGCCTATAAAACATTGGTGAGCTTGCTGAAATGTGTCTTCTATTTCTGGATTAACTTGTAAATCTTCAGCAGCATGAATATGCAAAGCCTGTGCTTGATCGTATTCAATGTTTTGGACTAAGATATTTTCACCTGTATTTAAGGAGTCTGTAGGTGTAAGTCCTAACTGCTCAATACGTGCTGGTGCGCTACTGCGTTGTACCATATCTACTAATTGCCTATTATTATCGAATGACGAAGGGTTCAAATTTGCATTTTCAGTATTAATTGCATGGTTGTATATATTTAGGTGTTCAGTGTTGCTCTGTAATTGTAAACCTAGATTTTCACTATTTGTACTCTCTATCTGTGTAATATTTAATTCTGCAGCTACTTCCTGTTTTATTTCTTCTAATCTATCATTGTTAATATATTTGTTATTTATAATCGCTCTTCTTTGGTCAGCTACTCTTTGTTCTGTTATATGTGCTAGACTTGGGTATAAATTTATAAACTCTTCATAAAGATATTTTCTATACGCTGTTTTATTCGTTTCTAACTGTGTAATTTTAAAGTAAATTCTAATTATTGCTTCATTATATTCGTTGGTCCATTTCATTCGCTGTCCTGTGTGCGCGTGAGTTTGTGTTTCAAATAGTGTAAGGCGTTGCTGTGTTTGTGTCTCGAAAACTCGTAACTCTGATTTGACTTCTTGATAAATCTGATCTATACTGATTTGTGGTAGTAATTTCTTTTGCATTATTGCCCTACGCTGATCACCTACTCTCTGACGGCTTACTTGCATAGCAGGATATTTTTCTACAAATTTCGTGTGGAGTGATGGAAGATATGCATTCGTGTCAGTTTCCAGGTTTGTTAGTTGAAAATACGTACGTAGGATAAATTTATTCATTTCTGTACTCCATTTCCTACGTGTAACGGCACTGCTGGAGATGGGCACAGGTTCGTTGACAAAATTTGTCTCCTGTGCAACATCTTCCGGCTGTATACTATTTAGTGATAATAATGATGATGAAGATGGAGATGAGATGACAAATGGGTCACAGTAAGACTGTGCTGATGAAGGTGTCGCTGATGAATATTCCGTATCGCTGTGCATATCGTGTTCCTCATTTGTTGCTTGGATCGTTTGACGGGGTAGAGTCGCCTCCCGGGGATTCTTCGCACCCCGGAGCCGAGCTTCAGCCTGGCTTCCGTCAGTGCCAGTACTGCTGCTAGGCTCGCCGGGAACTTGGGGCCGTTTCGTTTTGCTTCTTGTTTGTACCATATTTTCTTCTTTTTGGTTTGGTTTGGGACCGTTTGTTGGAAAGGGTTGAGCCGAGATGTTCGTGGCTATTAGTATCTCCAGACTTTTAAAGTGCAGGGTGTGGTCGAGGTGATAGTGACCACTTGAATAGTTCACGCCTTCCCCTAAGCCCCCCCACCACGTCAAGGTGGTCCCACAGGGGGGTTATTATTATTATTATTATATATTATGTATGTTGTATGTACGGGTAATGAACTCATGACCCGTACAATATATCTTGGGACAACTCACACACGGTTGTCTGATCCCAAACTAGGCAGAACCTGTATTATGGTAACCAGACAAATGATAAATATACAAATATATTTCTTAATACATACATAATATAAATAAATTACACCCAGACACAGAACAAATGATTATGCTCATTACACAAAGATTTGTCCTGGGTCCTGGGGAATCGAAAGCAATACCTTCGGTTTTGCAGTCAGGGTCGCTAACTACTAGACCAATAGGCCAGTTAACAATATTAGTGAATTATATTAAAACAGCAGTTTCCTTTGCCAAATTAATTACAAGCAGCCACAAGCTAAGAAACAATTAATTTTCTACGCAAAATAAAATGTCTTAAACATTTTCGTTGAAGCAAAACATCTGAACAATGCCGCTTTCACGTAATATCGTAATAATTGATGTTTTCCGACCCTCAACAAACTGGCCTACAACATTTCCTGTACTGTCAGAAAGTCAGAACCTGAGCCCACTTCAACGTCAGAACACTTCAGATCTCCGAAAAAAACCCCTGCTTTTTTCCTTTTGACGGACTCGGAAGTTTTTATAAATTTAATATTTTATTTGTTCATGTTGTTTACACCTCTTAAAATGCTTTTTGAGCTGTGAAAACGCTTCGCACTTGTCCCTTTTCTGTTTTTGGCGTTAAGAGTGGAGGTGACTGGTGCCTGAAATATTTTTGAAGGCCGTGTTGGTTTTGTTCTTTGTAATAAAAATCTTTTATTATTTATAGGTTACGAGTATACTAAAAGCAATGATATTCCAAAGAAGTACAGATATGTTACTAGCGGGCTCATTTTGAAGACTCGAAAAGGAGACATAAGACTAGTGCAGTTTGAACTTAGAGTTCGAAACACTTTTCTCATTCATTTTGTTAGCTTAGGACGTATTAGTTCTGGGTTCAATTCCCAGGCGGCAAAAAGTGGTATTTCAATTTTCTATTTCATGATTCTCAGTAGCAACACAGCTGGATAGCACGTCGGTTAGTGGCAATAGCCTAGATAACTGACCTATTACGAGTATATAATAATAGTCCGAATTTGGGTGTATTACACTGTTACACACCTTGCCTACTCCTTTGCGGAATACCTCGTGACGCTATATTATGTTTTTTTTTTATTAGCCATTATTGTGTCCCACTGCTGGGCAAAGGCGTCCCCATTCTTCTTGCAAACTATCCTTCGCAGTTTCTGACCACGTGTGTCCCGCATATGTGTTTAAGTACAGATTTTTTAGTTAAAAAGCGGCGAAGCTTGTCTTTATTCTACGTTTAATCATGAACAAGCGGTATCAAATACACAAGACTATTTGCCATTCAAATACAGAAGAACTAGCACGAATCTCTTAATCTTTTATCAAAAAACCTCTGAAAGCTACTAAATAAACGATTAGACGATAGATGCAGTGATTTAAGACTAGACCGAAACCCTCAATATCCAGACTGAGCTGAATTAATATTAACAGGAAAACGAGTCTTCTAGAACTTTGAAACGTATTTAATATTAAACACAGCTTCCTTTACTCCCGATTTGCATTTTATGAAATTCAAATAGAAAAGTTGAACGATAAGTTTGTCTTAGTTATTTTACTTGTGGAACTTAATTGTTCAGTAAGATTAACAGTACAGAATTTATGTATTTATTAAGATTATATTTATTTATTTATTTATAATTTATGCATAAGTTAACAATATGTACAGAGGCGGACTTAATGCCATAGTTATTTAGATTTTAATTCTACTTTTTAGCCAATACCATTTATTATTTCAGTCACACCTTTAAAGTTTGGTGCAGTGGATAACAATTGGACTGCTGCACTAACGGTTGCAGGCTTGATTCCCGCACGGGACAAAAAAAATGATCCGCAGTAGTTTGTTCCCAGTCTGGGTGTTTGTGACTGTTATATTTTATGTTTGTGAAACGCACCCACACAGGAGAAATTCCTAGTGCGGGGCGACGTTTTTACAAAGGAAAAAATATCCTGATCGGTATGAATAGGTGGTTTTATTTTCAGGTTCTGCCGTTCATCTTAAATTCCTGTATAATTAAACAGGGATGTTGATTCTATTGCCATTGATCCAGCTAACACTGGAATCATCGCCTCTTAATAGTTTTCCCAGCAACGGAATTGAATCGTATTCTTATCATTTTAGTCCTTCGCACAGATTACGGTCACGAGTCAAGTCTTAAGCCTACCAAACATTGTGTATTGTCTAGTTTAGAATGGGGTCTAAAACCAAGCGCTAGATAGCTGCCTTCGCAAGAACACCGAGTCAGTACAGACACAAATTTAGAACCAAAATAAAATAAAATCATGCATTTTTCTCTACCCAGACAAATATATATTCTTATTATAGCTAGTAAATATAATACATAACACGTATCCTCGTAAACTGTTATATATACACCCTGTTTACAAACATTATGGAAATCATTTCCTTCGCCGAGGTATAGTAGTGTTCACTGATAAACAACACTGCTATTTTATTGCGTTCCTGAGAGAATGAACACGGTTAGAACCCAAAATATTACCTGAAGTCTGAATTATTTTATTTTACATCCAATGTAAAACTTACTGCTTGGTACAAAATTGAGAATGTGTGAGTAACAGAAAAAAGGCAAATTAAAAGTTTACACAAATAGATAGAATTAAGTAGCCTATATAGGTATTACACGGCTTTGCCCACGAAACAATGTCTTTTTATGGCAACAATGTACAATCACACTAATATTGTAAAGGTGAAAGTTCGTTAGTGTGTTTGTATGTTTGTAACCTCTTCACACGCAAACGGCTGGACCAAATTTGATGAAATTTTGTACAGATGTAGCTGACACCCTGGATTAATACATAGGCTTTTTATTAAATACCGCGGGGTGCAGCTAGTTATCTATAATGTCAAAAGTAACAAATGACTTTAATACCAACATTAGCAAAACATGACATGTCATGTGATTACAGCAATCGTTAGAGATTTGATGTTGCTTATATTGTCTATCTCTAGAGGTTATTTCCCCATGTGCAAACTAACAGCGCCCTGCGATGTTACCCGCTACATTACCACGGGATAATAAGTCTATATGTTAATCTAGGGTGTCAGCTACCTCTATACCAAATTTTAGCAAAATCGGTCCAGCCGTTTGATCGTGAAGAGGTAACAAACACACAAACACACAAACACACTCACAAACTTTCACTTTTATAATAATAGTGTGAAAACTCAGACAAATACAAAAAAATATCTATATCACAGTTGCGAAAATATTGCCCAGCATACAAACAAAGTACCTATACATTAAATGATAAATGATTTTATTTCAGCAAATAGGTTTTAAAAACACACGTTTACACGTCACATTTTTATAAACTAGTTAGAATGATGGTGTCATTTCAGGCATTTCCTAACTGACTACCTCTGAGTAGAAATACCGAAACAAACTCATTGGAATTAAATACTAAATTTGAAGACGATTAAGCAACCAAAAAATCGTGAAATAAAAAATTTTAAATAAAAAATTATAACCTCCTTCAAAAAACTCAAAAGTGAAAAATAATATTTTATCACTTCACTTTACATAAGCGAAGTAGAAGTCGGCGCCAAATCCTATGCGTTCGCTTAGTTTATAGTGTTAGCTTTTAAACTATGAACCACGCACGTATGGCAGCATTCTCATAAGTACTATTTTTCTGAATCGCTTAATGGATGTTGGGATTTGGCACCGACTTCTACTTCGCTTATGTAAAGTGAAGTGATCAAATATTATTTTTCACTTTTGAGTTTTTTGAAGGAGGTTATAATTTTTTATTTAAAATTTTTTATTTCACGATTTTTTGGCTTTAGATTCTGCTAATGTGGTTTTGCTATTTGTATGACCATTTAAGCGATTTAAATTTTGTTTTGTGAAATGGGTATTTAGTGAAATATAATCTGTCTTCCGATAATGAAGGTAGATAAGTAAGTCAGTAGTACATAAGTAAGTCATAATAAACCTTTTATTTACGAGGCAAAATTATCCAATGAGTCCTCCCACCCTGGGTGGAGGGACTGTCAGACTTGTACTGACAGTCATACTACTGTCATACTCATCCACAGTGTTCCTTCAATAGTCCTTTACGTTCCAGGGTCACGGTTACCCAGGGACAGTACCGCGATCACGGATCAGCTTACGTAATTAGGACGCATGAAATTTGAAGAGTTTTGTTCTTATAACCGAATATCTCATCAGAACAAACATCTAATTATTTTTCAGTATTGCGTTTTTTTTGTAAAACGTTGTAAGTGACCTTGAACATTTTTTTTTTCGAAATTGTTTTTATAACCTTTGTAGTGAGTACAGGCGTGATATTATGTTGTGTGATGGCGTAAACAATGCTTAGATATGCTATAGCAACAATCGCGGTTAATCTGCTGTTATTTATTGAAGAGTTCCCCCGATTTCTACAAGATCCCATCATCAGGTATTGAAATGGTGACAATGGGACCACACGGGAAGCACCAGCTTTCAAATAAAAAAAGAATCATGAAAATCGGTTCACCCAGTCGCAAGTTATGAGGGAACAAACATAAAAAAAAAAAAAAAAAAATACAGTCGAATTGATAACCTCCTCCTTTTTTTGAAGTCGGTTAAAAAACAATAATTTTAGCCAATAAGTCGGGCAAACCCACCCGTTTATAGGGTGTAACAATGAAACGTTTGCCGGTTCTCATATCTTTATGGTATTATAAAAATAAGTATTTTACACAGACCGAGCACCGAGCTTTATAGCTCTCTGATGTCATAATAGTGAACGGGTGCTGCTAAATATAGAAGGTTCCAAGAAAAATATAAAGCGTGGAAGTTATTCAATAAGTCATACCCATCGCTCGCTTCAAAATCAGCCGCAAAAAGTCCACTGTTGAACAAAGGCCTCCCCTATAGAGGGGGGATGCAAGTTACAGAACATGCTGCTGCCCATCTTCTTGACTATCCCTTAGTCGCCTCTTACGGCACCTACGGGAGGAGAGGGGGTAGTCAATTCTAGGCCGGACCCCACACGGCATAGCATATCCGCTCGCTTAGGTTAAAATTAAACATCTATTGGCTTTAGTTTTATTATTTTGCTTCTAGCTGTGCCTGCCATGCGTCGCATATGAACAAAAAACTTGTACCTAATGCTTTTTTATTTTTTAGATATTTTCGCGGGCTTAAACTAAAACCGGAATCGGAAAATTCGGATCAATAGTATAGGAATTAATAGGAGATAGAAAAACGAACAATTCATACAATCACGCTTGTTATCCTTGTCGAGGTAAGCACAGCTATTTAGCTTCTGACGATTTGAACATAATAAATTCAGATAGTGTTCGAATTGACACATTTTTTTTTCTTCCACTTGGGACCCCAATTAAAAAACTGTTTTGTACAGTCAGATGAAAAACTTTCAACGATACCTTACCCTTTCCCCGACAAAAGTAGTTAGTTTCTGTTTATTGGTGTCCGAATTGCAAGTGAAAAAAAAAAAAAAAATGTGTCAATTCGAACGCTGTGTCCGATTTTTTTTTCCATTCACTACAACTTACAATATTTCACCGCTCATTCATAATGTACTAAATAGGCATTAAAGTGACAAATCTTTTTCCCTTTTTGAACGAATACATTTTTATAATTCGAAACAATTTTTAAATCATTTTATAAACGTATGTATTTTACTCAAGACATCCGTCTTTAAAAGCGTATATATTTTACTCAGAGCAACGGGCTTTAATCTCACCGATGACATAAATGAGTGTAACAAGAACATCTAAATATAGAAAGTTCCGCGCGAATGAAGTCGTTGGTGTCAGACGTCTGATTATGATGGCACAAGACGTATCTACCGCGAGCATCTACATAATTGTCTACTGACCCGCATCTGTGTATTGTATAGACATACATTATAACACTTTTAATCAGGACACTCGTAATTGTGTCTTGTTTAATTTAAATTATTATATTCCGTGTAGCGGAGTCTGGATTTGTGCTTTCTTATGGCAATAAGCTCGGCTTACATAGGATCCATAACATAATTGGCAAAATGTTTGAGTCTAACTCTTAAAAGCATTAGGTGGTCTGAATTTGTGCTCACTTAATGACAATAGGCTCGCACCCTATTACATGGAACCTATAAAATAACTGGCAAAAGTTGAACGTCTTCTGAGCCAAGGGTGCAACAGACATAATAAATATTGGGAAGAATCCTTAATTTTATGTTAAACCGAAATCACAAAATAACTGAAGTGTCAGTAGCAAAGTATAGGAAATTAATTATAAAAAAAATCTATTGAGTTCTTGTATTTTACGGCAAAATGTTAATTATATATATGTATATCTAAGTAAGTAAGTTAAAATATATATCTTAATTCTGCCAATGACAATCAAACTGAAACTAAGGCAGCTTAATGCTGATATTGTAATCTAACAAATGACCTTAATTTGAAACTTGTAACGGTTTATCAAGTTTTGGGTCTTTTGCTACCACATTTTGTCAGTTATCAGTAGGATTTAGTACCATGTTTATGGTTCTTTTTAGTATTAATATTTTCAGAGTTCATGTATGTATGTGAGTTTCTTTATTCCACTACAACTTATGACTGCCTGATCTGATTTGAAATTTTAATTCTAGATGACGGGATGTACCCTTTAGGTTTTGAGTGTGAAAAAAGTAAAAATAATCAGCATAATTGCTCGTATCTTTTGTATACGTTTACTTGGAAGTTTCATTTTTTCACCGCTTCATGGGACAGCAGACCCGAGTATTTGATATTAATTTCAACTTTATACCTTCACGCGTTCTTGAGAAAAACGGTTGAAAGACAGACATACAGACAACGGAGTGATTCTATAAGGGATCCGTTTTTACTTTTTGAAGTACGGAACCCTAAAAACGAAATACAAAAACATAAATAAGTGACTGCCATGTCAAAACTAAACTACAAATTAAAAATGGACATGGTAGTGTCTTTTATTTTTTTTAAATTATAACTTTTTCGTTGCGCTAATTTTATCAACTAAATCTCTATGTTAACTAACTTAAGTGACCTAACATTCATAAAATGTTCAGCTTCTCCTCTTCGAAGCCCATCGTCCATTTAACTTTGGACTGACTTACGTGGGATGACGGACAGCTGCACTCCACTTTGAGGGTATCTAAAGTGAAATGAGCAACCCTTGTCAATTCGTTATGTTTATCTGTCAGTCTGCCATGGGAATGTGCAATTCGGCTGTCATTTTAACCTGCTACTGAAATCTGACACATTTCGGGCTAGACAAGTGGTTTCATGTTTTGTTATCTTTTAAATGGATGTCTGTTCAGAGTATAATTTTGTAGGTATGTCTATGGGTACGTGCATGGTGTAATTATTATAATACCATGGGTATGTTAACAGGTAGTAAACGACTGACGATTGCCTTGTAGGTCTAGTGGTCGCTAAGCGCAACTACTGAGTACGACGTCCTGGATGCGAATCCCGGGTCGGGCAAAGTGTTATTGGGTTTTCGGTAATTACAAGTAGCAGCACGGAGTCTAGGTTTGTGTTTGTATGAATTGACCACCCCCTTTCCTCCCGTGGGTGTTGTAAGAGGCGACTAAGGGAAATCCAGAAGATGGGCAGCAGCGTCTTTTGTAACTTGACCACCAATACTGCGGTCTCTAAGCCGCTTGCCGAACTTAGGAATTACGGCAACCCCCTCTTCTAAAAGAGGAAGGCCTTTGTTCAACAGTGGACGTCTTCCGGCTGATGATGATGAGTATTATGCGTTTCTATGAACAATAATCAAACGAAACGCTTACTTCAGTCATTGATGAGGATCAGTGCTGCAGTTATTCTACCCGCCCTATTTGGCTATGAAGCCAAACATTCAATGCTGTAAGTGCTGTAAATTTAAACAAGAATCCATTATAATTACAGTGTGCCAGCCACAATATAAATTGTACAACACTTAGCTGTGAAGTGTGTGACTTAGTGAACGCACAATATAGATAGTTGGCAGAAAATCCACTGTGTGAGGGGCATACCATTTTACTAAGAGAAGTTATTATATATATAAATAGACGATAAATTTATAATACAGTATGAAAATTCAAACATAAATACGCTGACTCCCGAGTCTAGGACGACATTTGTAAATGTCTCATGGTTTTTAAAATACACAATAATATTTTATTTGCAATTAGTAGATAGTGATATCTAATTTAAGCCAACCTAATAGGACTAGCCAGTAGGTTAGACCTTAGTTACCTATTAGCAGTCACAGCATTACCCTTTGAGTCCAACATTAACCAAGTCTCTTTTTATTTAACATTTTGAGCGCCACAGTCATAGATAGAAAACTAAGTTTTGTGCCCCACGCTACGATTTTAATAAAAGACAATATCTAATCGTAACATTTATTCCGATTATCGTTTGTTATTACATTACACAAGACTGATTGTCAAGATATTGACTAATAATAAAGTTATGGCGTGGAGAGCAAGGAAACGTTTGTCTCCTATACAAGTCGTGGCGCTCAAAAGGTTAAAGGTTCTTAAATGGTCCTTCTTATAGCTCTGTGATGTGGCAAACTTCACTAAGTTACTTCGCTAAGTAGTCTTACTTAACATAATATAGTTATGTTTACTGCTTAGAAACACTGACGGTGCTTTGTCATCACTACATGTAATTAAGTTAACACAATAATATATAGCTATAAATTCGTTGATTACAGGTTGAAAGGACCAAATTTTAGGCCCCAAAGACCAATGTCAGACAGAGTAGGGTAATGAAAAATCGCTGGTCCCCTCTGCTTACCTCTTCGGGGAATACAGGCGTGATTGTATTGTTTATGTATTTTCCCTAACCGAGTTGCTTGTATTATAAATAGCTTTTAATTTATCTCATCTCTAAAACATTAGCAGGTTTCGTTCTTAGAACTTGGTCCTTACGACCATAAAAAGGAATCTTGCAAGAGTTGGCTTAGAGCGCATACTTTATTTTATTATCTTTGCATAATACTGGGATTTATAAAAATCCACCGCACTCAGGGACGTTAATTTAATGATTACTTAAACTGACACTAACCGCCGCACTCAGAGACGTTAATGATTACTTAACCCAACATAAAGTAAAGATTTCACAAAGGAAACCTAAGCTTAGTGACAGTTTAAGTAAGCATTAAATGTCTCTGAGTTCGGCGGTAAGTAAAGGTTTTGCAAAAAAACCTTTATTTAGTGACAGTTTAACTAATCATTATATTAATGTCTCTGAGTTCGGTGGTAAGTTTTCATTTTAAAATGAACCCATACCTATGTTTTGTCATCGGAATGATATATCCCTCGACACACAACTGTTGTAAATGAAATAATTTATAAACAAATTCTGATTAATTTACTGATTTTTTAATATTCATGTTGTTGTACCTTTTTAACTGTAAGTATTAATAATATTTTTCTTTTATTTTCAGATCTTTATGAAATAATCCGGTAAGTTAACAAAAATAATATGAAATAAGGACCTAAATTTTTCTGTGAGTGACATTACTAAGAACCCACGAATACTAACATGGCTTCAAAGTACTCTATAATAGGATCGTCGTAGCAGACAGGTTTAGATTTAAAGCTCAATATTTTGTCAAGTTTTAAATTTGCTGTACATAATCTCGACATTCACTGGCAGTAAATACCTAAGACTTTCAATCAGGCAGTGCATATAAATTTTATGTCCAAAGTTTACTGTATAAAATTAATCCAGCTCCCAAAACGTACCATTCAGTACGATGCATTAAATTCGATATTGTAGAACTAACTTCGAGCTTAACGTCAGAAAATAAGGCACCCAAACTCTGACGCCGAACAAACTAAAGTTTTATTGACGTTATCGCATACACAGCGTTCATTGCTAGTTTTCATCAGGACCAACTTCGAAAACACTACGCCAGCCCTCAATGGAAATTGAATAATGAATAATGAATGAATCGCTCGGTTCAGTTCTTCATAACACAACATTACGTTTCGTTATGTAAATTTATTCAATGGCCTCAAGCAATTTTCTTGTGATTCCTTATTTTTACGGCGGTAGTATCAATTTGTTCAGATCTCAGATCGGCAGAGAGGTTATGTTGCGCACGCTCTTGTATGTAAACGCTTGATATAAAATGGTTATTGTATATTTTATATCGCGCATATGTTCCTTGCTGTATTCTTCAGGTAAATTGCGATATTGGGAAAAAAGAGAAATGTATGTTACGTCAGTGCTATCCGTTTTCAGTTTCGGTTCATGAACAATAAAAGGTCGGGCACCAGGATTGGGGCTAACTGTCCAGATAAAGTCGGACGTGTACGGTGGGTACCGAAAGTCGGATTATATGTGGCAGTGAAAAAGTGGAAAGTTTAAAGCGATTTAGGTTGCAGGCTGTACGTTAAAGTTAAAGGATACATTTATACTAATATTATAAATGTTTAAACTCTGACACCAGGCTGTTCATCAACCATACGATAAGAAAGAAGTTGGTGAAAGGGTAACCAGATGTAAAATTAAATACATTCACAACAACACGATTGCTTACGCTATCTGCTAGACAGATCTCAGCTTGTACTTTACTAACGCTTCGGATTCGAATCAATATAGTACACGTCTTAATTACTTTCGATCTAGACAGAACTAACTTGTCTAGACACAATCAGGGGTTCTGCCGGTAGGTGGGCTATAAAAAATTGATAACTTCAGACATCAGTACATAGTACATGTTAAATTACACCTGTATTCTTTTAAAGCGTCATAAAGTTTGTGACTGGTTTTCTAAAACAAATAAATATAATTATTGCTGTACTTTCATGTCCAATTCTTCAATATCAGATTCTAAAAAAAATATTACAATAATTCATTTTAAAATTAAATAAATGTACACATTGTAAAATCATCGTTGAATTGAAAAAATACAGTTTTCTATTTATTCCCTTATTGCTAGGACTTAATATAAATAGTTGGGAAGGACGTCTGGTTGCATTTGTTTGCATGTGTCAAGGGAATTCCCAGTACTGCACAGTGTACTCAGTATTGGGTACAGATCTTGAGCGTCCCGGCACGTACGAGTGCCTTGTTGTTTTACTACCAAGCGCTGTCCCAATTAATAGACGTCCCATTTATATACTCATTATGGAAGCTTTCATTTGCGATAAAGTCACAATAAAAATGTATTTTCAATTTTCTTTAAACGTTTTTACATGAGTCAGAGAAAAGATGGTAATGTAGTGTGTGACGCATCTCCGCCATACAACCATGTATCGTAGCTTTTAAGGATTAGTATATTTTAGACCATGTAAGACTAAACACGTCTTTTATTGCACACACTATACCTCCCCACTAATTTAACCATTTGAGCGCCAGTCTTGTATGAAAGGCAAGCGTTTTCGTGCCCTCTACGTCACGATTTCATCAGAAGACTAAGTATATCTCATCGTAACATTGAATACGATTATTGTTTGTCATTACATCACACAAATGTTACTATTTTATTTGGTCTCCTAGTAAGGTTATGTAATCTTTTTTAAATAAGGTAATCGTTGTCTCGGATGTTTGTCCCGAGTCTGGGTGATTGTGTATGTGATATTTCATGTTTGTGTAATGCACCCACGATACAGGAAAAACTCCAAGTGTGGGGCGACGTTTTCTTAAAAAAAAAAAAAAAAAAATTTATTGTGACTACAATTCGGGGATACTAGGTGCGTTTATACGTAACCAAGTAACGCTTAATACGCTTACGCCTAATAAATTCAAATTATAAATTCGGCCATACTACTCGTACGCCATTTTCGTCACGTATCTGAAGTCTAAGAGCAATATTTGTTTGTTAGTTTCACCTTGTTTGCGCAACTGTTTCTTGAGAACTACACATGTATAGCTATCTATAGTACGTAAGTACGTACCAGCTATGTTGAAGCACGTTCTACAAGCCACAGAATATTCAGTTTTGCGGTAAGAGTAAATTATTGCATTATCCATTTGCAAAATGCCTCGTTGGTCTAGTGGTCGCTAAGTGCGACTGCTGAGCAAGAGGTCCTGGGTTCAAATCCCGGGTCGGGCAAAGTGTTATCCATTAGGTGAGTTTTCCATTAGGTAATTCTCAGTAGCAGCACGGAGTCTGGATTTGTGCCCGGTTGATGGCAATAGGCTCGCCCCCTATTACATTGGGACTTACAACATAACTGGCGAAATGTGGGTGTACTACATGTTCACCTCTGCCTACCCCTTCGGGGAATACAGGCGTGATGTTATGTTTATTTGCAAAATATTTCATTGTGGCGTTCTAAGGGGGAGCCTTTGTCCAGCAGTGGACGTCTTCCGGCTGATGATGATGATGATAATATTTTAATACCTACCTCCTTAGACAAGTGGCAAAACGCTTGACGAATAGAATGATAAATGTATGGGGATGACATAATGTTTCGACTATGTAATCGATGACTTAACATGTCATTCCCATACATTTTTCATTTTATTCGATTTCTATTCGTCAAGCGTTTTGTCAAGGGGGCTTTTAATAATACTCTAAGGGCCTGTTTCACGATCTACAAAAAGTGTTGAATAGTTACTTCTTGATTAACGCTAATCGGTAAGTAAAAGTTACGAGTATCTTCTATCGTATCTTAGTTACAGGCCAGTTTATCCCCTGATTAATGCTACTCAGATATTGTGAAATTCGCATTAGTATTTTCTAGCCTCAATTCAAATTTAAATGGTTTTAGGAAATATGTCTTTCAAGCAAAATATTATCTTTCAAGCTAAGTAGCAAGAATACAAGAAACACTTTATACTTAGTATCCAGTTCTATCCTAGAAGTTCTATAAATAGCTATATGACTTGGAACCCTGGCGGGCACGTAATACAATCAGCAATATACTTGCCTAAGGCTAGTGCTGATTGCAGCATTGGGTGCAAATATTAAGCCTTTCCAAGCGACCAGTACCTAATAGACACGATGATGGATGCGGAAAATACGGAAGAATAAAATTCTAAAAATAGGTTTTTTTTTTCCATTCTATACTCAGTGCATCTAATCTACTGTACTGTGTCTGCGCATAGTCAAGTAGATACAACTGATTATGTAATTATTACACGACTGCCCAAAAAAAGGAGTGTAATGTTTTCAGGGTTCATGTATGTATGTATGTGAGTTTCTTTATTCCACCATAACTTCTGAATGCTTAACCCGATCTTGATGTATGGAGTGTCGTTAGAATCCTTACGCTATCGCGAGTAACATAGGCTTTAAAAAAACAAGTTCCATCGCAGTCTGGGTACCTCTTAGATAACAGTGTTCCACAGAACGGTCCCCCGACTGCGATGGTACTTGTTTTCCACTTTTTAGTTTGTTTTTTGTCATGGCAGTCGAGTTTTTTAATTTTTTTATTATATTTTTTTATTTCCTTTTAGCGTTTTGTTTGTTGAGTATAGAAAGTAAGGTTAAAGGCCTACAGGCGGTTTAGACTCTGACACCAGGTTGTTCATCAACCATACGATAAGAAGAAGAACTTTGAGGACAGCTGTTTGCACCCCTTCCACCTCTAAGAACTTTGTGATGTGTGTGTGGATAACGCCTGTATTCCCCGAAGGGGTAGGCAGAGATGTACCTATAGTACACCCACATTTCACCAGTTATGTTATACGTCCCAATGTTAAAGGGGGCGAGCCTATTGCCATAAACCGGGCACGAATCCAGTCTCCGTGCTGCTACTGAGAATTACTGAGCTATCCCAATTTATTTATAACCTATTGTAAGTCTACCACACAGTGGCAATCCGTCCGTAATAATCTACCTGGATTTAAAAGTTCTATCTCAGTAGAATGAAACCGAAAAGAAGAGGTACAGCTTAAAACTGTCAGAATATAAATAATTGACGCATCCGGAATTCCGTTGTAGCTGCAGTCCGTGCATTTTTAACAACAGCCAAAAACGCTTGCCGCTCTAACTGAGAGAAAAATAGGTCAGTTTAAAAAGCGGCCAGTCAATTTATTTCCCTTTTATTAAATTTACCAGCCTGTCTTTTCTCTCCCCCTATTACATTGGGACCTAAAAACATAACCGGCGAAATAAAAAAGTAAATGCCAGCTCGAAGCGTTGGAGACGATTGCAAGATGTGCTAAGAAACTGGCTAGAAGAGTCTAGAGCACCGCCGCAAAGTTACCAGTGTTTCGGTTTTCTATCGATTGCATTTCGGAGAGTGCGCGTTGGAATCACATAAGTTAACTCCTCTTGCCCCCTTCTATCATCGGACGAGCAGGGAAACAGCAAGACGGCGCCGATACACCGTGGAAGTCCCAAAAGCACGCACTAAGCGTTTTGCCTCCATCTTCATTGTGCGAACCGCCAAGCTATGGAATACCTACCTGATTCCCTGTTCCCAGATAACTATAATTTAGCGGTTTTCAAGACGAGAGTGAACCGGTTTTTATCAGGTGGGCGCGCTGGATCCTAGGTAGATAGCTAGATATGGATCCTAGGCCATAATATCGCTTGCCATCAGGCGAATTGTGGGCAACCGCACACGTATTTAGTATTAAAAATCCTAATTTAGGCGTGATGTTATGTACATAATATTAGAGGGATATCTCGTAGTCCTCGGGGAATACAGGCGATACACACCTCTAAAGGCCCACCTGCCAATAATTTAGACGTGATTATTAATAGTTGTCAATTAATCTCACTAAGCGTAACATATGAGGATAGTCTCCGGATTATCGAGTTTTAGAGCAATCGGTTATGATTAGTATATCTGGTTAACTGAGTGTGCAAGTGACATTATATGCGTGGGAAGGAATTAGAAATTAACTGTCTACTTTATCGACTTTTAACTGACTTTTGTAGAGATTCATTAGCATCATCATCAGCCGAAAGACGTCCATTGTTGAACAAAGGCCTCCCCCTTTTAGAAGGGGAGGGGGTTGCCATAAGCCCCACGCTTGGCAAGCGGCTTGGGGATCTCAGAGTTGGTGGTCAAGTCACAGAAGACGCTGCTGCCCATCTTCTGGATTTGCCCTTAGTCGCCTCTTACGACACCCACGAGAGGAAAGGGGGTGGTCAATTCTAGGCCGGATACCACACGGCACAGTGGTCGGTCACCTCGAGGGAAGCCAGTTACGTCAAGCTGGTCTAGGTTGACGTTCACCCAGCCTAACGGCGGTAGCTTTACGGAACAAACTGATTAATTGTAGAGTAGAGGTTAAAATGTATCAATTCGATTGTTTTTTTATACGTGTTTTTAGCGGTATCTAACTACCGATATTGAACCGTTTGTGATTATTATTTTCTTGTTTAAAATAATAGGTTCTTCGTGTTTTAATAAACAACAGGCATTACAACATTTAGTCTCATATCTTTTATACCCTTGGTGCTTGGCGGCTGGCCTTATCTCAGTTGTGGATCCCATAATATGCTTTTGGCTTACTAGTCTTTGTGTCTCCCGCTTCCTGCTTATAATTTATATCTTTTTAAGTTTTATTCCGTTGCAGATTCCAAGACAGTCGAGTCATTTCTCTGGGACGCCTCGAGCTTCATTGCCTCGATGGTTCTTAATGGTTATCATTGTGGATCCTGGCTAACAGCTTCTGGTTTTGATGCTTGGGTTGGGCAATACTAACGGGTATTTCCACCAAGCGATTCTCAGTAGCTCAGACTTTGATTAGTTCGTTAGATCTTAGTGTGCCTTCACTCTTACAAGTACCTCTTACTTCGTCTATATTGTATCCAATTCTGATTGCATTACGAACTAAGTTGAGTTGAACTTCGTCTGTTGTTGCTTAGTTCATGGACGCCAGTCGTTTGTGTTGCTAATGCATTCTGAGAGTTAATTGTGCAGAGTATTGTTGAGTTGTTAGACTGCAGGGTAATTTGTATTATTTATGAAGGATTTGTCGAATGAACAGCGTAAATTATATTCAGCAAATGGAAGTTCTGCAATAACAAAATGTCTTAAGTAAAGATTTTAATGTTGACGTTTCGTTTAGCGGTGATTTATTGAATAGAATAACAAAAAAAAATGGAAATACATCTCGGAAATAAAGCAGGACGCCGGCTGCCGGGTCCACTAGTTACATAAAACAAAGTCGGATTTGTAACACCATTTATAACTCAAGAACGAATGGACCGTTTTGAATTATGTCTAATTTGTTGGATTTGTGTCCGCCCCGAATAGCAGAATAATTTTTAAAATGTTAAAAAGCCTCTCGGAAAAAATGTAGGATAACGTCTTCCATGTCCGCTACTTTAATCCATAAATCACTCTTTATTGTACACCATAATTGTTTTCATAAACAACTGTGAGTAGTTATAGACGGTTTTTTCGCCTGACAATTTACAAAAGCCATAAAGAAATCCAATCGGACAAAACCTGGGTTGCGTTAGTGGCCAATATAATTCACGTTTGTCACCTTTTTACAGTGATCATTTGACCTCAATACAAAACAAATCTGTATTGGATGACATGTCCTATTTACGCGTCCCATTTTAACGTCTCTCGGATATTAACGACGAATAAAATTATCGTTGTATCTCACTTTAATGACGCCATAAGAATAATGAAGAATTAACGAGTGCCGAGATTTCCTAGAATTTGCGCATTCCAATTCCACTGGGCTAATTTTTACGTGCGTCAACGTTATGTATGTCACGATACAGTAGAAAGTATTATCACACTTATTATAAAGGCGAACGTTTGAGTGTGTGTATTTCTAGGTTTGTTATTTCTTCACGCTCAAACGGCTGGACCAATTTAGCTAAAATTTGGTATAAAGGTAGCTGTGACCCTGGATTGACGAACATTGGCGCAGTGGCTAAGCGATTGGACTGCTGCGCTAAGGGTTGCGGCCTCGATACTCGCACGGGGCAAAAATATGTGGGAACCGCAGATGTTTGTCCTGAGTCTGGGTGTTTGTGTATGTGATATTTCATGTTTGTGAAACGCACCCACGACACAGGAGAAATTCATAGTTTTGGGCGACGTTTTTTTGTAAAAAGCCTCCTTTTTATGCCGCAAAATCTGTAGCAGGTAACAGCGCGGGCCATAGCTATTCTATACCATAAATGTAGTATAATACCGACCTACCTAATTCGTATACCTATTATGTGACATTTTTATTGCTATTTAGTCCTTACAAATCGTTTTATGCGGTAAGTCAATATAAACTTAAGTTCGATTATTTTGTAACAATATTTAATATTGTCTGGAGTGACAATATCGCAGTAGGAAAATTCATCAGTAGGTTCATATTTTTATCAGTAGCTATGAAGAGGAATTGACCACGCAGAGCCGTACAATCATTCGAAGATCGCATCAGAAAGGGATTTCAGACGTTCTGCTGAGCGAGGAGTGGCGGCTTCGATCCCCTCAGGGGACATAAATGAGTGTTTTCCGCAGACTATTTTTTATGATACTTAATAACTTCCCTGTCCCGTGAGTCACATGTGATACATGGTCATTGTTTAACTATTGTGTCTGCATCGTGGACAGTGAAGTGGTTAATATTTAGATAAGACGTAGGTGCCGCAAAGCAATTTGCCCTTTAAACACTCTATTAACTTCAACAATAAAATAACAGCAAAAACTTAAGTATTTTTCTACGAATTTTCCGTACTAATGATGTAAAAACTGACTAATGTTATTTTGATGGGGAAGCTCATACAAGTAGGTACCACATATATAAATATATAAGGTTCTATTTACAATGGTGGTATAGGGCACATTACCGAATGTTCTCAGCGTTCAGTATGGCGCCCCGCAAGTCTGTATGTGCCCTAATGGAAACTTAAATAAGTTAGGGATGCGAGTCTTGCACTTAATTGAGTGACAACACTAATTATATTTATTTTACACGAATTAGCTAGCGTATACATACAACTTTTAATCGAACTATTTAGTTTTATGTCAAAAAGTCTATATTGTTAAAGTTTTTTGTCAAAAGAGTTGATAGCATGTGACTGTACAAACATTATGCCGTGTGGTATCCGGCCTAGAATTGACCACCCCCTTCCTCCCGTGGGTGTCGTAAAAGGCGACAAAGGGAAAACCCAGAAGATGGGCAGCAGCGTCCTCTGTAACTTGACCACCAACACTGCGATCCCCAAGCCGCTTGCCAAGCTTGGGGATTATGGCAACCCCCCCTTGCTTGAAGGGGGAGGCCTACTTTCAACAGTGGACGACGTGGCTGATGATGATGTCATTCCCATATCAACTAGAGTCGATAGTACGCACATCTACATACATCCCATAGACTTTTTGATGTAAACTAAATAGTTGTTCGATTAAAAGTTGTACGCATGCGCCAGTGTAGGCAAAAGATATGGCTATTTTAAAATCAGGCTCAATTTTGAACCGAATTTCGACCTAAGTCCCTCACTAGTTGGTGTCGATCGCACTAAGATTTGAACTTTCTGACAGATTTTCAGTAGCAATCCAACGTGAACTCTGCCTAGGGTTTGCAGATTCAGAGAATGAGGCGCGATGATACATTTTCGTCTCCATCTATTTAGGTGGGACATATAATAAATTATATTACCTATAAAAATAAATTAAGCATTTTTAATTGCTCATAATTAAGTATTTACTTGTAAGTTTGTTAAAAACTATAATATACTCAATACTTTATTGCATTCTATAATAGTACATAGGTGGACTTAAAATAATACAGATCATTATGGACCCTGTCGGGCACAGCAAAAGCGGAAAGAGGAAGAAGGTTAACCTAGTTATTTACAACTTAAATTTTTTTTTATCACCCAGTTAATATTTTTATTTATTTACTTTATTTCAGCCATCAAGGCCCATAACAACATGCCAACGTTATGTCAAAATATGAGGAAAGAACGCAACATAAATCAACCAACCTTTAATTTTCCAAGAATGTAGTGGGGTGACCCACTAACATGCCCCTAGATACGAGTAGTAATTCAGTTAGTGTTCCGACTCTAATGTAATCGAATGAATGGGAAATAGATTTCATTTAGTTGATAATGAAACTAATGACATGACATTTAAGTATGGTACTATATTGCACCACATTGGACGTAGAGAGAATTAGGCAGGTCATTATGATATTTGTATCGTTTCGTAATCGGAAACAGATAAAATAATCTCCTTGGTACGTCAACAATATCGAGTAATGTTACATTTTGAAATATAACACTGATAGCCGAGGGGTATGATCGTTGGACAGCCAAGTCAAAGGTCGCAAGTTGAAACTCCGGCACGCACCAATGTCTTTTCGAATTCATGTGCGTATTTTAAATTAGTTATCAGTTACTAAAACGGTGAAGGAAAACATCGTGAGAAAACCGGCACACCTAGGAGCTTTTTCAATGGTGTGTAAAGCGATTTTAGAGTTTTAAATTCTGAAACCGGGTTATTTATAAAACTTACGAACAGAAGAGGGAATATAAACTTAATATAATAAAATTACACATACATATTATATCGTCAATTACTTAAAATTAACTGCCTTTCTTAAAACACTGAACGTGAGGGTCTTTATGAATTATAATCACAAGGAAGATATAGCATTATGGGACAAAGAACTAATTTTTACCGGCGAATACAATGCAACCGATCCATCACCGCTATCATATAGAATCAGCGGGCCCAACGGACGGGTGGTGGAGCTACTAATCCAATTACCATTAAAACTTAACTCTTAAGTTGCGTATTCACTATGCGACAATTGTCCCGCGACTGTTGCTCGACACGAAATATACATATGTATGTATCCTGCGCGATGTCGCTCGACGCGGTCGCGGGGCTGATCGAGTTGGGTTATTGGTTGATTCGCACGAATTGGACTCGCACGAAATGTGCGAATCGACAATTTTTAATAATATTATTTTTTCTGTAGGCAATTCGCACAAAGTAAATTTATTGGTGTGTGAATCGACAACTCCAAAAGTATGTAGAAGGCAATTGGCACACACATTGTGTTTTATGCAATACAGTTAAGATAAAGTACACTCAAGTACAGAAGTACATACATAATACATAAAGTCACGCCTATTTCCACGAGGGGTAGGCAGAGACCACGGATTTCCATTTGCTACGATCCTGACAGAAGTATTAAGGGTAAAATATGTTTATTGATAAGAAATGAGAATCTAGTAAAAAATACCGATTTAAGCATTCAACTTCACTAACACTGTATGGTTGTAACCTCTTCACGCTCAAACGGCTGAAACAATTTTGATAAAATTTGGGACGGAGGTAGCTGATACCCTGGATTTGTTAATCCAGGGTATCAGCTACCTCCGTCCCAAATTTTAATTTTTTTAATCCCAAATATGTGTTAATCCTATGTGTTAATCCTATATGTTCATAGGATTAACACATAGGATTAACACATATACTTTTTATTGCGAAAAAATGTAGCAGGTAACACGGCGGGGCGCAACTAGAAACTATAATAAATAAGAAAACGCAAAAGTTAATATAACGAAATATTTTCTAGTTTAATACAAAGTAATTAATTGGGTCTTCACTTGAGTGATTGAATTTCTCCTTCATTATTATCAGACTCAGTATTCAGTTTAATAAGAACCTATTTCTATAATTAGTCTTTACAAATAATAAAGTTGTAAAGGTTATTTATTAAATTAACGTCTATTTGGGCTTCAATAGGTAATGGATGAATGCCTTGAAAACGCGCAACTTGTCCAAGTCGTAATTCGGCTAATTAAAAAGATTGCCTACGTATTTGGGAGCTGCTTGTAAATTTCAAACAAATATATCGATGATAGTGAACCTTGAAAATGGCTACCTAAATTGTTCACTTTTACACGTGCCAACCGCAATCACGATGGAAGCTCTAGAACAAGCACGTGCGTTATTGTCTTAGTGCAATATAACACGATATCCAAGCTGTACTTCACTCACATTTTTCTTGGTAATGAAATTTCCTGCGCAGGTGGAGAGTACCTACTTGATATCGCAAATTGTGTTATCTAACTTAATAAATGAAATATTTATTATTAAGGTAGACCAAATACACGAACTAAAGAAAATATAGAAAAAAGGGATAATTTGTGTTGTTTTTATTTAACCAAAATTGTTAGCGTGACGTCATTAAACCGCTTATCTAGAAAAACATAAACAAGTCTCAATACTCAAGTCTTTATTGCGTACCATAATGTTATATAGATCGTAGGGGAAAAAATATATTAGTCACGGTTGTGGACCCTGTCGGGCACAGCAAAGATCAAGTCAGTCGTGAAGATTTTGTAAACCATAAGTATTTTTAATGTTCCACGAGGCAGACTAAATTTTAGCGATGGCAGAGTCCTGAATAAAACCTTAATGAAGATTTTTCAAAGCATACATGTAAGTATAAACTCGATCACACGAGTATAAGTTACGAGACTAAAATAAAACACCTTTATTATATAATTTTTTTATGTTTAAATAATGAGCTTAGTCAGTTTAAAGAAACACCTTGAAATATTCAAAGTTACCTTAAATCTTATAACATAACATCACGCCTGTATTCCCCGAAGGGGTAGGCAGGTGTGTAGTACACCCACATTTCGCCACTTATATTGTAAGTTCCAATGTCATAGGGGGTGAGCCTATTGCCATCAACCGGGCACAAATTGAGACTCCGTACTGCTACTGAGAATAACCTAACGGGAAACTTAGTAACACTTTGCCCGACCCGGGATTTGAACCCAGGGCCTCTTACTCAGCAGTCACGCTTAGCGACCACTAGACCAACGAGTCAGTCTACATAAATCTAATGTTCTAAAAAAATCTAAATCTTTTACAATCCTTTAATAACAATCTGAACAACTAACTCATCAAGTTTCCTTTATCTTTTTGAGGTCTACGCCATTCTAAAGGTCATGTAGATAGGTGGTCACTAGGGTCGAACTTCGATTCAATATCAACGTCGCAGTTTGTATAACTTCGTCCTACATACGTTCAATGGATGGAGGATGGCAGTTTTATCATGTATCATGAATGTTACTTGATACATAGACCACAAAATTAAAAGTAATCACGAATTCAATGGTCCTAAAAGTAATCCCGAACGATTATTAAGCAGGAGACTTTGTTTAACGTACAAACAAGTAATAAAGATTAATTTTATGACGGTGTAGGAAAACGTTGAGATAAAACCTAGATTTAGCAGGAGTATCCAAATCCAAACCTAGATTAGTCTAAGGGTTTCACCATCGACAAGTAAAGTGTCAAGTAGACTAACCGCTATTCTAAGTCTCCCGTAACTACTTTTTTTTTTTTTTTTTGTTATCGGGGGGAAACCTTCAAAAGGCACCCGGCCCCGTGGGGTAGGGACCGGGTAGTGTGGGATTTCTACCTCACTAAAACCACCCCGGTGGTCACCATCTGCACGAACAAGGGAAGTCCCGGGACCTCTAAAAAGACCGACTCCGGAACCACCCCATGCAACGCCTACTTGGCACATCCCTAGGGTGACTGTAAGGAGTCACCCCTTAGTAACGCTTTGCACTGCGGCACGTGACCACCGTGCCGCCGGCTTCTCTGGAGTCGCTGTATAGGCTAACAGAGTCCCCTTCTCTGTACGCCCGCAACTCCAAAGGCCCGTCTGACGTGTTTCTAGACGGGGTTTCGGCGTGTTTGCCGTCGAGTCGGTGGCCTCCTTCTTCGAGTAGGATCGGCCCTCTCACGATCCCGCTCCGCAGCCTCCTTTTTAACCATTACGGTTTCGCAGAAGAAGGCCACCGCTCTCCAGTTCTCTGTCTCAGCCATCATCGCCCTTATTACTGCTGGCAGAGACAAATCTCGTCCGATCCTGGCGACCAGGACTCGCCGCTCCGTGCTCCACGCAGGGCACTCTTCGAGCGTGTGTTGTGCGGAGTCCAGGTCGCCTCCACAATGGTGACAATTTGCCGTGGCCTCTCGCCCTATTCTATTCAGGTACTCACCAAAGCACCCGTGCCCGGTGAGCACCTGGGTAAGTCTATCGGAGATGCGCTCCTCCATGTTCAACCAGGCTTCAAAGTGCGGCAGAACGGCTTCGACAACGCGCTTACACGAATATTGCGGCTGTTGCAGCCGCTCGTGCCACTGCTCGAGCGCGTGTCGCCGTTCTTGCCGCCTCAGCCTTGTTAAAGCGCTTCCTGGCACACTGTCACCGCTTTGGCGAAGGCCACGGATCCGGTCATAGACCCTCGCATCCATATTGGCTAGAATATCCAGCGGCGGGAAGCGCGCCAGGAGAGTTGCCGCCTCGAAGGACACTGTTCGGTATCCTCGTGCGATTCGAATGGCCATCTTCCGCTGCAGTCCATTGATCTTGGTCCTACAGCGTCGGACACCTGACAATCTACCAGACCAAACAGGTGCCCCGTAAAGGACCATCGATCGCACGACACCCGCGTAGAGACGGCGAACTTCTTCCCTAGGTCCACCGAGATTGGGCAGCAGTCTATGCAAGGCACCCACTGCCTTTTCGACTCGGGGAACCAGGCGCTCAAAGTGCTCTTCGAAGCCCCACCGGCTGTCCAAGGTAAGGCCGAGATACTTAATGTATCCGCCAACCTGGACTTGCGCATCTCCTACACGGACCAACGACCTGGGTGGCTCTCTTCTCCTTGGCAGTTTATGAAACCATAGCGCCTCGGTTTTAAGAGGCGCTATCTCTAGACCCAGCCCGCGGATTGAGGCCACGACTAATGCCACCCCGAGTTCTGAAAGCCGGATGGTCTCCGCGAAGGTATCCCCGCCGGCCATAACTAGGGTATCGTCTGCATAGCAAACGATATGGACGCCAGCAGGGAGGACGACACGTAGAACTGCGTCGTATGCGAGGTTCCATAATAGGGGACCTAAAACCGACCCCTGTGGAACCCCACATGTTATCGCCCTCCGCTGAACCATACCACCCCGGCCCACATAACGAATGTGCCGGTCACGCAGGTAAGCCCCAATGATGCTCCGCAAGTACGGGGGCACTCTATGGTGTATTAATGCCTCTCTAATTGCACTCCAGGGCAGGGAGTTAAAGGCGTTGACGATATCTAAACTTACCGCCAAAGCTACCCCACCATGAGACACAATCTGCTCCGACAGCGCACGGACACGAAGAATCGCATCTATGGTAGAACGGCGCTGCCGGAAGCCGTACTGGCTATCGGCAAGATCGGGACCAATTTGCGACAGGTGCTTGACGAGTCTTTCGGCAATTACTCTTTCAAAGAGCTTGGAAGCCTCGTCAAGCAGGCATATAGGGCGGTATGCAGAGGGAGACTCGGCAGCCCTACCTTCTTTCTTCAACAAGACCAAACCGGCCTCTTTCCAACCGGAGGGAAACACGCTGGTACGAAGACAGCTATTGAATAGCCGCCTCAAGCGTTCCCCTAGAGCGTCAATAGATAGAACCCACGCCCGGCCAGGAATACCGTCCGGACCTGGCGCGGTGTTCCGAGTGCGCAAGCGACCAACAGCTCGGTCCAACTCACGGTCAGTTACCGCGAACTCATCTCGCCAGACTGATGCTATGGGTAATGGGAAACTGTCTATGACTGCTGGAAAGAGAGTATTTATGACCCTTTCCAACAGAGCCGGATCCATGGTTTCCGTGATAGGAGGAACCCACGGGCGTAATTTACCCATAACCATCCTATAAGGCCTTCCCCAGGGATTTCGGTCTAACCCCTCTAGAAGTTCGCTCCAAGACCGAGACCTGGCATCCACGATGGCGTGTTGGAGCACCATAGTCGCTCGTCGGTATGCTCCATAGGCCCCAGCGATTTCTGCCTCTGTAGCTCTAGGCTGCCTCCTACGCCGACTACGCTGATACTGGCGTCGTTTTCTTAGACAAACAGAGCGCAACTGCGCTATATCTTCTGACCACCAGTAAACAGCACCTGGACGCTGGGTGCACCCGATTCGAGGCATAGAAGCATCGCAAATAGACGTCATCTTGTCCCGAAACCATGCCGCCTCTTCCTCCGGATCGCATAAGACGTTTTCAGAGCTCCCATATTCTGGCCACGCTGCAACGTTGGCAGCTGCAACGAGCATCTCTCGATCGAGCTGCTTGAGAGCCCAACGTCGCATGGGTGAGTTAGAGCCTGGACGGTTCGAGTGGTCGGAAGAATGCAATGACACCTCAAAAAGTATGTGGCGATGGTCGGAAAGTGTGACAATCTCCTCCGCCACCCTCCATTCTGATACCATGCGAGCGACAGAAGGAGACGCCCATGTCAAATCCACAATTGATTCCCCCTGCCACCGAACACAAGTGGCAACGGACCCCCGATTTAAAAGCCGGAGGTCAAGTGACGCCGCCCAATCTTGAACTACGTGTCCCCTTGGTGAGTCCCGGGAGTTGCCCCACGCTCTGGAGTGAGCATTAAAGTCACCCAAAACAAGCACAGGGCGAGGTGAGCATTTGCACCTGATGCAGTTCGCAACCCCATCCAAGTAAGTCTCGTATTCAAAGAGGGAAATATTCGGAGACACGTAGCAGCCCACAATGGCCAGAGGTCCCCATTCCACTGCGACAAATCCCTGCCCCTTATCTAGTAAGGAGCAGTGAGGGTCACCACTCCCACCAGCCCAGTAAATAGCTACCGAGTCCACGGTATCTCGAAACCAGCGAGGATGATCCTTGAGACCGTAGGGCTCCGCTATCACCGCCAAAGCAATCGACCACTCCGCAACCGTCTGCAGAAAAAGGTTCTGCGCATTGCGGCAGTGGTTCAGATTGCACTGAAGGACTTTTAGGGCTGGGAAGGCGTAGTGTCCATCACCTCCGGTTGGGCTGCACCCAGTCGAGCCATCGCCGATCCCCGTGTTGGCGCAGAATGAAGTGCGCCTTTCTTGTATGGGGTACATTTTTTGCTTCCCAGCCGGTGATCCGACGGACGACCATGATCCGCACATAATGGACACCGCATAGTTGGCGAAGTGCACTCTCTTGCTTTGTGGGCTCCTCCGCAGGCGTAACACTGGTTGCTACGATCGACAACACTAGTGCATAAGCGGCGTACGTGTCCGGGTTCAAGGCAACGGAAGCACATCATGCGACGAGGCTCCAATATCTCAACTCTTACCGACGCCCATCCTAAGCGCATGCGCTTGCTCGATGCCAACTTTTTCATCGCCACTAGAGGGGCCCGGAACCAAACGTGCCCTAAAGAAGCAGTTGGGCGACGAATTTCACCCACCTTTACATCCCCAGAGGAACAGCCCCCCGCTTCGGAAATAGCAACCGCTACATCCTCCAACGAAACAGCGTCATCGAGGTCCATTACCCGTCCCTCGGCCATTTTAGTTGGGCGTGCAATCTGCACATCAAACTCGGCAAGAACCTCCCGCATACGGCTTAGGAGACTGTCGGCCTTGGCGGAAGCATCGGTGCCAGAGATCGATAATATTATTCCGCCATTGGCTGCTCTCTTTTGAATAACAGTGTCAATGCCGAGATCAGCCAATCTTATACGCTGCCTCGCTGCAGCCAGAACCTCAGCAAGGGAGACAGATGACCCCTCCTTTATCGACACTGTAATCGCTTCCGTGCCCGGAACCTTAGGCAATCTTACTGGAGTTTTTTTACTTCCCGCAAGATTCGCAGACACCGACGACTGGACATTCAGGGCACCATTTTTTGAATTTGGGGAAGCTGTCTTCTTAGCTTTCCTTCCCACAACAGTAGACCAAGCTTCAGATGCAGTTTCTGTTGCAACCTGTGTGACCTGTGTAGACGTTGCGGCTACGCCGGGCAGCTCAGCCACCGGGGCTGCTGCTAATCCCTTATCTCTCCGTCCTTTGCCTTTTGCCTTTTTGGAAATGGGCACTGGGTTGGGATTGGCAACAATAGGTGGAGCCTCACCCTTCCTTGCATCAGCGGCAAGAGGAGGGCGCAGGGGCTTCTCAGGGGGTAGCCTGCATGCAAGAGCAGCCAACTTAGCGTCCATCATACCGCCTAATTCGAGGGCAATGGAACGTCTCAGCTCAGCTTCAGCTTCGCGTGTCAAGCCGGATACCGCGGTTGCCTCACCAAGCCCAGCCACTGTAGCAGCTGCGCTCTGGCTAGCTTGTGTTCCATCCTGCCGTCTGATGAGGGCCAGTTGTTCTGACAGCTTCGCTACTGTAGCTGTCAAACTGGCGATTTGAGAACGCAAATCCGCATTCTCCCTCTGTAGTCTGTCTGTTATTTGCCCGTCAGGTAGACCACATTCTACCAACGGAGCTACCTCTGTGGCCACCACAGTACGCGTGCGCTTTCTTGAGCGAGTCACTGGGCCCGAGACTGATGTTGATGCCTGGGAGGCAAGCGACATCTGCGAGCAATCTGATTCGCAGCTGTCACTCACTGCTCCACGCACTGGAGTAGCCGTCCGCTTACGGCGGGACCGAGTCATCTTCTTCCCTGGCGCCGGAAATGCAATTGTAGCACTTGGCACCTTTTGTAATTGTTGTTGTGATGCAGACGTGTTGGACACATCCAAGGACTCTACACCACGAGAAAGTGAGCCACCCTGGCTCCCTGCGTCAACTGACGGTTGGAGGCGGTTGTTGCCCCCCCCAGAATACGAGGGGCAGACCGAACTAGGTTCGGTGAGGGATTGCCCAGCTGCTGAGCAGCTGGTACCCTCCTGGGGTAGTATCTGTTCACAATTCGCCATTCATATGATGCTGAACACAGCTTTGCCTTTTTGAAGAGGTAGGGTCCTCTTTCCTAAACTATTTTTTTTTTTTTTTTTTTAAATATTATACATATATTTCATACATACATATATATATATATATATAAAACACATGTACAATACATATATATATATATATATTTTTTTTTTTTATTTTTTTTTTTTTTTTTTTTTTTTCCCTCTTCTACCTTCAGGATTGTAAAAAGACCCCTTAGGCCCCACTTGAGGTTGTATAAAGACCCCTCGTGACTGTACTTCCTCCTCCATTTCAACCTCTACAACGGAGAGGGATATGGAGAACTGCCTCTCGAAGTAAGGCTTTGGAACCAAGCCTTTCCTCCCTTGTCCAGAAGTTAGCTACAGGCAATAATCTCCCACAGGGGAGACTATGGCCCGAACCCAGGGTGCACCACGTGGAGCCTCCCGTAACTACTTATACGAATTTCACAATATCTAAGTAGCATTAATCAGGGGATAAACTGACCTGTAACTAAAATACGATAGAAGATACTCGTAACTTTTATTTGCCGATTAGCGTTAATCAAGAAGTAACTATTCAACTCTTTACTCGTAGATGGTGAAACATGCCCTAAGTGTAGTTGTAATGCTCGTTCCTTCTCCGTATGAGAAGAGGAAATTATGTATTATATATTCCGAAATATTACATAATTATAATTATACATAATTTATGAGGTATTTTTTTTTATAATTTTACCATTATGGGTACAAATGCATAGTCCAATATAGAAATGAGAGTTGGTTTCGTTAACATAAAATTAATCGACCAAAAATCTTAGCACCACTTACGCTATGTTTGGTGAAAACACATTTCTAAGATCAAAAAAACAATTACTTCTGAATGTAATCGATCTGGACCTATTTCCCCTATCTTGGGGTAGGTATATGCATCCACCATGGCTTTTTGTAACTTGATCGTACCACCATCTTGAGCCGATCTCATTATACATCGTGGGAACTAATGCAACAAGCTTATGTCAACGATTGCTTCGTTCGCCAAAAAATGATTGTTTAAGGCATTTTGTAATTCAGTTGCAGACAAATATTTTTTTTGGTAATTTGTTCGCCAAAATACAATTTCGTAAAAATTATTGTTTAAGGCTTAGATTATCTAGATGGAGTCTGGCGCTATATTGAAACAAAAATCAACGTGCCAATTGCTTTTTTTTTGCATGAGTGCAGGACAGCTACCTCTTACACAAGTATATAATTTATTTAACATACGGGTGATAGGATACATATTTAATAATATTCAATCGGCCTCTGTAATTTCTATACACCTTAATAGCTCATTTCGCCATTTTTATTACGTTATTTTATGATAGAAAAACAAACGTCCCCATTGACAACACAATTGACACTGTTGGCGCCAAAAAGCTGTAGGGTAGGTTTTTAGCGCCAATTGTGAGGAATTGGCGCTAAAAAATCCCGACGCTGTCAGGGTCTTGACACTCCATCTAGACATATATATAGTCAAAGGTTTAAGGTATTTTGTAATTTTGCAGACAAATAATTTTTTAATTTGCTAGGTACTTTTATTTTTAGAATTAAATAAAAAAAATTGTAAATAATAATAAAGGAGTAATGTTTATGATTTCATTGTAAGTATATAGTTTTCGGAGTAAAGTGACGTGTGTGACTAATCTCTGGTAGATGTTGCTCCTCCACAGAGTTTGGACTTTTAGGCCAAGTATCACAGTAAAATTATAAAGGCCAAATTTGTGAGTGTGTGTTTGTATGTGTGTACCTCTTCACGCTCAAACGGCTAGACCAATTTCGATAAAATTTGGCACGGAGGTCACTGACACCTTGGATTAACACATAGGCTACTTTTTATCCCGAAAAATTTAGCGGGTAACACCGCAGGCGCAGTTAGTTTTGATTATATTTAAAGGACTGTGGGCCTGACCCCAGCGACGATGAGCTGATAAAATCATGATGTTGACTACTCTGCCCTATTTTAGTGTCTTCTTGAAGAATGCAACCATTACATAGAGCTACCGTATCTTATCTTTTTTGCGTTTTCCAAAGAAAGTATATCGAGCCAAAATCTAAGCAATTTTGAAAATCAGCCAATTCGGGAGCACAAACACTAGTTATATAATTTAAATGGACGTACATTTAAATTCATTAAATTGAACAGAAACATAACCTTTTTAACAATTTCCATAAAATTGTTAACTAGACTCGTATTTGGCGGCAGATTGCCAAAATTAGATAAGTTTTATCTTCAAATTTTAATATAACCTTGTTCATGCGTAACAATTTATTTTAATCTGCTGTTGGCTATCTCGATTTTGGTCCGTCCCGGAATTGTTGAACAACTTTACTCATTTGAAAACAGAAAAGAGTTATTTTATAAAAGAGGAAAATGGTTAACTTTTAAAAATTATAAATTATCGTAGAACTGGCCTGGAACTGGACATTGTTCAAGTTACAAAATAAAACTTTTTTAAAGGGAAATATTACTGGAAATAACTTAATTTCAGTAGGATCTTTTTACAAGCTTTTATTTTTTAGAATTTAAATACGTAGGTCTCCGTCTGTTAACGTCCTATCATACTGCTTCGCATCATTTATCTTCATTAGCTTTTCCGTCAAGCTTATCGGTTTTAGGTAGCCTGGCTTTTCGTGTTTCGTAAAAATGATAATTAATGTTTGAGCACGAAGTACCAATTTATTTACGGACATGTTGGACCGACAGCCCGGATATGATATTTATAGCTTGCAACCATTACAAGGGGCTTTTGAGTGATGGACAGGAATATTATGCGCATTTCGAAAAAGAAAAAACATTTCAAAAAGAGGTGACCGGCTACTGTCATGGGTGTTTTTACTGCTAAACTCTGCAAGAAGAAACTCACTCTTTGCTTACCAGAATATATTCGGTGAGTACCTAGTGATGTGAAAATATATACATTTGAAACCATGTCCTCACCCAATTGTCGATATATCGGTATTGGTGACATGACACAATAGGCACGGGACTGACCCAGTTCTAAATTGGACTATAGTTCATTATTGTCCATTGTTCGTTAGTGTATTATAATGTATTAGTTAGTAACGGGAGGCCATCATTATCAGCCGGAAGACGTCCACTGTTGTAACTCTGACGATATCATCGGTCCACCTGGTGGGAGGCCTGCCAACGCTGCATCTTCCGGGTCGTTGTCGCCACTTGAGAATCTTTCTTCCCCAGCGGTTATCGATTTTTCAAGCGATATGGCCTGCCCATTGCCACTTCAATTTGCATATTCTTCAAGCTACGTCAGTGACTAGTTTTTTGGCGAACTTTCGTATTCCGGAGCCTGTCGCGCATAGAAACTCTGAGCATAGTGAGCTATACACAAGCTTGGCATATATAGCCATATCAATTAAAATATAAGTTCGTGGCTTGTAACAGGCATCCCACTTAAAACTTCGTAAGTTTTCCTAATGAAAATGTATACAAGGACGTACCTACCTGTGTTGCGAATCCGATCTAATTTTGTTTAGTTGTTCACTTGATTAAGTTTCGAACGTAACTAAGTTTACTTTAGCGAGACGCGATGGGGAAGATATTTAGTTTTGGGGAAGATAAAGGTATAGTTGAAGGTACTTATTCTGTTGTCGAATAGACGTGTTTTTTTTTTTAAACGTAGTCTCACGCTACTATTTTCTCCTGTATCGTGGATGCGTTTCACAAACATGATATATCACATACACATACACCCAGACTCGGGACAAACATCTGCGGATCGCACAAATTATTGTCCCGTGCGGGAATCGAACCCGCAACCCTAAGCGCAGCAGTCCAATTGCTTAGCCACTGCGCCAATCGGGTCTTCAAAGTCGTATTTGTGTGAATCAGAATATAATAGTACTTTTTCATTTCGCAAGTTATGTTATAGGTCCCAATGTAGTAGGGGGCGAGCCTATTGCCATCAACCGGGGACAAATCCAGACTCCGTGCTGCTACTGAGAATTACCTGTAAAAACTCATTAATACTTTGCCTGACCTGCCCCCATAGACAATGGCAAAACGCTTGACGAATAGAATGATAAATGTATTCATCATCAGCCGGAAAAGTCCACTGCTGGACAAAGGCCTCCCCCTTAGTTGGGAGGGGTTGCCATAATCCCCACGCTTGGCAAGCGGCTTGGGGATCGCAGTACTGGTGGTCAAGTTACAGAAGACGCTGCTGCCCATCTTCTGGATTTATTTTTCCCTTAGTCGCCTCTTACGACACCCACGGGAGGAAAGGGGGTGGTCAATTCTAGGCCGGATACCACGCGGCGTAATTAATGATAAATGTATAGGGATGACATAATGTTTCGACTGTGTAATCTATGACATATGTCAATCCCATACATTTTTTATTCTATTTGATTTCTATTCTTTGATTGATTGATTTGAGGATTTGAACCCTGGACGTCATACTCAGCAGTCATGCTTAGTGACTAATAGACCAAGGAGACAATCGGCCCGATAAAAGCATAAGATTATTATTAGGTTTTGCTCTAAAATTCATGAATTCATCGAGATGACCACGCTAGGTTTCTTAAAATGTATCATCATCAGCTTTTAGGTGACCCACTGCTGGGCATAACCTCCTCTCTTAAACGCCACTCTGTCCTGTTTTGGGCCTTTTGCATCCAGGTCTTCCCCTGTACAGCAGTAATATCGTCAGTCCACCTGGCTGGAGGTCTGCCAGGGGCTCTACTACATCCTCTGGGCCACCACTCTAAAATGTATGCACTCAATAAATCGAAACTGAATTACACTGGATTTTAATATTAAACTTCAAATTAAATAACAAGCATGCAATGAACTATGCTTCTCAGTAACGCTTTTGATTCTCAACTATTTTAATTAACATTTACTTAAAGTTTAAATTCAAAGTTAATGTAAAGTATACATGCTATCAGAATATTAAAACAATATCTTGGTTAAGTTATTAAACCAATTAAATGGCAACATTGTTTACAAGTGTAACCATTCATTAGTTTAGTGTTTGTGCCAAGCTTGAGGTTTGGGTTCGATTTCGAGGTCAGACAAAGTCTTACCATTAATTATTCAATATTTATTAGAACCAAATGGCTTGGTACGTGACGATGGGAAGAGACCAGACGGTATGTCTTTGATGCCTTGGAAATTGGGTAGGCCTTTGGTGTGGGACGCAACGTGTGTCGACACCCTTGCGCCATCTCATGTTTCCAGTACATCGGTTTGCGGAGACCCTCAAGCGGCGGAAGTATAATAACTTAATTGGTTATTATATTTTTGAGCCGTTTGGAGTCGAAACACTCGGGTCCTGGGGTCCGAGTGCGCGTCTCTTATTTAGAGACATATCTAAACGGATGGTCGACTCTTCACGTGACCAAAGGGCTGGTTTGTTTTCGGCCAAAGAATTAGCATTGCCATTCAACGTGGCAATGCCGCCAGCCTTTTGGGCACCCTGCCCAAACCTGACAGTGATGAGGAGGAATATTTCGATGCATAATTTTTTTATGTTTTTTGGTTGTATATATTATTAGTCTTAATGTAGGTATTATAAAAAATCGAGTGTATATATAATGTACACTTCTTATTTGTGTATTGACATGAGCTTATTACACAAACTCAAGTAACATTTAAGAACCTCTACAAGAGCAAGGCTGGACTCTTGCTATTTTTTTATATATTTCGTCCCACACTTGGAGCTTCTCCTGTATCCTGGGTGTGTTTCACAAACATTAAATATCATATACACAAACACCCAGACTTGGGACAAACACCTGCGGATCACGGCTTTGGTGGAGGTTCGTATTTAGCGCTGCATATTTCCAGCGATCATTTCAAGGCGAAAAGTTGGACAGCAACGCTTACTTTCCTTATGATTCATAACCACGAACTTCGACATTAATTTCAACGACTGTCAAAGATCTATAAATCACGGGAGGCTTACGGCTTCACTTGCTATATTAAACATCATACATACATAAATAACATCACGCTTGTATCCCCGGAAGGGGTAAGTAGAAGAGCACATATACACTCACATTTCGCAAGTTACGTTATAAGTCCAAATGGGAGCGAGCCTATTGCCATCAACCAGGCACAAATCTATAATCCGTGCTGCTACTGAGAATTACCTAACAGAAAAACCCAGTACACTTTGCCCAACCCGGGATTCGGACCCAGGACCTCATGCTCAGCAGTCGCGCTTAGTGACCACTACACCAACGAGGCAGAGTATGAAAGGTCTTGGTAAGAACATGGATAGTGTTATCCTTGCACAGCTTCGAGCGATCGAACCACGCGGCTCTTAGCTACGGGTGCTAAAAATAAACTCAATTAAGTATTACTCAACAACCCAATACAATAGCTTTGAAAGTATTCCGAAGAAGTACAGAGTAATGACTTAACACAGCCAGCAATTCCCGCATGATTTCATTTGAAAGAAGCCCGCGTTGCTTAGCCGGCTTCCCTTCAATTACGAAGATAAGGTTATCAAAGTTTGCGTATTCTTCTGTACGTTTGTTATCCTTACTTGAAATGTGTAAAAGTATTGTATTAATTGCTTATATAGGTAGGTAACCCTATTTACTTGGGACTGCCTAGCGACAGTGATAGGTTATTACTGTGACTAAGCATTTGACTGCTGCTCTAAGGGTTGCGGGTTCGATTTCCGCACGGGACACAAAATTTGCGATCCGCAGATGTTTGTCCCGAGTCTGTCTGTTTATATGTGATATTTCGTGTTTGTGAAACGCACCCACGATACAGGAGAAATTCCAATTGTGGGGCGACATTTAAAAAAAATTTACGCTCAATATTATAAGAAAATGTTTACTAATTGAGGCTAGATTTTTTATTGTAAATGTTGAACTCTAGCGTCAGATATGTTATAATAATCGTGGTGGCAGTTTAGGTTAGTGCACCATATTGTGTAAGCACAAGTTTTAAAACCAAGACGAGGATTAATAAAAAATTTGTAATAATAAAAAAATAATTAATCTTTGTGCCCGATAATAGGCAAAAGGCTCGCCCCTAGCATTAAATTAATAAATATGACTGTCTATTAAAAATAGGTTTGTTATAGCATACTTTACGCCTTCAAAAATCCAGATGTCTTTTCAGAATACGAGAATATACTTATTATCTAAACTAACATTATAAAGCTGAAGAGTGTTTGTTCGTCTGGTTGAACGCGCTAACCTCAGGAACGGTAGGATTTTTTTTGTTGCATAGTCCATTTTGCTGCGATCCCCAAGCCGCTTTCTAAGCATGGGGATTTTGGCAACCCCTCCCCCCCTTCTAAAAGGGGGAGGCCTTTGTTTAACAGTGGACATCTATCGGATGTTGATGATGATGATGATTATAGTTCATTTATTGAACAAGGCTATGAAACATTCGTAATCCACGCGGACGCAGTTGCGGTATTATAGCGGTCCTTACAAGTGGATATAAAATATATGTTCAGGAATTCACCTTGGTACGAAACTCGTTATCCAAAACGTTACCCGCAGGTGTTATAAAGGACCAATACACTCCTAACCAATACATAAATCAATACCTAATTCTCTTTAACATTCAGTTTTCCATAATAATATAAGGCAACTGTTTCAATAATTGCTTTGAGACGTTACACAATTCGACTCGAAGGACCAATTTCAATAAAGAATTTAGGCTGCCCTATTTTATTGGCGACTTAGACTATATGTAGATCTCCTGTGGTATGATTTAATTGGAAAACAATGTAATTTCAGTAGACTTGAGGATAGTTGAACCTTTCTACAGTATTTTGTGGCCTAGTTTTGATGGCATTGTTGAATAATCTTTATAAGGGTTGCAAAATGACCTAGATTTAAGACATTACTAGAGAAGTTTAAAGTAGCTAATATGATCAAGTTGAGGCTTTAAACTTTCTTATGTTCATGGAAAAACTTCACTCAAGATCTTCTTATTATATGGTTCATGAACAACCTGGTGTCATAGCTTAAACCGTCTGTAGGCCTCTGACATGGCTTTACACACCGTTGAAAAATCCTTCAGGTGTGACGGTTTCCTCATGATGTTTTCCTTTAACGGACACAAGATTTATTTCTATTATATTGAAATAAAACTATGTTAACGGATTTTATCGCGGTTTTAATTAGTTTTTTCCCGACTTTTCTAATCATTTGCAGCATTTATGGTCAGGGGCAGACTGAAAAGTGGGAGATGCTCTAATATTCGCGTAAGTGATAGAAATCATTATCTACTACATTTGTAATATCTTTACCAAACAACACATAACAGTATTTTGTCACGTCATGCTATTCAATGAAGTTACTCATAATATTTGGTGTAAAATAGAAAGCAATCTATCTATTAGGTGTTTATTATCTTCTTATTTAATAAACAAGAATCAAGACTACACACAAACAATTACAATAAAAAAATAAAGTACAGTCAAGTTGAGAGTTACTCAATAAAGCTAAAAGTTTTATTTCTTTTAGAAGCGGCGCGTCTCTGAGGACTCGGAACAATTCAGTAGTTTTACGGCATTCTATTTATTTCTTAGAACAGGGCGAACATATTGCTTTACTGGGCATTCGGCAATTTTGTTTTAGTTCTAAGACATTGTCAGTTGCTTCTAGAACTCGGACCAAGAACAACTTGGAAGGTATAGATAAATAAAAGACAAAAACATTTGATTTTCACGACCTGATTGGCGCAGTGGCTAAGCGTTTAGACTGCTGCACTAAGGGTTGCGGGTTCCCGCACGGGGCAAAAATTTGTGCGATCCACATTTGATTGTCCCGAGTCTGGGTGTTTGTGTATGTGATATTTCATGTTTGTGAAATGCACCCACGATACAGGAGAAATTCCTAGTGTAGGGCGACGTTTTTTTAAAAACAGAAAAATGTTCTTTTTGAACGTCACATTACATCAAGACAGCTCCTAAATAGCCCGCCCGTCACCACTTCCTAGTGCTATAGCTGGGTAGAAGAAACGGCGCGACAAACTACCCAGCAGCATAATCTGTCTGTCTACTAAATCAATTGTCTAGAAACTGACAATATATGACTTTTGGTATCATTTTAGCATGTTGCTCATGCTAAGTTTAAATCTAAATTGATAAAGGAAAGGGGAATGCCCACGGATGGTATCGCTATAATTTGAATTGTGTCATTAGCTAAATATATTGAAAATTCATGATTTTATTTAAAATAATTTTTTAACTTGTTATTACCCCTCTACTTCTCCGGATAAATTCTGATAAAGTAAAAAGCATAATAAATGACTAAATTCTAGAAAAGAGGAAAGCAGTGTTGCCATTTTTTAAGTAATTAATTTGAATAAGAGATAATTCCTTGATAATCGATAAAACATAACGATTCCAGGAAAATATCTTTTGTTTTTAAGGAAAACACATTCATGTGGTTTTTTAATAATTAAAATAGGTTTAATGTGTAATATGAAGGTAATGCGGAAAAACTCGACGTAACCAAGCAATAACTGTGCATTCATGCATTGTATGCTAGCTCATTCTATCATAATTATTAAGCATAAATAATGCGTTAGACTGGGATGTGTAGTAAAAAAATTGAATTATAAGCGAAATTCGTGAACTGCGTTGCACTGCGGTTCTATACCGGGACCCGGTATGCGCACATTCACCGGTTTGACAGGTCATACCGGGAGCCGGTATAGCCCACAGACTAGGTGATAAAAAATAGATTGACTATAGATTAAGAACGTTTTACAGTGTATTTCATGATAGTAATCATGCGACTAGTAGGAGATTTACCTCACAGACCAGGTATTTACTGCTTTACTCGATTATTTTGTCTATAGCTATTGTTATAGCTCACAATGAGCTATTGAATCAGGTCGTTTTCCATTAAGGGAGCAAGACTGAGTGTTTGAATTATTTATTTCAATAATAAAATACTAAAACAAAGAAAACTAGGTTTTTATTCGATTGCTCGAAAGTATCGATTACATTTGGATTAATCACTCTAAACGTCTGGCAACACTGATGACTGCTTCTGTCTAGTGCTGGGAAAAGTGTATCACCGAAGTGAATGTATCATTTGTATCTGCATCAGTTCAAAGATTCGTATCAGTGGAACGTATCTTTATCATTTGAATCACTAAACAAAACTCAAGCCAATAAGAGCAGAAATTGAATCACTTGCGCGAATCAATTAGACACTTTTTCAATTCGCTTTTAATTGACCTTTGTTATTTTAATGCATACATATTTATCAAAAAAATACATAATAGTAAAACATACCTAAACGTCACTTTTATAATGAATTAAGGTTAAATAAAATCGATTCCCCTTCATACTTTTCAGGCTTAGGACTGACAGTTCGCGATGTTTCGGATCAGCCGATGCATGAGTGAGAGAGTTCGTGTATAGCCGCGTTCCAATGACGCAAATTGACAGAGATCCGAAAGAGCAGAATGAATGATACAGATACACTATTTGTATAGTTTCGAGATACGTTTCAATGCATCAGATTGAAGAAACGACTCACTGAGTCGACTCAGTAAAGAGTTACACACGACTACTTCTGTCATTATTTACTTTGATTATTTATTCACGTTGCATTGTGTTGTTTTGAATTTTTATTTGTGTGTTTGTGATTAGTTACAATCAACAAAAATAAGGAAAAGTGATAGTGAGACAGAGGTATTAGATAAGTTAAACATGGAAAACCTACGGTGTGTTAATTGTTCACTTCGACTACGGCATATACGTTGGCAGTCGTCGGGCGAAGTTAATGATTCTGTCTACAATACTTTAGCATCTTGGATTGCACCCACACCAGTAAGTCGTGATGATTGTTACATCATTGTGAAACATACCCTCTGTGAAACATACCATCATTCAATAAAACTCAAGTATCGAATGGATTGCTTCTAAAAATGAAACATGCAAACTATTTTATCGCCAATATTAATGAAGATGTAATTATTTGACGTTACAGGTTACACGTGTGGGCGTAATTTGCATTGAATGTTCAGTAGCTTTGCCAGAGGCTATAAATTGGACCTGCAACAATTCCTGAGTTTGGACATACTAGTGTGTTTTGCATGTGGAGTATCTTATAAGGCGTACACATACATCAAGAGTGCCTATATATTGTGACGAAAGGAATATTATAATTCAATGGATATCTCCTCATTTGGTAGGTACCTATGTAAAATATTGTCTATCATAGTATTTTTGCGTCTTGGCCAAATCAAATGCAGCCTGCACTTAGTGTGAACATCATTCGCACTATTCCACTAATACCTACATTCTATACACCTACTAATTTATTGATGCTACATAAAGCTTCATTCCTTTAATGCAAATGTGTTGTGGAGTGGTGTTCTCACCAGATACTAGGGAACACACCGTGGAGGAAAAGTCATAGATGGACTGGAGGCTAGCGGCATAGCTGACTTATATTCTCACATAGTGCCGGCTGCATTCTATTTGACTGAACTGCAGAACATAGCTAGTCTGTCTGTGACAAATCTTTTCTTTCCCAGTTAATAGTTAGTACATTTAGTTATGTAACAAAACCCACATGACCCTAAGATACAGAAATGTCTTATTTTTAGGTTCCACATCTAGAAAGAGTGTGTCAAGCCTGTTGGATGGCAGCTAGAAGAAATGTGCAACAACATTTGCAACAGGATGTAAATAGAGATACTTCTGGTGCTGAAATAGAGAATGTACAGGCTCCTGAGCTACCACCGCTTCCACAGGAATCATTGTTTCAACCACAAAGAAGGCAACAAGAACCAACTATTACCTATACTTAGTAGATACAAGCGTGCTACTGCTAAAACAAGACATTTTATATTTCCGGGTTGTGAAAATGTAATATGCTTAATAGTTCCTATGATTTTAAAATAAATTATACTCTTTCATGTCATTTATTATTTTATTTCAATAAATTATATGCTACACTCGGTTTTTATTTCAATTTCCTATATTATATATTTTAGGTTAGTAGAAAGGTATATTTCGATTCATTATATTAAATTGTGGTTTTCTAAAGAATAGAATTTCTGGCGAAGTGATAGACGTTACGTTACGTCGATTCCAGTTTTTTCCTAGAAATGAATAACGCAGCGATATTCCTTAGATACTTAACGCGTTAGTTTTAAAGAAATGAGTTAAGAGAGTAAGTGCAAATTGATTTGGCGTGATTGCGCGACGTGGCGTTAGGTACTTACAACTGCGCGCGCAGCGTTAGGTACAATTGCGCGCGCAGCATTATTTGGTCATTTCTTGTTATTCATCACAAAATTGCCGTTGATTCCGGAGAGTTATCAAAATAATAATAACTGTATTTGAAAGTGATAGAATCAAGCTATAAATTAAGCTATATTAGATTAAGACACAAAAGATTTTATAGCGATACTAAGTGTCATAGTCACTTGGGCATTCTCCTTTGTAAAATAATGGACACGAGCAGGACTTGAAACTGCGACCTTCGCCGTACCGTGGCGCTGCTCACTTTAAACTTACAATATCTTAAACTAAAGTTAGGATTTTTAAGAAGCGTATAGCGAGATACCTACTTATTGTACATACATATGGACGTAACATTACTGTTCATTTACTTTAATATCTTCAAATGTACATTATATGTGTCGAGGGAGGGGTAGGTTGTGATGTGTCTAAAAACCAAGACAAATGTAATATGGGATTCGTGATGTGAAATGGGCAGTCAGACAGACTGCTAATAGTGTTATGAACGTTAGAAAACAGTACGTACTTACCATAAAACCATGGCATACGAGAAATGAAAACTATAGTGCACCATCTCACCTTTATTCCACGAAAAAGTACGCACGCCAACATCGCTAGATATATGTTACATAAAGTCACCATTATAAGTAAATTGTGGCTTGGAATAACCTTAAAGTACTTCATACATTACACAACTACTTCTTCTTCTTATCAGCCAATAGTCACATGGAATAGGTCATGCCGAAGAGTAGAGATTGGTCAGTCAACAAGGATGGTAGCGAGGTTGACCATCCAGGGTGCGCCGGACGTACTTAAGTATCGTCACTCGTGGAGGGTCTCTACTTGCACCCCAACACTACTCATACATATTAAAGCGTTTGAAAATCTCCATAAATTGCAAATGTACATCCACATGAAATGGCGGAATGACAAGCGTCGGACATTATTTCAGGTTGATTCCGAATTAGCATATAAATGAACAAGTAGTGCTGTGAATGTACTTACCCACTTACTGCAGGTGCCGCAATGTTCGTCGTTACTTTAAATAATGTTGTACAATCAGCATCATAAGTAGCTGAACATTTTTTTATACAAACCATTAATTAAAGAACATCTTCTACATACATACATAACATCGCGCCTGAATTCCTCAAAGGGGTAGGCAGAGGTGCACATATAGTACCTACAGACCTACACCCACATTTCGCCAGTTATGTTACAGGTCCCGATGTAATAGGTGGCGGGCCTATTGCCGTGAACCGGGTATTAGTCTGCGACTGAGAATTACTAAAAGGAAAAACCCAGTAACACGTTTCCCGAGGAATATGAACTCAGGACCGCATTATCAACAGTCGTGCTAAACGACCACTAGACCAACGAGGCAGTCACTTCAGAAGCAGACCAACTTCTTATACAGTAAAATGTCTTAAAAATTCTCAGATCATTATTTGGACGTTTCTACAATTTGAAACAATAACTTGAATTGATGTTTGTTTCTTCTAATTATTTGACTTTACATGTTAAGCTTTTTATGGTGCCGACTGTACTTGTATCGTACGTTCATTTAAATGAACAAAAACGTCTTGGCACAAGTTGCTCTGTAGATAGTCAGAATCTAATTAGAGAAGCCGCATGTCTGTTCTATTAACAATATTTGTACGTCATGCTTGTAATCTTGGGGTAAGCAGAGAAATAGGTGCGTAGGCAAAAGGGCGGACGTTTTAGCAGCTGTCTTTATGAACCTAATTGACGTCCACAAAATACTATGATTTTGTCCAGTACTGTGTAATTGATATTTCATCTTATATTTTTTTTACAGTTTAACTGAAACATTCCAGAAGACACGCCTACTGCATACCAGAAGGCACGCCTACTGCTATTTAGCCTTCCTCGATAAATGGGCTATCTAACACTGAAAGCTTTTTTGAAATCGGATCAGTAGTTTCTGAGATTAGCGCGTTCAAGCAAACAAACAAACTCTTCAGCTTTATAATATTAGTATACGTCACATCCCAGACTAATACTACTAGCTAACAAAGATTCGTTAGATATCTCCGACATTATTTAGCAATCTAATGACACAATAGTCTAGACAACCACGTGCTGAAGAATCTTCTTATACCAATACGAAAGTAAGCAAGAAACTCCAAAAACTTTCCTAAATAAGATATCACAATATAACACACATATAGCTTTAATTATTATTTTAAGTTCCATCGCTTCGTTTCCAAACACGAGTTTCGATGACCCACTTGACAATACGTCAGTGGACATTCAAGAGGTGTTTATTTCGGTTTTAGTTCAAGAACTTAGGCTAGGGTTACTGAAGTGTTCAGCTTCAACTTAATCTTTAAGTTATGAAGTTTAACCTAGAGTGTTACTTGTGCCAACTGACGTCCTTGTTTGACTAAAGTATGTGAAGGGTTAACTTGAAGCTGTTGTCACTTGGTGTCTCAAAAGACTAGTTTAACTTTCATCATTGATATACAGACACTGAAGGCCTTTGGAAAAGACTTAAATACGACATGATTGGCGCAGTGGTTAGCGATTAGACTACTGCGCTAAGGGTTGCGGGTTGGATTCCCGCACGGGGCAAAAATTTGTGCGATCCACATTTGATTGTCTCGAGTCTGGGTGTTTGTGTGTCTGATATTTCATGTTTGTGAAACGCACCCACGACACAGGAGAAATTCCTAGTATGGAGCGACGTAATAAAAAAATAAAAATAAGAAATGTGATACCTTTCATTGATCGACATACATAATTAAGACAGACATCGGAAATTGCACACCCTTTTATTATAAGGCAGCGTAACATAAAAACTAATTACATAAGCACATACCATCATGCCTTTATTCCCCGAAGGGATAGGCAGAGGCGTATGGTTCACCTACATCTTGCCAGTGGCACAAATCCAGACTCCGAGCTGCTACTGAGAATATTCTAATGAAAAATACAATAATACTTTTCCCAACTCAGAATTCGAACCTTGGACCTCATGCTCAGCAGTCGCGCTTAGCGACCACTAGACCAACGAGGCGGTATACCCTAAACAGAAATAAAATGTGAAATAACTTTCTTCAGAAATCTGGCTGTAGTCGCGTCAAAGTGTTAACCATTTGAAATGAACAATTGTTTTTTATTAGATAGTCTTTTACCAAATAATTATTATAATCTATTTTTAACATGACAACAAAATTATCGACGATATTACATTAGAACTCTGGTGAATAAATTGTTATCTGTTATTTATTTTTAACCAACTTCTAAAAAAGAAGAAATTCTCGATACCTCGGAAGCTCTTCTTTTTCATTGTCATTTATATACAAATGTTTACTCTGAAGGATATAAGATACCTACATGAATGTGTATATTACGATTGGCTCGTGTAACATCGCCATTTTCTGTCTATACAATTTTTCCGCGCTACGCTCTTTGACTTCAGGCAAAGGCGTGCTTTCATTCAGGCTCTAATAAAAAACAACTTTAGCTTCTATTCATACAATAGTGCTGATACTGAATACTAATAAGTTCTTCGAAGGTTCTCTGTACATAAAATGATGACTATCTTTGTGAGAGAATCTGTTTTCGTTATCAATGGAACTCCATACAAAAGAACTAAGGAAAAATATTAATGAGGTGAAATGGACGCAAAGCAGGGTCTAAATTTACAAAAAAAGGGTAATGACTAAATAAATAGTTCGTTTGTTGGACGGTCAAGTAATGATGGATTTTAAAGTGGGTTTCGAAATTTGAAGTTTGGGTCTTAGGAGTTACTTTCCTTGCAAGTAGAGAACCACGAGTGACGTCACTTAAGTACGTCCGGCGCAGCCTGGACGGTCAACCTCGCTACCATCCTTGCTGACTGACCAATCTCTACACTACGGCATGACCTATTCCATGTGGCTATTGGCTCATCATACGGAGAAGAAGGAGTTGCTTTAGTGAGATGTAATCATTGCTTATATATGGATATGCGTGACAATTTTGACAGCTGTTTTATCAACTATATCCCTGGTACTCTCGTAAGTGGATAATATCACGATGACATTGTTCATGGTTCAAAAGTTAAGTCCACATTGTTTTAAAATTATCAAATTCAGTATTTAAAAAAAATTGTAAATTAATTAATAACAATCTATCATACTACGCGTCTAAAATCCTCAAAATTCGTCTTACATTATCTGAAAGTTGAAAACAAGCCACAGAGCAACAAAATAGTTAAATCACTAAGCTAATTTGCGAAAGAATGGTATGGTTATTTTAGCAAGCAATTTGCTGCAAATTCTGAAGATTTATAAAACTTATATTGACGTTGCGGTCAGTTCTGATAAGTTCACCGTCGCGGCGCGGCGGGCGACGGGAGCTAATTGATGCAGCGGCGCTTATCTTTTAGCTCTCAGCTTTGCAATATTGGAGATTATACCGTTTGTTCTAGTCTTTTCTTTAGCTAAAAATTCTTCTTCCTTTATTTTGACCTTTTCGTTCAGGAAACCCGTAACGCTTACTGGATCTGGTTAAATAGGTCCATTGAAACAAATAACATTGATTTTTCAAGCAACTATCTTGTGTCCTTATGTCTGCATGATTATAAATTCTGGATATCTGGCGATTACAGACTAAAATAACGACAAAGTTTCCTTACAACCTTTTTCTATGATAATAATTATGCTGACCTCGAAAAGGTCATTTTAAAACTCCTGAAATCAACTTAACCCTTCAAAAGTGCTTCTGTAAACGACAGCCCTTAACAAATAATGAAAACGATAAGCTCCCAAATATCTAGTTCCAACTTACGAGTACTCTTTACTCTCGATGAATATGTTAATCGATATTCAACGCTGTGGAGCACACGTGGGCTGTTAGTCTCGATAACGGCTTCTTGCTCCATATCGAGAAGCACCTCTCCACTTGCTAACGGTGCTGCGAATTTACGATATTGAAGCGTGGATCTATAGTTAGATAACGTAGCTTCGATTCGATTTTGCGTATTTTTTACCTGTTTATGGTTTTTTATTTATTGATTCGCCTTCAATTGTTACACATGTTCATAGTATTGTTACATGCACAATAGTTAAACATCTGTTGTGTACAATAATAATCGGTAAACACAGCATTCACAAAAAAATACAATTGAATGGCATAGTCATAGTCATAATGCTTTTATTTCTAGGCTTCAAAAGAGCACTTACAAAACGTCAAAACTAGTTGCTCGGTTCCAAAAAGTCGTTTCTATGGAGAAGAACCGGCAAGAAACTCTATAATTACTCTTTTAAAAATATATTGTAGGCAAGTTTAACAATCATTAGCCGCGAACCATTTGCAAAGAACTTTAAGGCTATTATATATGTGTAAAATTTCGCTATCCTATATATTTAAAAAATGCGTGACGTATCGTCAGAAAATAAAATTATGATTAATTATAAAAAAAAGACAAATTAATCTATTACAAAAAAGTTTTTTTTAATGTTTTTAAAATGACAGGTATAGGTATATTTATTTACAAAAATATGTATATCTATATCATTCCATGCTGATCTTATGAAGTTGGTTCCTATGTTTATTAAGAGTAGGTAAATGCAAAAACATTTAACTTACTGTCAAATGTATTGAAGAGCTTACATATTCTGGAGACTGGGGAGTTTACGCCGTTTTCCGATGGGGTGGAATTTAGTGTATGTTTTATCTTGCAACCTAAAATTTTAGTCTATGCTAAAATGCACGGCCTTAAGTAAACTAAGGTTTAAGGATTAGGAATCTTTTGCACACAGTTGCGAGTTTAAGTCTAGACTAGTGCCTACTCCTTCATTTATTTATGTAACTACTTTACAGTCAGAGCCCTGAGGTTTAGGAGCATAATACCTACTTTCATTTGCTTAAGGTTTTAGCTTTGAATCTAGGCTTTTACTTGCTATCTTTCTAAGGGAAAAAATACTATAGGAGGCCATTTAATACGACATAAAAACTACTTAGCGCCAATTCAGAAAGTCAAGGGTTAAGATGACTGATGATGGCCATTCATTACGACTAGACTACTTCTTTACCACCGATTTAGATGGAATTTAAAGAAAGAAGATCTGGACTAGTACTAATGTAACTAATTCTAACTTGACGTATACTACTTAAGAAATTTGCGTAAAACTCCAATTACCTATTCCAAGAACCGGCAAAACCTTCCATCGTGCACTTACTCTTCTAAAAATCAGTGTTTAACTAAAAGCTCAAGTAGAACACTTTCTTTTTTTATGAATATGCGTTTTACATCCACATTTTCCCAAAAACTGAATGAAAGAATCATCCGTCTGACCCGAGCTCGTTCATTTGACATTTATATAGATCTAATATCAATCAATATCACATTCAACCTCATTTATTTCTGTAATGTTGGACATTTTGTGACAGACTAGCGGTAAACCTTTATGGTACAGTCAGCATCATAAGTAGATTAACATATTAAGAAACGTCATGTCAAATAATGGAAAGAAACAAACACAAATTCAAGTTTTTGTTATAAATGATATGAGCGGCCAAACGATGATCTGAGAATATTTAGGACTTTTTACTATATAAGAAGTTGTTCTTCAATGAATGGTATGTTTATAAAATTAAATGTTCAGCTACTTATGATGCTGACTGTACCATCATGGAACTAAACGTAAATACACGATGTATTATTTTTGGACATTATCGGATCACTACGTTGACGTGGGCGCCGAAAAGGTCATACTGAAAAATAGAAGTACTTATTTAGGGAAGGGGAAACCTTTTTTAAATTAAGCCTTTTTGTTTTGATATTACACGTGGCGTCAGGGGGACGAATTAAGAACACAATTTTGTTCATGGTAAGCGAGTTGTAAGAGGCGACGATCGTCATACGATCCTAGTATTAGCCAGATGATTAGGTCTTATGACGTTAAACGAAGTGTGGGTGTATAAACAATACTTTCTTCCAGCATTCCCCGAATGTGTAAGCAGAGGTGTATAGTATAGGTACTCACATTTTGCCAGTTATGTTATAGGTCCCAATGTGATAGGGGACGAGCCTATTGCCATTAATCGGGTACAAATTAAGATTCCTTGCTGCTCAATAACTCAAACTCACGAACACTTTGCTCAACCCGACACACATACTTAGACGACACAATTGACCCAGTGGTTAAGTGATAAGAATGCACCAAAGGTTATGGGTGCCCAATAAATTGCACCTGAATTTCATAAAGCTGTAGGCAGAGTGCAGTTACACATAAGTCACATTTGCTGACTCTAGCAGCTAGAAATTGCAGTATTAATAACAGGCGAACATAACTTACCTCCATTGGACAAATACGTTTAATAAGTTAAGTTGAATAAAGCTCTTTATTACAACAACGTCTAAGTAACAGTTGTTACGAAGAAATTGAGAAACTAAAATATGTTTCCATTTATACCTTCACTGGAAAAATGTTAGTTAGCTAAAATACAAAAGAGGGTAGCCTAACATTTCTTAAATAAATGATAAGAATCGTAATCAAGAAAGATTTTCAAGTTATTGCCAAATTATTTCTCTAGAATTTACCAGACAGCAAAGACATGGATTAGGGCCTAATATAAATTAATAATTGGCTAGATACCCCCATCCATGTTAATTTGGATGGATACCTGCTAATAATTTGACACTCATAAATCTTTATTGAGAATTGTACATTTAGAATACTAAATATCATCGTGGTTGAAAAGAAATCCCTGATCAAAAAGTGATGTTTTGTGTTTAGAAGCGTCAACATTGAAAAAAAATACGTCGCCTCAATCTACGAACTTCTCCTGTATCGTGGATGCGTTTCAGGAACATTAAATATCACATACTCAAAAGCCCAGATTCGAGACAAACATCTGCGAATCGTACAATTTTATGTCAGGTGCGGAAATCAAGCGCGCAACCCCTGGCACAGGAGTCAAATCGCTCAGCCATTGCACCAATTAGGTCGTATACCTAAAATCCTCACTTATGTAATCAAACTACATAGGATCTAAATAAACCTTTTTAATTACCATCCCTTCAATACAAATATACTCGTACGTTTGCTGTACCAAGAGGAGCGTACACGACGGGTCCCTAATAAATCGCTGAGGACCAATGTTTCCGTAGACCCTCTGAAATTTAGTGTCCCGGTAAATTGTAGGGCCCTGCCTACGTGCTGTCCCTTTGTTTAGCCTGTCAATACCAGCTGTGTGTGAAATACGGGTACCAGTAAGAATAATATTACACTAATTAATATGAGGTAGGGAAATGTATTTAAGAACTGTTTGTTTACTGTTATCTTGTTGTATGTGTATTGTAAATCAATTTAATTGTGTGATGTATTTTTTTGAAAATGAGTTATTAGTCTGTACTGATTATAGTACGGAAGAAATGGAAGATTGTGATAAAGACTATCGAATATTATGTCATAATTTCTATAAAAGTGTTAACTATGAATTGTAATATTTTGATCATTCGACGGCTTGCTGGCTGATAACAAAGTTATAGAAGATAGTCAATACCTAAAGATAAAATATACCCTAGGGTCCGTCTCTAAGTATTTCTTAAATGCATCTGTCTCAACAGACTTACAGTAAGAAGAACATAGCGAGGCCACCTGGTGGTAATGTAATAAAATCGCTAACACGTCGCAAGCGAGCGTGGTAATTAATGTTTTTACTTTTCTCATTCTGGTGGTAGTAGCTTTACAGTTAGTATAGGGAACTGTTTGAGGAAGCATTTTTCTCTGTAATGGCTATTATTATTTATTTTTAGTTGGACGAACACGGAACGATTTGGACATGAAGAAAGAATAATAGAAAGAAGAGTGACAAAGCGAATATACGAGGCGAATGTTAGAGGAGTATCGGGAAGGAAAAGACCTCGGCAAACATTCTTAGACCAAATCGGAGTAATTTTACAAAAGGGTCAAGTGAGGAGTACCCTTAACCGACGAGCGTGTATGAGGAATGGGATGCGAGTGAATGCGGCGAAAGAAGTATGCCAGGATCGTAACAAATGGTAATCCGTGGTCTCTGCTTACCCCTCTGGGAAACAAGCGTGATTTTATGAATGTAGGTATAGAAGTACTAAGCAAGTGGCGGTCCAAAGATGCGAAATAGATTCCAGGAAACGGATGGAGCGCCCATTACTATAAAAAGGAGGTATATTCCCTTTAGTAGGTTAGGATAGGCAAATCACATCACATCAGCCTATTGCAGTCCACTGCTGGACGTAGGCGTGCCCCAAGGTATGCCATAAGGCTCGCTTCCCAATTGTCACCACCCAGTCACTACCAGCAACCCTCCTCAAATCATCAGTCCATCTGGCCGAAGGGTGTTCAACACTACGCTTGCCAATACATACATAATATAATATGTCAATGTAAATATCCCTCAATTCAGAGAATCTTCCTCTGAATTCAGCAAAGCATTCAATATCTTCAGCAGAATATACGGAATATAAGGGTGCATTTCATGTACAACGTAATTGTGAACTCTCAAGTGTATTCCGAAAGCCTGTAGTTGGCTGTGTTCTCCGAAAGAAGTGGCCAGAGACATTGATGTATAAAACAATGCAACGAACAACGGTACAAAGCATTCCACGATGGAAGGAATATATTAATGTTTATCGCTCACGATTCCTATCTCTGGACTGTTCTATGAATTCTCTACTAGATAACCTTTTAGCAACTCATTTGACTTGAATATTACCTTAAACGGTCTCTGGCAGTCACTATATGACCTGTTTTATTGATTTTGATTACCGACAGACAGACAGTTTTGGGTATAATTTTCTCCAGCGGTACTTTTTAAGTAGTTTTTCTCAATAGCAGCACGGAGACTGGATTTGTCTCATGACAATAGACTCGCCCCCTGTTCTAACACTACATAATACTTAATGATCGTCAAATGAGGATCTATCGTCAAAATACTATACTTAAACTATATTGTTAGACCTTTATATAGCCCAAATATCAATGCAGCTAGCCAATCTAGTAATTGAAGAACTAAATAAATATAGTGAAGAATCCTTATTCTAAAAGCCAAAGATTATCTGCATTAATTAGCTGCCCTCAATCTATTTGGACAGTATAGTGACTACAGAGAAAGCCCATATCTAGTTCCGGACAACGATAAGCATTCGTTTGTATACTCGTAGCTAAAGCTTGTTTAAATACCCAATTATTTAACGACAATGCGACATCCAATCTAATTGATAACGTCGAATAACTAATAAGAAAGCCGCGATCTAAATTAAGTTCTTTTGTCTAGATAATAAGGTTTAGATTTTAACAAAAGGGCCCCTTTTTTACCCTCGTCTATTTAATAGACAATGAATTGATTGATGACCCACATAATTGGATCTAGTTAAATTGGTATTACCAGTCTGTGTTTACGGTATGGGGTAGATTGAGTGAGTGGCCTGGAGGTGTCATCATGCTTATGTTGGAGGAAGACCTGATTGGCGCAGTGGCTAAGCGATTAGACTGCTGCGCTAAGGGTTGCGGATTCGATTCCCGCACGGGGCAGAAATTTGTGCGATCCACATTTGATTGTCCCGAGTCTGGGTGTTTGTGTATGTGATATTTCATGTTTGTGAAACGCACCTACGATACAGGATAAATTCCTAGAGTGCGGCGACGTTCTTTTTTTAAAAAAGAGCGGAGCTTGAATCAGATGTTTGGGCGAAATCCATAATTTGTCATTAGTGACTTAGAATTAATAAGTACAATCATCTTACATAGATGCAGACTGTTTTGAACATGCAATCTTAATTTTTTTTAACCTCTATTCATAGGAATACCCCGTGTATCGTGGGTGCATTTGACAGTAATGAAATAACCCATGCACTGATAACGCTGATAAGCTTAGAACAAATATCAGTGGATAACAAGAATATTTGTCTCGTAGGTACAGGGATAGAACTCGGGGACCTGACAGTCCAACAAATATACTGCAAAAGGGTCATATCGGATCTATTTACCTCTGGGCCATTACGACCGCCCATTATTATTTCAATATCTAGATTGATTGACTCTCTTGAATTACCAAAATATTCAAACAAATAATATTACCAAAAACCACTAGTTAAATCCAAATGTATGCTCCAACTATCTAAATTGATTGAGTCCGTGATGATGTCATCAATGCACGTTCGAATATATGAGGTCTAATTTGATTTAATTGACGAGTTGTGGCCGAGTTTGTTTGCTTTCTGTGTCGTAAATTTGCGGTTTTGTGTAAATTAACAGCAGGTACAAACTCATCCTGGAGTTTTAATGATAGCGCGACGTTTCTAAAGGAAGAGAAAAATGTATACTGTGTACTGATAATATCAATCATCAAAACCACAAAAATACTTGGACAAGAGAAGTAGAAGAAAATTATTACATATAATCAGCTCATGATACAGGGCTGAGCAGGGATGATGATGATGATTATGGCCTCCTTGGTCTCATCAGAAGTACAGTGGTCAATATCATGATCATCATTATTCGTAGCCCGACTTCATCCACAGCTGGATCTACACCTCTTTCATTGGTCGACTATCGACAGGATAGGTCTATTTCTGGTTTTAAAAATTACAGCTTTTTGGTGAGGAGTTGGAACCCGGTATTTTAAGAATTAATCCAGTCTGTAAATCCCAGAGCTGCTACGGCTATTTTCACGTGCAAATCCAACGTAAATATTAATACAACAAACGAACATATTGTTTGAATGATCTGCCGATTGGATGTGCAACATACTGTTTCGATTGGCTGGCAACAAATACACAGACAGACACATAAATAGGTACATCTGTATGGAATGGAAACGGCGGCCAACGTAGTGAAATATCATTGTTTTATAAACAATATTTTGGGCTGTCAATCAATGGATATCACGCCTGTTAATTTACTGCAAGTAGGACAACTTGTCTTGTTTGGTGCAGTTATCAAGTGATTGGAATATTGGCTTGGAGTATAAACTTTGTGCCAAACTGGACCAATACATTAGAGATTTAGAGAATAACCAGGAGAAATAAGTGTAAAAAACGTTTTATAATAGTAATTTAAATTGTCTAGTTTGGAATTCTGGAAGACAATAATTCACTTTGTGTCATAGATTTGTCGATTTTCGTTCGTGAATTTAGCGCAGAGGTTAAGCGATTGGAGTTCTGCGCTAATTGTTGCGGGTTCGATTTCCGCACGGGGAAAAAATTTATGCGATACGCAGATATTTGTCCCAGGTCAGGGTGTTTGTATATGTGATATTTCATGATTGTGAAACGCACCTATGACACAGGAGAAATTGCTAATGTGTGGCGATGTTTTCATAAAAACGAAAAAAAAACTGACTTTACCAGTCAGATTTCATATGTTTGTGAGCCACCATACACAACGTGATTACGTATCGTTGAAACCTATACCTACCAATCTGCGCATGCGTAGAGTGGTGATAATATTAATGGTCAACGTCATCGGGATGTAATACAATGCATCAAAGGATTACTCGTGTATGATAATGTGTTGACCGTATGAAAGGTATGTTTACAGTTATTGTTTTATAAAACAGTTCATTATTATAAACACGTGTAAAGTGTGATGATAGGATGACAGATTGAGTCATTAGCATAATAGGTACACTACTTCAAATGTTGCTCGACGCACACTCGTCTCCCGGACGGGACAATAAAATTATTATCAGCCTATGCAGGGCAAATGCCTACCTTTCTCTCTCAAAATACGGATATTTTGTCTGAAGTCCCTGAAAATTATAGTGACATGACTATAATTTTATCAGTCCAAATTTTAAGACCGGTCAGGAAGAGCTTACAAAAAACTTAACGGGGAATGTCCAAGATCTTTATGGTTTGACAATAGCGCTACATATTACATGCGCTCTATAAAGTACCATCTCTCTTATAAAAACTGGTGTATAACTCAAACTCGCAGTAAATATTATAATTCGTGTTTATTAAACCGTGATACATGCCTTGCTATTGCGTTTTGAATGCATTTCTAGCAGTAAATTATTGAATGGTTTCAATGCGGATTATTAAAGGTACCGAGAACGCAGATCAAATCCAAAATATTGTATTTAGTTACAAACCGTAATTTTTTTTTTCATGAAATAAACGTCCTTTCATATAAGGTAATCGGTAGGTAGGAGGATTGGCTTAATTGGCTTAATAAAACTATGCTGATTAACAGTTACGGAAAACACCGTTAAAGAAGTAACAGGCCTATACGTTTGTAATACATTGGAGATATGATAGAATAGGTGTTTTATGATGTGTATCTGAGAACGTTCCCATAATTACGAGAGCACTTTGGAATGAAACTGATTTGGACTCAGTATCTATTGATTAATTTATCGTAGGATCTCTGATGAAGAGTATAGACTCCTGGAAAAACAAGACACTTCTGCAACCCGTGGATAACAGGCAATGTATGACAGCTTAGAAAAAAAACACTTATTTTTAAATGAAATAATGTATTTATTTACCCATACGTTGAATATAAGGTACCAATAAATTCTCACGCGAACGATATAATATCTGGCCATTAAATACAAGACACGAAGGAGTCCGGAAACAACGGAGGCGGCCATGAATACTTAAAATATGAGTGTACTAGACGGCAGAGCTGTAATATATTAGTACATCTACATTTATACTCCATAAATATGTAAAATACCAAATAATATACACAATATACGCGTTTCAGGTCTTTTTATCAACAATTTATAGCTAGCACGGAAATCTCATGTTTGTTCCACATAAGAATTTTGTATGCCATAACATTATTTGTATACGACTAAATAAATTATGTTCGCAAAACAAAATTATTTCATAGTTTCCCAAACAAATTTGTGGCGAGACGGGACCGACCCTCACAGTAAAAGTTGGTCAAACTGACGCTTTTAGGATAGTCGAACGAGGTTTTTGTGGGTGGCGATTTTTCCCTGTAGGGGAATCCTTTTGGCTCCACATTTATCATCTCGTCGTCTCACATAAGGTGGCGAGATTATTGCCAGTTATCGAGCTCGCACCGGTTTTGTCACCTTTTCTTCCTTTTTGTCGGGCAACAGGCGAGAATTGTATTTTTGAACATTTTATGATTCCATTGATTTTTGTGTTTTAGTTTTTACGTATAGAACTTCGTCAAATTGTTCTGGCTCAAATATAAATTAAAGCAAAAGCAGTGATAGCCGAATGATATGACCGTTGGATAGCCAAGTCAAAGGTCGTAGGTTCAAACCTCGGCACGCACCAATGTCTATTCAAATTCATGTGCGTACTATACATATTAGTTGCTAAAAACGGTGAAGGAAAACATGGTGAGGAAACCGGCACACCTGAGAGATTTTTCAACGGTGTGTAAAACCATGTCAGAGGCCTACAGGCGATTTAAACTTTGTTCATCAACCATACGATAAGAAGAAGAAGAATCAAAGCTAGCGTAACTTGCATGAATTGACATACATTAATTTTGATTCGTGGAATATTCTACAAATTAACAGACGTTCTCATTCATCAACACACTTTAAATTCAGTGTATTTCGGTAGGTACTTGGAGAGTCTGGTTGCCTTGAGACATTTGAACGCAAACCCCAGACTAATAGTTCAACAAGGCTTTGCACGCAAAACGCCTTAACCTTTAGTGATTGTTTAAGCTGTGGTAAGACTTAAAACCGTGTTCACTGTTAAGGTAGACTTCAAAGTCTTTTCGATCTTTGAGTACAAGTAGGTTTGAATAATTATAAATAATATTTAAGTATTTTTATTTCTTCAATGTATCGTATTCGTATAAATCATTTGGGTCTATTTATTTTAATCCGAATGTGAAAAAGGTATGTAATAAGTTAAGTTTTGTTATTTTGTTAGTCTAAACAGCGCCCTTTCGCAACAACTTTATAATTATCTGCATTTAATTATTTTAGAAATCTGACCAAGAAACGGAAAATCTTTAACAACCACTAAAATGTATCTTACTTTTGAACTGCTTAATATAACTTGTAGTACCTATTTCTTTACGCTAGGATTTCCCGAATTTTGAATTTGCATCCTTAAAAACTAAGAAGATATTTGGCATTTATTAAAAAGTTGCCTTTATAGAACCTTAAACCTTTTGTTGCCCATACTCTTCGCCAAAAGGAAATGTATGCCTGAGTTATAGTACAAATGTGTTTAGAAATAGATGGTATTTTGCATTAGAACATCTCAGAATTCACCACAAAACTTTCCAGCCAAAGCCACAAACTCTATCTATTATTTTACCTATACCACTTGCAACATCTGCTTCGTATTTAGTATTCTGGAGTCAACACCGACTATCTGTATCGTATTATTTATGTGCATAAGTTAGGGCGATGTACCCTTTAGAGCTTTCTAGAGTCACGTAACTTCTTTAAAGTATTTTAACAGCACTCAAAGATGCGATGCTGTGATGAGAGCTGCTAAAGTTTTAGAGAAATCTTTCTGATAAGTGTGGAACGAGTTCTCAATTTTCGAATTTGAAAGGTTACTAAATCATCGTCATCATCATTATATATCATCATCATCAGCCTATCTCCGTCCACTGCTGGGCACACATAGATAAGCCTCTCCTATATATAGTATATATACTATGTTTTTATTAAAATGCATCAATAAAAGTTACTAATACTTTTTTTAATTTGTAAAATAAGGTATGTTTTATATAGATCTCGCCAGAGGTGTCTTTAATATATAGATTGAACAGTGAATTCACTTACAGTGAAACTGTCAATGAGTGCCTATAAATTATCTAATAAGGAATTATCATTTTCCAATTTAAACCTTTGACTTACATAATACTATCATTATTATTGTCTTATTACTTTGGCTAAACATCATTACTTTGAATTTAAACATTAATTATAAAGTCAGTGCGAGTAAATTGGGTTTGTACTAATAAATCTTCCTTTATCTGTAACACGGAAAAAGAACGACGATGTAGCAATATTGCAAGCCACGAAATATCAGTATTAGAAAAATCGGTATCATTCCGGTACACAACGTCGGATATGTCAATTAGAACATTGAAAGCTGATTGGCGTAGTGGCTAAGCGATTAGACTGCTGCGCTAAGGGTTGCGGGTTCGATTCCCGCACGGGGCAAAAAATTGTGCGATCCACATTAGATTGTCCCGAGTCTGGGTGTTTGTGTATGTGATATTTCATGTTTGTGGAACGCACCTACGATACAGGAGAAAATCCTAGTGTAGGGCGACGTTTTTTTTTCAAAAAAAACGTCGCCCTACACTACGAAAAAAAAAAAAAAAAAAAAAAAAAAAAAAAAGCTGTCACTGACAGACAAAAAGTAGGTCACCCAGTCCTTTGTTGGTACAAAATGTATATTGTCTTCGATTTCGGGTTTACAAAATATTTGCTATCTAACATCAAATTTTTCTTGTTATTGATACCGTCATCACACTTTTATGAAAGTTGCGACGTCTTTTTTTGGGTTTTTTTATTGCTTATAACCGTTTTTAGCTTAAGCTTAGCTGAGTTCATAACTGTGCCCACTGATTGTTTTGTTTTTAAATATTAGTTCAAACTAATATTAAAATGTCTGGAGTTAAAGGATAAGGTTCCAGTTTGTGGCAACGTAACATAATGGGATAAGAAAAGAATTTATTTGTTTTCCAGCATTTACACTGAACATTGGGACGCAAGATTAAGCCAAGAATCCCGATAAAGAACAACTTAAGGTCGTTCCTATGAGTTCAGAAGTGATATCGGATCGAAACAATGCTCATTGACACTACACACACGATTTGGCACCAATATTCCAATCTTCACAGCAAATTGACAATATTACTTTTATAAGACGTGTACTGAACTTCAGAACAGGATCTAAAGATTAAATTCAGGCGATTACGACATTAATCTTCGCAAAACCTTATTGTAAAACCTTAAAGTAATTAATAAAGAGACTATCATTTTATTATGAATTTTGATTTGGTTGTTTGTTATGGCAATTTTAATATTCGTCTGACCACACAATATCAAATGCTAGTTTTGTTTATAATTCATGCTGCCGTCTTTGTATATCTTAATAAAAAGTTTCATTAGAGCTGTGGATCGCAGTCGGGATTATTTATTTACTTACTGTTTTGCTCTTTTTATAACTCAAATTTACTCTCAAAAACTTTCATTCTTTTTCTCATTACAAATATACTTAGGTGCATACAATTTCGTGCAGGGTTTAGATCTTCAGGATCGATTTACATAACGACATCTGACGCAGCGTCTATTAGATTTAAAAATTTCTACGTGTGTTTTATGGTAGATTTGAAATCTTTCATCTCTTCGACTTTTATTATACAGATAAGTGAGTCAGCAGTTTGAGAGAATACTGACTATCGTTCGCGCTAAACGGACACTTTAATATCATGAATGCCGTTAAAATTCTCCTGCATTTAATTTAATGATGTTTTTTTATTCCAATTTATATTTTACAATTTCACGGTATTTTTGTGGTGAATAATTTTATTTATGTAAATAGATTTAACAAAAACACTTTTTCAAGCTTTTTTTAAAACAAGATGGCTTTAGAAATTTCTGCTTGTGTACCTCTGTGAAGAAATGCTGAAACAAACTAAGTCACTTAACTAATGGAGTACTTTCCCTTTAATGACTTGATTAATGCTTTGAAAGCAAGACGAATAATTTGCCCATAATAAAATTTATTTAAAAAATAACGTATGATCTCAAATAAGTAAATAATTATTACAATTTACAACATCAGTACCATTCATGATGTAGTGTGACTACGAATTTTAATTTATCCGTCAAAAGCAATTTTATAAATGCAATCCCAATCACTAAGGATTATTTTAATATGGTTGCGTGAACCAGCGTTTACAATATTGTAGGTAAAACATTAATTAGCTATCTCATTAACTGAAATGAAAAGATGTCATTTTAATTTATTCGGGATTATTATAATTATATTCATGAATGATTCTCGCATTCATTTTAATACGAGTAGGTAGGGACTAAAAAATAAGTTGATTTTTATTCCAATATCATATTAAAATGTTTAATTTAAAAAAATGGCTGAGCACTTATCATGTTTTTATTCTAGCACAAACTGTTGATAATATCCTTTAGATGCTATTAGATATTTGAACCGCCTAGAAGTTGGACCTGCAACACGTAGGAACTGCGCCAATCGGGTAGTCAAAGTCCCAAACACGTTCTTAACCCAATAACTTCTGAACCAATTTTCAACAATCCCAGATGCATTCGAAACCGTCCATAAAACGTGGCAGCCATAGTTGGACCCAATATAGAGCCTTGGGGAAAACTAAGTTTAACAATGACGTTGTGTCAAGTTTGACGTTGTTTATAAGATTAATGGCGCGATTAAAGCATGGGTATTTAACGTGTTATGGCTTCCGATTACCATGGGGAGGTTATGAATTGTGAGCTACGAAACACGAAACTGAAACTTTAGGTATTAAAATTCAATTCTACTTTATTACGTAAAGGTGCTTTACTTATAAAATGAATCACATTTATTTCTCTAGCAACCCAAATTAAACTGCTGTGGCCAATCAAGTTTTTGTCTACGAGGTTTTCAATAGTATAAACTTAGCAATAATATATAAATATTCAAGAAAGACCAGAGCAGCATTTTATTTTGAAACGGCTAAATAAATTTTGTTACGAAAATTGTATACTTTATCACTGTACAATATTTGCAAAATGTAATATTTTATTTAAAATTAGAAAAACAAAGAGAAATGATAAGAATGTAGACACACAATCTTCTCAAACATACGACTGATGAATCCATTCAAGATTTGTATGAACTAGGTCATGTTAAATTTATGTTCCATCACTATTCCTCGATATCAGCAGAATTTGAAGCGAGTAAACACGTAGAATGGCGTGTAGAATATATTCTGCTTGGCGAGGATTCAGATGGCGTAGAACTACATTATTCAAATAGGTCCGACGGCAATTGTCCAGTAATTGTCACGTAGTGCCTTATTACGTACAGTTAATATCCTCTTTTAAAGCTTGAAGTGGTTTTCAGCTTTTAAACTGTTTGTTGCCTTTACGAACATAATTATAAGTCATTTTAATGTACTTTTGTGTTCCATAAATGGACAGGCAGAGGATTTTTTATTGTATATTTGCTGTACTTAAACTTCTGAAACTACTACTTAATTTTTCGGATGCTGAGTACCCACTCATTTTAGGAATCACTCTTTCGACGAGTTTGAGACTAATAGTTCGATGGTTAGGTGTTTTATTTAAATCATTTTTTCAACTATGAAGAAGCAAAACGTTGCTAAAAAGTAAAGGTTGTATACAAAAATAAAACAAACGTTTTTAATCAATCCCGAATTGATAGAAATAATGTTTTATTTTAGCCTACTGTAACAATCCAAAGTTTTACCCTAAAAAATCTCGTATCGTCGAAACTTCACAACGCACAATAAAACGGTACTTCAAACAATGGAGCCTAAGGGCCTGCGCAGGCCCTAAAGGTCTCCCGGGAAATACTAGTCGGTACTGAAACCGTACTAAAATTAATCAAAAAGATAAAAGATGTTGAAAGCACAATTCGCCTCCCAATTGACTTTTTGGAGGCTATTACCCTAGAGACGGTGAATAGACAAAAGGCTAAGTAGAATGAAGAATTTAATTATGTGGTTGATACTGGTAAGGAATATAAAGACTCTATAAAAGAAAAGATGGTAGTTAATGTATAAATGACCACAAAGGATGTAATGAAACCCTGTTGGATCCGGTAGGTGCAAGTATCAATGTTTTTGAAAGTATAAACTGAGCTATTAGTGCTGTGATTAATTCTATCCTATACATACTAAATCCGGATTGTTAAGCTATGGATTACTCGGTATTATTAATAGGTTATGTATGTAAAAAAATACGAGTATTTCGTCATGGTTTTTATTTCAGCTACGTATTCATCGTCACACAATTTAGCTTCAAAAAAATACATCTTCAGTAATCCCTTAACACGAAATGTGTTTTACTCAAAACAGAAAACAACAGCAATGCAAATAATCCCCATATCTACATGTTCCCATCAATCCCACATTATTGACTTACTAGAACATTCGATCACAACCGGTCCTGTCCTTCAAATGTAATCCAAGTTTGCATATATTTTTGTGCTCACTACGCCGACAGCGCTAAACCGCTTCAATTGTAATAACAAGGAGATAAATCATGATTCATAAACATCGCTTTAAGCGCTTGTTTGCCAATCTAATCCAGGCCGATCATCGATCAAACAATGAGGGATTATCGAAACTTTATTGCGATTTGCTTTGAGTTTGAAGCGATGGCGTGTTTTGGAAAATAAAATCTATTGTAATGGTGATTTGAGGATTTAAATTATTGAATTTATGGGTCATCGTTTATTGTAGAAGTACTTCCCAGTTTTTAGAGAAACTTCTCATTGGACTGTTTAAAATCTGTTAGATTCAGCGAATGATTCCCACTTCATTTTAAATATCTTATATTTATCCGCCGATTACCCAAATCAATTTGGTATTACTGTAGGGGGAATTTTATAGTGCTTTTGCATAAAAGAGAAGATCAGATTATTAGCAGATCAAGATTGTCTCATCTAGAAATCGAAACCACAAACCTCATTCGAAAGTCCAATCACTCAGAAACTGCGTCAATTGAGCCATCAAAACCACATAAGCTTGTCAAACCACACAGGCAATTCAAAGCCCGCCTAATTGATTACTAAAATCAACCGGCTGTTCTCTCACAGATTATGTCTATACCATAGCCTATATCCATCAGCGTACAATTAACTAAAATGGTTTTGTGTACACATGCCTATATTTAAACTCTTTGATGTGGGTATTCAGCGCCGAAATTTAGAAATGTCTGAGTTTGCCTTTAGTTTGATTTATTTGTTTTGTTAAGATCTTTTTGTTAATTTTATACACTTTCATTCGTGGCTTGAATGAACTGTGTGTACAGTGTACCTACAGTAGTAAAGCGTTTGGAAACACGTGCTTTTTTATTATAAGAAACTGTGTGACGTCGTAGTTCATAGGTTTACATTGCACAAGGTAGGTTAATTTGGCAAACACAAACTTAACCATTTGATTTCATATAATTCAATTAAATTCAAAATGTTTTCATATAACCCAATTACAGGCTATTATGTAACGTCATGATGCGCCGTCGTTCACAGTTCCAAAAATATCATTCCTATAGAGAAGACAGAGAAGAAATTCCGAAGATTACTCTTTCGAAACAAACCATGGTTACGCAATATGCTTACCCCCTATTGCATGATATTCCAACAAAATTAAAGCCCTGTTGGGTCAATATTTAGTAGGTTCCGAATCTTCGATACTTAGCAAATAGAAGGAAAAAACTTGCTTGTTCATTTGTAGTGCTAATAGAAACAATTTACTGATTAAGTAAATAGTCTTGTTCGATACAAATAGTTTAGTGTTTTAGGTCCTAGTTGACTGAGCCTCTTTTAGACACAACAAATAAAACTTGTTAAACATGGCAATGTCAATTAGTCGTTTATTAGTTTTGTTGATTAATGTGTATGTTGAAATTTCATCATTAGGAATGAAAATATTTCGTTTGAAGGCTGATGAAAAATATGGCTTTGCCTTCTATTTTAGGTAAATCTTGAAGCAGAAATTCATGTTTATGAGGTCCTAAAATACAAACACCGGCACGGAATATGGCCTAAATTTAACATCGCTATTTTTCGATAAAACGCGTTATTTTGATAATGTGTGATTCATATTTTCTATTATAATCCCTGAATTATCTATAACTAATCACTGAAGTTTAAGGGAAAAAAAATGTTATAAACCATTATAGCCACACAAGTTTGGGCTTCATTTCGTGCCTATGAGTGTATGTAAGCAACCAACATTGAAGACGCTGCTAATTTATAATCACATCATCGCCGTAGCATTCTGAAACTGTCTACAATCTCCATTAAACCTCATCTTCTTGCATTGATTGACATATGTGCGTGGAGCAGGACGTCATTCCGGTTTGAGACGTGTAATCTCCTCCGAGCCACCGGTATGTTGCAGATTGTAAGGATGCGTTTAAGGCATGGTACGAGTATTAAAGCTGTGTAGCGATGTCTGGTATCTTCCGCTTCCTTTACTAGGAAGAAAGTCAGCTTTTCGCTTTGATACTTCGTTCCTATAATGATGTTGTCTATATCAGATGTTTTCGCACAAATTAAACAAAGCGAAAGAATAGTTTTATAAAACATTGATAATTATGATTAAGGAAACAATACTATTCCACTATCGGAAGTCAAAGGAGACGAACTGAGTATGGACCTAACGAATGCCAATAGGCTCGCCACCTGTTAAAATAGGTAATTCATCTTCTTCGTATCAACATGAGCCTCTAGGAATTACCACTGTATCGTGGCTTTGATTCACAAACATGAAAGATCACAGACACAAACGCCCAGATTCGGGACAAAAATCTGCGGATCACACCAATTTTTGTCCCTTGCGGGACCCCTAGCGCATCAGGCCAATCGCTTAGCCACTGCGCCAATCAGGTTGTCTTTTTTTAAGAAATATATGTAGAAGTTGCATATTAAAATCCAGAGAATGTGTATTTATAACATACAATACAATACTGACCAAATAACTTATTTTATTTATATTCTACCGACATGAAAGACGTAGGACTGTATTTCAAAGAAATAAATATTTACCTACGCAAATAAACAAAATTACAGGAAACTTTACACAATATGCTGCAAATATATTATTCTAAAACCTATTAGTGTAAATACATAAGGTATCGCGTGTGTCGGCGCTGAATGATTTTATAAAATAAATTCGAAATCTTTAAATGTTTGCAGAAGCCTAATCAAGTATGTAATTGATGCGTTTTCATTTGATACAGAAGTATTGCCAAGTTCTGCCGACAAACTTAAAAATAAACTGCCTACTAGTAGCTGCCGTTATAATAAATTAGACAAGAAAGAGCGACGATATCCTTATTCTCTTATCCAAACATAATTTTGAGCACCATTGGTATATTCGATATTTTTTCTGTCTAGTTTTCCATTAATGGTTGTCTGGAAGAAATTGCTTTTAGCAATAAAACCGCCACTTGCACTGTAATTCTAGTTTTAAGGTTATACTGTATTATTCGTTTCTTGGTGTGCAATAAAGTATATCCTATTCTATTGGCTGCGATCTATAGTGCCCATTTTCGTTGAAGTTCAAAATGTCCAAAAAGAACATAAAATCACACCATATGATGGCATTGTTTATGTTTAATTTTCTTTTAATTCCTCGAAGGAGTCGGCATAGGAGCACATATGGTACAGCCTCATTTCATATATAAGTATAATAAAAAAGATATAAGTTATAGGGCCCAATGCAACATGAGATGAGCCTATTGCCATCAACTGAGCACAAATCCAGACTCCGTGTTACTACTGAGAATTATTACCAAAACCCAGTAACACTTTACCTTATATTCAGCAGTGGCAATTAGCAACCACTAGACCAACGAGGAGTCTAGCAGTGAATTGCAGTAGGCTGATGTGATGATGATGATCAACGAGGAGTCTAGCAGTGAATTGCAGTAGGCTGATGTGATGATGATGATCAACGAGGAGTCTAGCAGTGAATTGCAGTAGGCTGATGTGATGATGATGATCAACGAGGAGTCTAGCAGTGAATTGCAATAGGCTGATGTGATGATAATGACCAACGAGGCAGTCTATTTGATTGCTGTCTATCTCTCATGATATAAATGGGAGATTGAAATTCATAATCATCATTATCAGCCGGAAGACTTCCTCTGAACGAAGGCCTCCCCTTTAGAACGCCACAATGAACGACAACATGCCATTTGCATCCACCTGTTGCTCGCAACTCTGAAGATATCGTCGGTCCACCTGGTGGGAGGCCTGCCAACGCTGCGTCTTCCAATTCTGCCGATTGAAATTAGGAAGGTCGTTTCTTTACAGTAGGACGAAAGAAGCCCACAAAATTGATACAAGAATAAATTAAAAAGTGACTCACAGCTCTGTGTAATAAATTGTTTGTTGCTTGAAATAAATTATACAATAATACGAAATCAATCTACGCATCAAATATTACGTAAAACATTTCATATATATGTTAGCAACAATAAACACATGAATATTTAATAAAAACTTGGCCGATTTTAACCGTGTTTTTCTTACACAATTTACAGTATTATGGTTTCATTATTTCTAAATTTTCTGAGTATACATGAAAACATGGATTCTATTAGTCCACATCCCACGCAGGTTTCGTAAGCAAACGATTTGTTATTTAGGTAAGAACTTATAATTTACTTTTTAACGTTTTGTCTACGTCACAGATGGTTTGGGATAAAATGGAGTGCCATAAACACAAGCGTTATATTGCCTAACATCTATAAACATCCTTTTAGGCGGCTACAATATAGCGGACATCAATTCAGCGATAATATCCTCACTTTTATACTGATTGTTCGTCTTAGCACTTATGCATAGACATAAAATGTCGTCCTTATATTTATATCCATCGTTCACCACTCACTCATGTATCTTCCAAAGAAAGGCTATGAGAAAGTGCGATATAGGTATATCATTATTGTTGTAATTAGTTTATTTGAGTGACAAGTAAATCGTATTCAATAGTATTCAAAAATAGAAAAAGCATAAAGTTCCTTCATACAGCCAGTACGATTAGGTCTCAACAATTATTGCATCAGAGTCACTCCTATATAAGCCTCAGCCTACTAAGGGAATGTGGCAAATTATAATTTGTCATCGTACAATAATGGGGCTGAGGCCCAGTGTTTTTGAATAAAATTGAGATTATTAATATCTATTTTTACGTGAGTGTGAATAAATGTATATTTGTCGTTTGCGCAAAACCTACTGAACGGATTTTGATAAAACTTTAAGAGTAATATAGCTATAATCATCATCATCATCATCATCAGCCCGTTGCAGTCCACTGCTGGACATAGGCCTCTCCCAATGTACGCCACAAAGCCCGGTATGCTGCTTTATGCATCCAGTCATTGCCTGCCCTCTTATGTTAGTCATCCCGCCATCTGGCCAGAGGGCTATGCTTTTTCTAGCAGTTTTACCTGCATTAATCCAAATTTATCAGGGGTAAAACAACGCGGTGCAACTAGTTGTGTATAAATCAAAACGACAACCGTTATAAAAGACTAGATTCAGTTCGCGACTCCGTCGGTGTGGATTTCGAATGTTTTTGTAGCCTTTATCGCTAAATGGACTATCCAACACAAAAAAAAACTAATCGAACCAGTAGTTCCTGAGATTAGCGCGTTGAACCAAACTAAACTCTTAAGATTTATACTTTAAAAAATAGTATAGATATAAGTAGAAATAGAGCATAGAATATAGATATAAAACATATTTTTGATATACCATCTTAACAGTCTACCTATAATAATCTTTGGCTATCTAAATCTTCAGTCAGTCGAAAGTATTACTAATTACGTTCTCTTCATAAGTAAAAAATTAAAATTAATGAAGATGTCGGTTTCCTAATGAAGCCGCTTTTACATAATGTTTTAAAAGCAATGAAGATCGCTTGAAACTTGTATTTATGTATTAGGTAGGTTATATGGAACATTCAATATCGGAAAAAGGTTACAGTATAGTTAGGCTAAATATCAATTTTTTTCTGTTGTAAGACAGTACATAATTTTTTTCCCTTGAGAACTGATTAATGAAGAACCTTATGGTACCAGTGATTAAACTGTTGGGCTAGGAGTAAGGATTGGTATTTGGTCCCTTGCTTAAGTTAGTTCAGTTAACAGCCATGAGTTTTCTCATGTAAATACCCAACTTAAATTCCCTAGGTAACTGCCAGAGGCGCTGTACAGTTTCCCATACTAATAATCATCACAGTCAAACTACATATTATTTGACTGTGCCCGACTCTCTAGTGACTTTACGTCGTAGGAATATCTCCTGTATTGTGGGCGCGTTTCCCAAACATGAAAAACATCCACAAATATCCAGACTCGGGACAAATATCTGCGGATTACAAAAATGAATGCCTCGTGCGGTAATCGAGCCCGCAACCGTCAAAAGTTGAGTCGGTTGAGATAGAGATAGAGGAACACTTTACAGGAAATTCAGACAGGCAGTTATATTATTATTATTATTTTAACCATGGTTGACCCACTGCAGGGCAAAGGCCTCTCTTTCCTTCCTCCATTCCTCCCGGTTGTAAGCTGCAGCAGTCGATTTGGCCTGATAACAGTCAAGTTCGTCCTGCCATCATCTTCTGGGCCTGCCGCGATCATTTTAATTGATATATTTGTTTGTCCCCTTTCTATGACGTCGGTTAAAAGAAATTGATAACGTGTGATACGTATAACCGTATGTGCCGTGTGGTATTCGGCCTAGAATTGACCACCCCCTTTCCTCCCGTGGGTGTCGTAAGAGGCGACTAAGGGAAAATTCAGAAGATGGGCAGCAGCGTCTTCTGTAACTTCACCACCAATACTGCGATCCCCAAGCCGCTTGCCAAGCGTGGGGATTATGGCAAACCCCCCCGCTTAAACGGGTAGGCCTATGTTCAACAGTGGACGTCTTTGGCTGATGATGATGATGATGATACGTATAATTATAGTGTAAAAGTGCAATACAATTAGAACCGTACTCCATAAGCATTAAGATACAAAATAAGTTCCATTAAACATAGGTGTGTCAAATTAAATAAAACCTGACTGTGATGTTATGCATCACATAGCCTAAATCCTTTTAATCTTGTTTTCAGTTTTAAGAGCTTAATTGACATAGGATAGGCACTGAATCACAATTTTAACCCAATTTACTAGAACAATACGGTTCAAAATCGAATGAAAATTTTATTGCGTAACTACTAAATTCAATTTTATCTCTAAAACAGTGAGTTTCAAATTAGTCTGATATTATTTGTTTATATAATGGAGTTGCGAGTTGTGACTGTATTATTTTAATGTGAAGGTTTAAATTAGTTTGATGCATCAATGCAAGATTGGAAGGTATGTTAGGATAGCTCTAGCTAATAGGTAAGAGCGGTTCTAACTGTTTTTTCAGCTGGATCTAATATACTTCATGATAAGTGTTTGACGACCTGATTTGCGTACCGGCTAAGTGATTGGACTGCTGCGCTAAGGGTTGCGGGTTCGATTCCCGCACGAGGCAAAACATTTTGCAAACCGCAGATGTTTGTCGCGAGTCTGGGTGTTTGTGTATGTGATATTTCATGTTTGTGATACGCCCTCACCACACAGGAGAAATTCCTAATGTGAGGAGACTTATTTTTTAAAGAAAAAAAAGTGGTCTTGATGGCAGCGGCGCGGGCAGGGGCGAACGAGAATGACGTGAAAAGGTGTTTTTTAAAACCTATTTGCAGAAATAAAATCATTTATCATTATCATTTAGCGGTGCGGTCTAGTCAAGCGGTGTCTGCAGGGCCGCTGCCACCACCGCCTCGTTGCCCGCTGTCATCCAGTTAAGGCCTAAGAGTAGGTATAAACAACAGACACACAGTCAGTAAACAGTCAGAATTGTACATAATGAAATATTCAGGATACACGACAGTGAACTCTTTACTTAACAAGCTTCCTGCTTACCCGTTTATAAATAATTTAATTACAAGGGTTGAACGGGATGACCATTCCTAAATACGAGGCCCGTTTCAGATGTATCTTGACAAAGCATGAATAATTGTTTCGGCTTTTAATTATTTAGAGTATTTAGGTAAAATGATAGGGGTTGAAAGATCCTGCTTATTGTGTGAGAACGAGTGTGTTGCCCTAAATGCACTGGTGACACATTGCGCGTGTTTCATTTCTTTTCACAGCCTGTGTTGTCCCACTGCAGGGCAAAGGCCTCCCTTTCACTCTTCCACTTTACTCGGTCGTGTGCTAAAGTGGACCAGTCTCTCCTGTAGGCAAGCATTATTGTGAATTCGACGACCTGATTGGCGCAGTGGCTAAGCGATTAGACTGCTGCGCTAAGGGTTGCGGGTTCGATTCCCGCACGGGGCAATAATTTGTGCGATCCACATTTGATTGTCCCGAGTCTGGGTGTTTGTGTATGTGATATTTCATGTTTGTGAAACGCACCTACGAAACAGGAAAAATTCCTAGTGTGGGGCGACGTTTTTTAAAAAAAAAAAAAAGAAAAGGAAGAAATTATATTAGGATCTGTTATTCTATCTTATAAAACATCTTCATTCTTCACGTCGTGTTTTGTTTATTTCGTCTCAGGTTTTTAAGGTAAGTAGATACATTTCGCCAGTTATGTTTTGAAGTGAATTAAGAAATGTAGTGTATTTTAGTGTGGTCATATTTGAATTATACCAAATGTGACGCTGCATGTGCAGCTCTGTAGCTTCAGATATTTTAAAGCAAAAGACAAATTAAACAAAAAGCTACTTTATCCCCTTATTCATAAACGACAATTTTAAACCATGGACTAAAATATACCTGTCACTGTCGTTTGCATGACAAAAAATAGAGATGTCAATAAACTTATGACGGGTTTAAGTTAATATAGGTATATATGTATATACCTCTTTTATGAATAAGAGGGCGCGAATCATGTATTACAACAAGGATAAAACAGATGTAAATGGAGTCTCAAACACATTTTCTTACTAACGAAAACATATTAAAATTACTGACTGCCTCATTGGTCTAGTGGTCGCTAAGCGCGACTGCTGAGCAAGAGGTCCTGGGTTCAAATCCCGGGTCGGGCAAAGTGTTACTGAGTTTTCCATTAGGTAATTCTCAGTAGCAGCACGGAGTCTGGATTTGTGCCCGGTTGATGGCAAAAGGCTCGCCACCTATTACATTGGGACTTACAACATAACTGGCAAAATGTGGGTGTACTATATGTACACCTCTGCTTACCCCTTCGGGGAATACAGGCTTGATGTTATGTTATGTTATTAAAATTATTTTAATTACAAAATTATTTCAAGCTCGCATACATTTTCGGTCAAAAATATTTTCTCAATAAAATTATGTCGTCAAAAATTTCATGTATGTATTACCCTTAACGTCAAGGATAAAAGCAATTAAGGGTCAGGTTTCCTTGTTTACGAAAACACGCAGGTTGTTGTAAGCCTGTAGAAATTTGGTAGGGAAACGCAAACCTTGGTAGTCGTCACGCCGGTTTAGTGTTAGGAACAGTTGTTTTTAGTTTCCTTATTGTTTTTATTGGACTTTTCGTATGGTTTCGACCTTTGGGATAATGTTAGACAGCCAAGTACTAAAATCCAATTGAAGCTGTAAAGATTTATTTAATTTGTGTTCCTACTCTCATTTCCTCATGGCAGATTTTTGTGTGAAATGCTGGTAGAATCCGATTGCTGAAGGTTGCGAATTAAAAACCGGGCTAGGAATTCTTTCTACTTTTAAAGATAAAGATAAAAAATAATTTATTCAAAATAGACTAATCTATTAGTACTTTTTGAACGGAAAATTACATAAAAACAGCCTCCAAAATGCCCGTCACAGCTTCCTAGTGCTAGCTGGGTAAATAAAACGGCGCAACTACCCAGCAGCACAATCTGTCAGTCAAAAATTTTGAACATTTCAGATGCTATATAAACAAGATAATAAGTAATTTGTTACTAACCTTATGGATTATATCTGAAATTTTTATTTATTTATTTAATAAACCTTAAAACTATCATTACAGGTACAACCCAATGCAATAGCTAGTCACTTATGACATATGACTGACAAAATATAACATATAAAACTAAAATACAAAAAAAATAAAACAGAACTGTAACTACACTCAAACATAAAATTATTTACAATAACACAAGGTGAACAGTAGCACCTTTGCGAGTTCACTCATGTTACACGTGAAGACATCTACTTTATTATGTAGGTACTTCATTAATGGTACGTAAAACTCGTGTGAAATGGCTTTTCGCGAGCAGGTTTGTTCTGGCTGACGGTACCACCAGCAGTGGCGGGCGCTGGCGTCTCCACACATTTTATTAAAATATATATAATTTTATATTTAAATATTTTATTGTATTACTTATATTATAAACCAATCTTAAAACGTAAACCTTTGACAACTACGGTGCGCTGGACTTAAAAGGGACCTTCGTTTGCAAAGGGCCCCTAAGTATTAAATAATAACATATGTGTAATAATTAATACCCTTAAATACAAAATAATTACCTACATGTCTTTTATACAAAGTAGCTACGAAAATTATGTTCTAACATAATAATTGGGAACACGTTCAACAAAATGCTTATAAGGAGCTGGGCTTGAGGGCAATACATAACCCTCCACTACTCATGCTGTTAGGTTTAATACTGGTGTAAATTATAAAGATCATATTAAACAAAATCGTGGCTAAATATGAGCCGCACAGGGGCCCCAGATAAAGATAAAGATAAAGATATTTTTATTTGTTAAAACATGAGTATACACAATGACATGCAAGTTGTTAAATATATATTAAGAGGAAACATACATGTTTTAGTCGTTGAGGCGTACAAATATAATAATTAAATTATAATTTTTTAGCAAATATTAAAACCTTAAAATATACAATATACTTACTTATTTTATGACTATAGGTACAATATTATTAAGTTAGTACTTTATTAAAGATTAATAATTAATTATATTTAATTATACTTATTACACTATGGTCGTGGTGGCCTAGTGGTTGACATACCGGATTTCTATGCACGAGGTTGCAGGTTCAAACCCAGGCAAGTATCAATGTGACTTTTTCAATGTCATAAATACTTTCTTAGATATTCTAAGACACCACTGACTAACGGTGACGGAAAACATCGTAAGGAAACCTGGATTTAATTATCTGAAATCGCCAACCCGCAGTGAGCTAGCGTGGTGATCAGTGCTCAATCCTTCTCTATACGAGAAGAGGCCTTTGCCCTGCAGTGGGACAGTTATAGGCTGTTATTATTATTATTTATTATTATTATTATTACACTATCTTTAAATTTTAATATATTTATTAAATTGAACTTAACATTATCATTGTATCTTAATCTACTCTACTAACACATTTCAATAAAATAATTATCTAATTAGCCTTTGAGTCTACCATACATTATATTTTTATAGTGGGATTAGTTTTCAATTTTATCTGTTAGGAACTCTTCTATGTCATAGTAAGCCTTGCTTATTAAGTATTTATGTAGCTTTTTTTTAAATATATTAATATTTTGCTCTTTCCACAGTTTAGGGATGTTATTGTAGATTTTAGGCGCCATGCAGAATATACTTTTATGCATTTATGTAGTCTTTGACGTATGAAGACAAAGTTTATTATTATTACGCCTATTGCGAATGACTACATCAGACATCCGTGGAAATAAATTAGGATTAGTTTTTACAAAAATTGCACTTTCTAAAATGTAAAGGGATGGTAGGGTTAAGATTTTAAATTCTTTAAAATATGGTTTACAACTGTCAGTAATTTTTAGTTTAAACATGGTTCTTAAACATCGCTTTTGAGCTTTAAATACTAATTCCTTGTTTGTGGAATTACCCAAAATATGACGCCATATCTTAGGTTTGAGGAGATTAACCCATGATAAGCTGTCAGAAGGGCATCGACGTTTAGCATTGGGACTAGTTTATAAATTGCATACGAAGAATTGCTAATCTTTTTTATTACAGCTTCTGTGTGTGCTTTCCAATTTAATTTTTTATCTATTAAGACACCAAGAAATTTTGCATTATCTACTTCATTAATATTATGATTCTGATAGTGTGTATTTAAATTAGACATAGTCGATCCTCTTTGTGTGAAATGTATAATATTTGTTTTAGTTAAATTGATTTTTAGGTTGTTATTATCTAGCCATTTTATCATAGATATAAGGGAGTTATTGATATCAGAATTATATGTATTCCTATTTACACATGGTATAGTTATTGTGCTGTTATCCGCAAATAGTGTCACATATTGGTTAATGCTTTTGGGTAAGTCGTTAATGTCAGACAACTGGCAAAATATATATCGAACAGATTAATATACACTTCAATACTAATACTTTTTGTACTAAAATACATAGTTAAAATAAATTTAAAAAAAAATAGAATTAAGCAATAAAGACAATTTAAGATACTTAACTTTTACAGGGCTGTTGCATTTTTTGGCCAAAGAATAAGCATTGCTATCCAACGTGGCAATTCTGGCAGTCTTTTGAGCACGTTACCCGTTGAAATCGATGGGGATTAATATTATGATGCTATTTAAAAGTTTTTATTTTTGTGTGTGGGTATAATTTTTAATTTATGTTAGTTTTAAAATGTAGGTAGTAATAGTTGTAAAATAAGTACCTTATTAAAAAAAGATCTTAAAAATCAAATCTCAACTTTTTAATTTATTGATACACTCCACAACTGGGTACAAACATACACTCTCGTATTTTAGGGTTGACGTAGCAATTTCTGCAACCTAATTAGACGCCCAACTATTTTTTAAATAAATACTAAGTCCCTAAAATGTTATTAAATTAATATTTACATTTATATTAATTTTCATGTTTCTGCTAAGGATTGTTCAAAGGTTGGGCCCTTGGGCAAGGATTCGGTATGTAGATACCCAACATCATATTTTGGACAAGGGTTGAGCATAAATTCGTGTCTTGATATCGTATTCGTATTTTTAAGACAGGCACAGAACAAGCACCCTGGGCCTTATCTGTTAAAATAATAAAGAGCAATTACAGTTAATTTCGAATAATATTTATACAAAAGAAGTATTATAAATAACATCAAGCCTGTATTCCCCGAAGGGGTAGGCAGAGGCATACATATACTACACCCATATTTTGCCAGTTATCTCATAGGTCCCAATGTAATAAGGGGTGCGGTATTGCCATCAACCAGGCACAAATCCAGACTCCGTGTTGCCACTGAAAATTGCTGAATGAAAAAACTCAGTAATACTTTGTCCGACTCGGGATTTGAAACCACGACCTCATTCTTAGCAATCGCGCTTAGCGACCGCTAGTAGCGCCATCTTTTGGTTCAAATACTGGGACTTAAGCGGAACGGTGTCCGTTCCGCTCATGTCCAAGTTTTATTTGCTTCAAGTCAATGAATGTTTCCTTTCCTAGGTAAGTGCAGGAAATAACATAAGTTTAAGTAAGGTTTAAGTGCTCGGAAAGATGCTTCCGTATTTAAAATATCTATCGCTGGTAAACCTACATTATAAAATAAGATAAAAACACATTTTGTTGTTGCTTTCAAGGCTCATAACGCAATTATATTTCCAAAACATTAAGCCTATAAAAGTTGTTACTTACAAGTTCAAGCAAACACCTGTAATAGTCTAACGCTAAATTACATTGTACTCGCAGAATCAAAAAGGCCGTAGTAGATACCATCGTTGAAAAACAGATACCTAAATATTTTACTGTCCGTCGATTGACAAGCTTTATAAGATGGACAATGGACATACATCCAATTTAACTTTTCGCTGAATTCACAAGATTTATGAGAAAAGTTTCTCGCATCTCCCGGGGTTTACAAAAAAGTCCTCCATAGTTTTTAATGACACTCTTTATGCTTTTACCCTGAATTTTCTTAGAACACGACTAGTTTTACGTTTGGTATCTTCGTCATAATCAATATTTTATTTTTTATATGTAACGTTTCAAACCTCGCATTGACATCATCTAACTTAATTATTAGTTAACGTAAGTCTAAATGTATAAGAAGTAAGAAATTTTTCAAACTTAGCAGGATAATAAACTTTACCAGCTACCTCAGAACCACTAGATTAACTTTACTTTATTGATAAAATACCCGCAAATTGTGAACTATTTCTCCAAGATTTCAGCTGTAGTTAGACTGTTTAATAGTAACGAAGATTTTAAGAGGTAACTAACATGTCAGAACTCGTACTAAACACAGGACCGTGGTGCTTGAGGAAACCTTTCTCCAGTAATAGAAATTCATAGGCCAAAACAACGATGACGACTCCAACTAGAATATATCACTGTAGGGGCCCATCAGGGTCGAAGCCTACTGGGGCCAAGGGTCTGATTCCGAAAGGAAGACTCGGCCCTGGTACGAAAGGCAACGAAGGAACAGGAGTGGGTTTTTAGTCAGTAAAAAAGTCAGTGGGTTTTTAGTCAGGAAAAGTCTGACACTATCTCCCGCTCCGCCCAAGAGCGGGGGATGTCATAAGATGATTTTCCCACCGAAAAAAATAAAAAAATAAAAACTAGAATATATCAAGTTTATTAATATTACAAGAAGTAAACAGTACATACGTCTAGGGCAATAAATATAAGGAAAACAGTTTGTTTACACTATCGTGATACTCTAAAGAAAATTAAAAGCTTGTCTTTACAACATACACTTATGTTCCCATCTATTTCGGCAAGAAATAACAAACATTACATTTTTACCAAGAAATATATTTTGTTTCGTCACAAACTATTTCGGAGTCTGATATGTTGAGTCAGATACATCTATTCTCTTTTGTAATATAAATATGTTTCTAAGAAATTCTTGGCTAATTAGATATTTACAAACCAATTTATAATAGAGTATTTTAGTGGAATATCTTAAAACAGATGAAATGGAAATTCAATGTGGCTATCTGTCTTTGTAGTTAGGCGCTCGGGGCGATTATACCTTTCATGGAATGTAGCGATGGCTTATTATTTTCATTTTTATTCTCTTACTTCACTGTGTTCGTATTTTTTATACCACTAGCGTGTTAATTCATTGATTGTTTTCTGTTACATAAAAATTTGTTTAATAACAAACTAGCCAAATGATGTTATGTTTAATATTAATTTTCAATGTTTTTGTAGTGTTGATTATCAACGTTATCCAGGTAAAATAATGTATAGTACTTAATTACAAATATACCAGGAATTATGTGACAATATTTGGACCTGCAAATAAAAACAAAGCTCATATTATTATTATACCAAAAACAGTATGTAATTATAACGCATAATTTGATAAAACAAATTTGATTCAATATTTTACTCCTCATTATTAACCAAAAGTTTTTTTACGCGGAAATAAAAACCTGCCAAACAGGTAGAAATAAATTGTAGTTTACAGAAATGTCCTCTTCCGTGTCTAAAAGGAACCCAACATAAATATACGTATGTCAGTATGTTCAACGGGAATTTGTAAAAACCCGAGTTCTAGATCATAATGTATGCCATCACTTCATTAGACAGGAAAGTGTTGTAGTGACAGTATTGCGGTATTAATCTTATGAATGTCTTCCTTGGGGACTTGATGTATTTATGTAGTTCCGTAATATTTGTGATCTTATTTCAGTTTCCAATCATTTGGAAGGCAACGGTTTTGGCTCAGCATGTTTCTAGTTTTTTGGAACTTTTTTACAAACGATGATCTGATGTTTGTTGAAAACTTCTACTTTAGTAACTTTTATCTTAGGTAGAGAAAATAATAATATTATAGTTATCAACACATAACTAATATTGATTTTATAGAACGTTAATGTCTCTTAGCAGTTTCTGCAATTACTTACAATCATAAGATTTTTCTTATGCGCTATTCTTATTTCTAGACTATTAATTTTAATGAATACTTTCTAACCTAATCTTTCATCTAGGATCTAAGCAAAAATAGTTAAGTTAAAGTTAAAATAACTCGTATTTTCAATGAGTTAGATCTAAGACACCTTAAAAAAACTCTTTTTATATTGTAACAAACGATAGTACTTAGACGAATATAAATCTTTTACAGTAACAAAAGATACAAAAAGAGAATACTAAATAGGCATTGAGGTCGAAACACAGGAATGGACTTTAAATTTCCATATGGAGTCAAAAATCCAGTGAAATAATAAAATCAGCGTTTTTTGATCACTGCTCTCAAAGGGCGATCATTTTTTATCGGATTTCGCCGGCGCGTGGATGCCTTTATGAGAAAAAGTGCAATTCACGTAAAGTGCAAGCCACGTTAGCACTTTGGAATTTCATACGATTTTATCTATTGCGGTCTGGGAAATGTGTAGGACGTGGTCTTTGTTCCTCTTGAATTTTCTCATCCTTCGCTTTACTTGATTCTATTGCATGAGAGGACTCAAGGGGCAGTTACTTTTTAAAGCTTCGACCTGCCTAGACTTAGGGTAGAAGGTATTTTATGCTCCTGCTGATCTCTCGATATCATAAGTGTTTAATTTTCTAAATTATGTAATGTTTCTTGCACAAAATTGTATATCTACGTATCAATCCTATATTAGTGTCACACTGTGTTAAAATGGTGATTTTCCTTTTTCCTGTAATCAACTACAATTTCGACAACCTTTTTGACCCAGTTCAATTAGCTTCTTAGCCTATGCTTGCCGCTACCATTAATCCATAAAAAATAACCTTTTAAGCAGGTAAATCTCTAAAGACCAACCTGAAATGCCGGATATATTTTCGGGTTCGTCATTTCCGACCCCAAACCAATAGGCACTACATTTTCAAACGAACAAGTTTCGGATGGTTTAGGGGTCGGTCCGAAAGGGTTAGGGGAAAGTATGTTGAAATAATGTCGTTTGAAAAAGGCTGAGTATCATTGATTTGTTTTTCCAGTACAAATAAAACGAACACGTATTTGTATTTGTTTAATGAAAATAACGATTTGTGTGTATATAATTATAAACAAGAAACCAAAGATTATGGTGAATTAGAGTTTCTGTTTTAATTATGTTTTGTTTGTGCCACTTGGCGTTATGATGGCTTAAATGGATTTTAACAAGTTCAAAGGGCGAGATTTGTGAGTAGTTTCTGATAATTATCTCGTACTTAATTATTCTAATGTTTGCGAGTACTCTGTGTAGTTTATTCTATGACTCGTCGTTCTCTTAATTGTGGATGAGCTTTACAGGCATTAAATGAATGAACTTTTACATATTTTTACGCTTGGATAAGCGACTACGATTAGATTGCCTAAATTTTTGGGATTAAAGCAACTAAAAATGTTCTGTTTGCGTTTTATTTCGGTAGGTTCAATATCAACCAATAAGGAAAACTCGTTAATAAGCAGAAATCATAAAGCTTTATCTAAAATTAAAACCCAATTTTAACAATACTAAGAGTAGTATTGACCTGGTACCTCCAAAATAGATTCCAGTCATAAAAAGTACAATGAACCAGAAAGCTAAATAGGTGTATCAATATAAACAATAATAAATTATCGTCCACCCTAATGTAAACAAACAACAAAGTGGTTGATTATAGTGTGTACGCAAATGAAAAGCAATACGCGGTTCTGTAAATAGCTAATAGTAGTTTAAAATAAACACATACGGCCTTATTACAAAAAGCGGTTTATCTAAAAACCAAGGTTTTAAACCTCTAAAAACCACGGTTTATAGGAAAGTGTTATTACAAAAAGTGGTTTTTCGAAAAACCATTGTCCATTCTATGGTCTAACGCCAAACCTGGGCGGCCCCTAGTTTAAAGTAAAGAACTATGGTTTAAAATATCATATCTGACAAATTTCATCTTTTAGGTTATCATTTATTGTTGTTGTTTTTACCTGAACATGGATATTATAATGGTCGATTTTGATCGAATTGATATTGAGGATATTGAACCCGATATAACAGATATTATTTGCTTTTGTTGGTTCATCATACAAAATATAATAGAATACGATTCACAAGAGGAATTATTAGATCCTCTCGTCTGTGAGCCATACCGGCTCCCGGTATGACAATATATTCGCATATATTTCACTACAAATGCCGTTCTAACGCATTATTTATGTTTATCAATAAATAAACTAGCATAAATTACATACTTTTGGTTTTAACATACTAAATTACGTCAACAAACATCTCATAAACAAATAAGTTCGAATTACGTCACGTTTCGTTACACGGATGTACTTAGTTGTATTACTAGCTAATACAACAAGCTTCATTCTAAACAAAACTACAGTTGACGATATAATTGATATTAAAATCTAAGCAAAATAATAATAGTCTCAATATTTTTAACACTTCTATAGAATATTTAATCATTAGTCTATTATTAAACTTTTTTCTTTTCTGGGCAAATGGAACGTTTTTGTAGAATGATAACATTATGAACGAACGATGTTTGTATTAATCTGTGGTTGATATACAAACAATGGTTCAAATGACAGTGCTAAGAAAACCACGGTTTTTATAACTTTTGTAATAAGGACAAATTTAGACCATGGTTCTTCAGATAAGCCTGGACTTGAAAGGCCAGGTTTAAACCGATGTTTATTTCGTTTTTTGTAATGAGACTGTATCAGTCTCATTACAAAAAACTAAATAAACATCGGTACATCGATAAACATCAAAAGAAAAAAGTTTAATAATAGACTAATGATTAAATATTCTATAGAAGTGTTAAAAATATTGAGACTATTATTATTTTGCTTAGATTTTAATATCAATTATATCGTCAACTGTAGTTTTGTTTAGAATGAAGCTTGTTGTATTAGCTAGTAATACAACTAAGTACATCCGTGTAACGAAACGTGACGTAATTCGAACTTATTTGTTTATGAGATGTTTGTTGACGTACTTTAGTATGTTAAAACCAAAAGTATGTATTTTATGCTAGTTTATGTATTGATAAACATAAATAATGCGTTAGAACGGCATTTGTAGTGAAATATATGCGAATATATTGTCATACCGGGAGCCGGTATGGCTCACAGACGAGAGGATCTAATAATTCCTCTTGTGAATCGTATTCTATTATATTTTGTATGATGAACCAACAAAAGCAAATAATATCTGTATTATCGGCTTCAATATCCTCAATATCAATTAAATTGACCATTATAATATCCATGTTCAGGTAAAAACAACAACAATATATGATAACCTAAAAGATGAAATTTGACAGATATGATATTTTAAACCATAGTTCTTTACTTTAAACTAGGGGCCGCCCAGGTTTGGCGTTAGACCATAGAATGGACAATGGTTTTTCGCAAAACCACTTTTTGTAATAACACTTTCCTATAAACCGTGGTTTTTAGAGGTTTTAAACCTTGGTTTTTAGATAAACCGCTTTTTGTAATAAGGCCGATAAGGTTTGCCAAAAGTCGTCTAACAGCTTAGTCTATACTATACTTTAGATTCTAAAGAGGTAACAGTGTGTTTGTATGTAGGGGGTAAATTTCGGAACCGTTCATCCGATTTTCGAAATTCTTTCACCAATATTTAGCATGGACCTTCATGGTGGACCTAGGTTACTTTAATCCCGGAAAATACATGAAATAAGTTTCTCCAAAGACAAAGTTGCGGGCGGAACCTCGAGGAATGTAATTGTAAACTCACTTTCATGGCAGATGGCTTCTTGGGATCTTTAAACGATTTATCTTTAACGAGCAGAAAAAGAAGACGATCTGATTAGCGCAGTGGCTAAGCGATTAGACTGTTGTGTTAAGGGTTGCGGGTTTGATTCCCGCTCGGGACAAAAAATTGTGCAAACCGCAGATGTTTGTCCTGAGTCTGGGTGTTGGTATATGTGATATTTCATGTCTGTGAAACGTACCCACGGCATAGAATTCCTAGTGTGGGGCGAGGTTTTTTTTTTAAAGAAAAGCAGCTACTGATATACTTGACTAAATACAAAACTGGTAGAATCTCATTATTATTAAGAATGTGTTTAAATTTACCCCGAGTCGGGACAGTTCGGTGCCTCAAGACACCGCTACGTGTAGTGTTGTGCAGCGTCTCGCTTCCACAGCGGAAAATGACCTGCAATGCTCATAAACACCCAAGTCTGATACTTTCTAAGCCAGTAGAACCTACTTTCTAAGTTACACTTAATGCGACAGTTATTAAAAGTTTGAGAAGCTTTCAGGTTTTAAATGATTTTATTACTTTGGAAAAGTCACCTTGCTATTTATGTGACTTAAGTATAACTTGCTACTTCATCTAATGCCTGCCAAAGATTACCATGTAATATGATATGCACATATTTAACCATCACGCAGCTAAATATTCTGAATGAATAATACGCGTCTTCAGTAATAAAACGGTAACTTTGAAACAAACTCACATCGTACATTATGCTTTGTATATTAAAGTTAGGGTGTTTTAAATGTTCCGAGGGCCTACTATAGTAGGCCAATAAGTAAAGAAAAACTAAAGCTACAATTGTTTTATTTACTATTAAATCTTTATTTTAATTTGCGTAATAATATTATTTAAGTGAAGCTTTGTTATTTTCCTCCACAACGTACTAATTAGATTGGATTACCATAGTAAGCCCAAAATTGTATGCTCACTTACATAATATAGTACGAAATTTCTGAAATGTTTTACACAAAACAAAGCTCGCATATTTTATTTATTGAGTAATACTGGCCTACTATAGTATGCCACGAAATTTGTGATACACGAATGGCATTAAAAGCCTTTGATATTATGCGCATACGTTTTACTCAAGCTTATGTCTTGATTCAGTGAACGAAGCGCCGAATTGTTTGGAACTTTGCTCTGTTTTAACACTGCGTCGTTTGTAATGACAATGAAGTCTGAACAACTACGCACCCCGTTAATTTTTCGTTTTGTTTGTTAATAGGGGATGTAAGAATATAACACGTGGGACTAATGGGTGATAATGTATATCAGTTAACTGCTTAGTTTAGACTACAACTTTAACGTGTAATCTTGAAGCAATATGAAATTAATTATACTTACACGCTAACTACTGCCTCCTTGGTCTAGTGGTTGCTAAGCGCGACAGCTGAGCACGAGGTCCTGGGTTCGAATTCCGGGTCGAGAAAGTATTACTGGGTTCTTCCGCTAAGTAATTCTCAGTACCAACATAAAGTCTGGATTTGTTCCCGGTTTATGGCAATAGGCTCACCCCCTATTTCATTGGGACCGATAACAAAACTAATGTGGGAGTGCTATACACCTCTACTTAGCCTTTCGGGGAATACAGGCGGGATGTAATGATGATGATGTACTCAATTCTTGAGTAAGAGAGTGTTCTTCATCATCATCAGCCGGAAGACGTTGACTGTTGAACAAAGGCCTCCCCCTTAGATGAGGGGTGGGTTGCCATAATCCCCACGCTTGGCAAGCTTGGGGATTGCAGTATTGGTGATGAAGTTACAGAAGACGCTGCTGCCCATCTTCTGGACTTTCCCTTAGTCGAGTCTTACGGCACCCACGGGAGGAAAGGGGGTGGTCAATTCTAGGCCGGATACCACTCGGCAAGAGTGTTCTTAGTTTTTTTAATAAAATCTTCATAGCCGTTTAAATATCATCAGCTGTTTTCTGGTTGATGAAGAAATTTCACCGACGTTTGGAACAGCGTAACAAGCCCACAAATCGCAACAAATCCCACATTCTCTATAATAAAGTATGTATTCCATTTACATAAAAAAACTGCCATTTAAATGTAAATTTATATACAAATTACTCTGTCCAAATAATAGACTCGTAAATTCTCTTTTACGGTGGCTCTCGACGTGCTAAATGACCTTAGTTAATTTATAACTACGTGTTTTTGGATATAAACGTTCATGTATCTGGTTAATGTTTGTCTTTAGGATAAATATAAGTGGTAATATAAATGATAAGTGTGAAGAAAGGATTATGTGGAACTGGAAATATTACTATGCGATGCGCTTGCTACTCACATTTCGTGACAGTGTAAGTCCCATATTAAAACGGGACAAGACTATTTCCGGGAATATCTCCAAAAGAATCTGTAGAGTCTAAAATTAATTTGAAGATACAATTAAAAAAGAGGCAATCATCGATTCTAATTTTGGACTTAAAAGTGTATTCAAATGAGCCCGTTCCGAATCCAAATAAATATATTTATTACAATCGAATTGAGAATTTCCCACGACAAACCTAAAAACATAGTTGATTGATTATCCGCTGACTCGAACTTTTTCTGAATAATATTTAATGCTGACCGTGACGAAAGCAAGAAAACTTACGAAGCAGTAAATTAAATCGCTTGAGAAGCCAAGCATCAAGCCCTGAACTCAAAGAATAAGATCTCGTCTTACACGAATAATTTATTATTTCATAAAGTTTAAATTGTATAACGAAAGATGTCCTTAAAACTTTGTCGTTAAATACAGAGCATCAGGACATTTTTCTTTGTCCCTATGGACTTAAGTTGATAAATAAGAAAAATTAGAAGGTACTTGCCTTTTTTAATTTACGAATTGTTTGATACACGGTAATGGCCTTAATTATTTATCTTTGTAAAGTACTTTGATATTATTTCTTTCAAGCAGTCATTAAACATTGAATTATGACGTAACAAATTCGTCTCACATGTACCAAAAAATAACAATTCTAATAGAAATAACATCGTTTGATATAAGAAATTAAGTTTCTAATAATGCCAAGAATGCTTAATTTGTTTCTTTTGTAAAACAAATAAAAATAAAACAATTATTTACTTAGAAATTAGGCTTGCAAAATTCTATTTTCACCAGCCATTCTGTAAGCTGATTACTTCAATCGATTCGAGAGGAGATCTGAAGTAGTTTGATTGCCTTCGGCTTCGAAAGTTATTATTATGGACGCTACTGTCGAATATTTAATAAAGATTGATGAACTACAAAATTGGATGGAACTTGGTTAATTTATTATGGGCAAACTAAATAATGACGTTCTTGACAATTCAGTCAGGTTAAGCGTGTACGAAAAAGATTATAAAAAGAACATCAGTAAAAAAAAGCACTTAATTGTCATGTATTTGTTATAAAAGTATAAGCAAAATCAGTGTCAAAGTACCATATTGATGTCCATAGTATTTGCCTTACCCCTTAGGAAACAGGGATGACTTTGCAATTCTCCATTTCTTAATATGGGCTATACAATATGAATAGCTGACGCCGTGGTAAGAATATTTGCCAGTCAGCAGATTTAAGGCGGGGCTGACTGCCCAGAGGGCGATGTACTATCAATTGAGTATAGCCCTTCTATATGCTTACAACTTAACCTTAAATACATTCAAAGTAAAAACTCGTAATTTAACCAAAAGCCGAAACCATAATATCCTGTATTACAAAGAAATAACAGAAATTTTATCAGCTTTGTTTTGCAAGTTTGCTTATGTAGGAAAAATAAAACACTAATCAACAGCTATTTAGATTTATGGTGGCTGTTTAAAGGCCTATAACTGGGAGTAATCTATGGGGGTTAATGAAACGCTCATTAGGTACTTGTGAAAATGATAAATAACTACAACTTTACTCGGTTTTCCGACAAGCAATACGTAAACCAGGAAGGATCTTCCCGAGGGTATCGTAACAAGCATTTGGAGTTAATATTTGGAGAATGGGCAGCATTCAATTTGTTGTTTGTTATCATGACTGTATTCTCTTGTGGGTTTGGGGTATTAAGCGTGTATATTATTGATTCTTATTTGTTTTTAGATGAATAAATTGTATAATAATATATTTGTCGAATTTTAACAGATGTAGCTGAGCCAATAGCTATTTTTAGCGTTTTGTTTGTACGAGTATGTGCTTAGTTTCGGATCCAATATCTTAGTATTCAGTGCGTACTTACCTCAATTACTGTAGCGTAGAACATCAACCTTGTAGACTGGGTATTGAGCAAGCAATTTATGAATGTTCAAATCCAAGCTAGCTTAAAATTCAAAAAGGAAATTTCCTTTATGAATTTAAAGCTAGCTTGGATTTAATGAATGATGAACACGAGCGCGATTTGAACGCGCGATTTTCACCTAACCGAGGTGCAGCTCATACTAACTAAGCTATCGTGGCGCTTTGTCCAAGATTTCTGTTCGCCATTGATAAATTTGACATTTTTCTGTTGGCAGAACCTGTTTAACCCTGTTGCCATACTTCAAGTATGTTTGGCTTAGCGCCATGCTTAGTAAACGACTTGGAAAATCAACGGCAAGCATAAATCGGCTCCCGTCCTAACTAACTAGACCGACGCGCTATACAAATGATACAGAACATTAATCTCGCTATAAACATGATGCAACACCGAGTCATATAAATTCCTACACTCCACTTCTTGGGGACATGAATGTTCTTGGATATAAATAATAACGACAGTCACTATACTGTGGCTCGCATTAAGCTCTTACGACTGACACTTACATACGTTGAGAGTTAATATTGCATGAAGATGATCCAAGATTTTACTGCGGCGTAGATTATGACTGAATGTGTGTTCAGAATGGTTGACGTGGTACATGGAATTAGGTTTTCATCGAACACAGAGGCAAAGAACTTCCATTGGTTATGATTTTGATGCACCCATGTTCGTATCTCTGATCCAATTTCCAAATACCATACTCCTTCCTAAGATTTTTGCTTTCCCCAACTGTTTCTAGCTGCATTATACTTGCTCTGGTTATTTTCTTCTAGGCATTGTTTCCGCACAATATATTCATGTTTACCGTTCTTAATTAACGGTTTAAATTCAAATTACTTTACGCCACTATTTCATCACACTGAATTTACTCATCTCTCTAAGTCACGCTGCACAGGCTTTTTACCCTCTCATCTCTACTGAATGAGGTGGGTTATGTGTTAGGTGGACAAATTACCGATGCCATTCTATTTAGCAACAGCTAGCTTCTAAAACATCTTAAGACAATGTTGCCATATTTTTGTTTTAAAACATACTAAGAAAACATTTTTAACATAATTTTATCATAAATAAGGAGATCAGGATCATTTTTCAAATTTCCTTTATCAATTTAGATTCAAGCTTAGCATGGGCAACATGCTAAAATGGCACCAAAAGTCATATAAATTTGGGTTGGTATTATCGTTTCAGTGATTTATAGCTGTAAAGGTATAACACTGAGTTGGTAATCATAGATTCCAACAGATAATACCTGACGTCACCCTTAAGACGTAAATACTAAAAGGGAACTTGAAATTCGATGGATGCGAGCAGCGACACGGTGGCTCAGTTGGTTAGAGCAGCGCCACGGATCGGCGAAGGTCGCGGGTTCGAATCCCGCTCGTGTCCATCATTTTTCAAATTTCCTTTATCAATTTAGATTCAAGCTTAGCATGGGCAACATGCTAAAATGGCACCAAAAGTCATATAAATTTGGGTTGGTATTATCGTTTCAGTGATTTATAGCTGTAAAGGTATAACACTGAGTTGGTAATCATAGATTCCAACAGATAATACCTGACGTCACCCTTAAGACGTAAATACTAAAAGGGAACTTGAAATTCGATGGATGCGAGCAGCGACACGGTGGCTCAGTTGGTTAGAGCAGCGCCACGGATCGGCGAAGGTCGCGGGTTCGAATCCCGCTCGTGTCCATCATTTTTCAAATTTCCTTTATCAATTTAGATTCAAGCTTAGCATGGGCAACATGCTAAAATGGCACCAAAAGTCATATAAATTTGGGTTGGTATTATCGTTTCAGTGATTTATAGCTGTAAAGGTATAACACTGAGTTGGTAATCATAGATTCCAACAGATAATACCTGACGTCACCCTTAAGACGTAAATACTAAAAGGGAACTTGAAATTCGATGGATGCGAGCAGCGACACGGTGGCTCAGTTGGTTAGAGCAGCGCCACGGATCGGCGAAGGTCGCGGGTTCGAATCCCGCTCGTGTCCATCATTTTTCAAATTTCCTTTATCAATTTAGATTCAAGCTTAGCATGGGCAACATGCTAAAATGGCACCAAAAGTCATATAAATAAGGAGGATAACTAAAATACCTGTGATTCACAAACAGCAATTTAAAAATAGCTTTAAAATGTCAAAAGTCAAGGGGCACTTTAGCGTTAAATTTATCTTTGGACTGACGCGAACTTTAGTTTCGAAATTGACATTTTGGGTCATCCCACAGCCTTTGAACTTAATTCAAAAACTAAAACTACGGCAGAAGATAGACACGATACATTCTAACTGGATAAGGTATTTCAGATATTACGAAATTGGTTCCCAATTCGTTTGTTTGATTAGTAACCCAACTACCGTAATGATAAGTGAATTGGTCAGTTCCGGTAAATATTACTTTTTGATTTTTGCTCAGGCAAAATATATGGGCCATTCGCAAACATTTTGTCACCTGTTTGAGCGCGTATTTATCCTAGTTCTAGATTATGATTCATACCTAGTACCATATTCAAATTCCAGAAAAGTATTGTTTTAAGAATTATACATATAAACTTTAATTATATTTCTAGCATTATAGTATGATCTATGTATTTGACACCTTCTGAAGCCTCTTGTTGTTCAAAGTAATGTTTTTAGCAGTCCATACTTCCATTGAAACTCATATCTAATTATTTATTTTATAAGCTTTGATCTTCAAAACCAGTTTCATCCTTCACAGTATATTCAGTATCCTCAGTTTACAATATATTAATATGTATTTCTTCAGAAATCTTCTCAACACTCCCAAAACATTGAAAAGCTTATTTAACGGGTTCTATTTTAGGAACATTGTTAAGCGCCCGTTGAATTTCATTCACAGTCAAAAGATCTTATTCATGTTGATAGAGGCACTTATGAATGGTTTAGACTAGCTGTCAGTTTCTAAGAAAACATTCTAATTACAGTTACTTTAAGAGACCTATTCATAGATACCTTTTTATAACCCGTTGTTTTAATTAATGTTACTATTTCAGCTACTCTTTAATGGGTATTGCTGTCTGACATGACTAAAGGAATTTATTTTTACACAAAATAGCCTGTTTAATGTTGTAGCCGAAGTGGTAGGCAGAGGTACTCATTGTCGAATTATGGGTGTTTTATACAAAGAGCACCCACAACTCGCAAATTAAGTAAATTGAATTGCAAGGTACCTATGCATAAGTATTTTTAAATTGCAAAATACCTATGCATTTTCTTAGAAAGCTAGCTTATCCTACCATCTCTGTTTGAATTTGCTTTGTCAATCCGTTTAATTTATTTTATACCTATCGATTCATGCTGAGACTGAGTTATATGAATAAAATTATTAGCTGCATTCTTCATTATCCATTGCATTGATTTAGTTAGTTCCCGTGGTCACAAGTATCTAATCTTCGATTTGTCGTGACCAGTCGGGACCAAAATTTAATAAACCAAATCCCAAATATTCCATACCAATATTTATCGGATTCTTTTACAGATGACATTTACCATACATATACTTTTTGAAGCCGGTTTTACTCATGTTTATATTCGGGAATGCCCGACTAGTTTCGAACTCGAACGGAGACCTTATTCAAGAGCTGGTTACGTATAGAGTTATGAACCAAGCTCGGGACTCGAATATACACGTGAGTAGAACCGAAAATATAATAGTCTAATACAGATGGTTTCAAAATCACTTAAATTTCTTCTTATTCTAAGAAACCAATAATTAATTTAAAATTTTAAGCCGTTAAACGGAAATAGAACGTTCGACCCCATGGGACATAACATGTCTGGACAAATGTTCGACCAATTATCCCAGGCTTTAGAGAACACCAACATATTTAACCATGTCAAGGATAACAATCATCTAGTACTGCCAGCTCTTGATTGTACATAAAACCGTGTATTGCTAAGTTATGACAGTACGTGGCTAGGTCTCGCCTTGAATCCGCACTTGGTATTCAGTGAATATCTTCAGAGACGTGTTCAAGCTTTACTGTCGGTCTGTACGTTACGAGTATTGTGTATTGCTTCGCCATTCGTTGGGAATAATCAAATTTGTATCTATCATCTATTATTGTCAAGATATCTGCTTGTTATGCTTTCAGTTGGATTGAGTCTAGCTCTCTAGTGGGCGAAGCGAAATTTTGTTTTTCAACGCTCGAAATATCTCGATTTCGGATACAATAATAATTCTTCTGCTATTAAAATTGAACTTGGATTCAGTGAATTCAGTTTAAGCCTTATAAAGGTATTGATATGCGACTAAAAACAACTCAACGAGTTTGTAATAATAATAATTTTAAAAACTTTTCTGTAAAAACAGGTGTAGTCTACACATGAGTTTTAATCCTCTCTGTATTCAAAAGCTTGACGAGTGTATTATTCTGAAATTGTTGTATGATATTTTAACTGTGGTTTATATATATTTCCGCTAACATACATCTGCAAATATTTCGGAAAATGGCGCCTTTCCTAATACAGCCGTCAAAATTGTAGCTGTCTTAAATACACCTTTACCTACCCTTGAAGCGGTTAAACGCGCAATAAAATACATTATGCATTAGCATACACGCATCACGAGAATACTTTTAATATAATGGCTTTAATAATATCCAAGATGCCTTTGCTACAACCGACTGCCGTCGTCTGGCAATATTCAAATTATCTACCTACTCTATACATATAACATAACATGTATATTGTGGTGAATAAGTGGGTTTACTCCGATAACAACGAGTATTGTAGATTATGTTCTGATCATAACACATGTCGTGTTTGTTATTAGTCTGGTTGGATTGTTAGCACTAACTTAGAACAGCCATTTGCAAATCCTAGGGCTTCATACGAATCAAACAGTTGGAATATACTCATGTTTCTTTAGAGAATTCTGAGAAAAATGAATAGAGTGGAAGTGAAAGGTGATATTTGATCTCCGCTTCAGAATATAACTTGATATTTTGATATTGAGTAATATTATTATGATGTTTCGTGACAGCTTCGACATTCAGATGTATTTGGTGTCATTGTGATCAATATTGCTGAACTCAAGGTTAGTGGCTTAAATAATAAAAATAAAGCAGATGGGTGGAAAACCAAAGCTTCCAATCATCATCATCAACAGCCGGAAGACGTCCACAGCTGGACAAAGGCCTCCCCCCTAGAAAGGGGGGGGGGGGTCCCATAATTCCCACGCTTGGCAAGTGGCTTGGGGATTTTTCCTTAGTCACCTCTTACGACACCCAAGGGAGGAAAGGGGGTGGTCAATTGTAGGCTGGATACCAACGGCAGTTTACAATATCAAATAACAATGGAAAATCGGATTTCATACGGATACATGGAAACTAGACAGTGCCATAGTGATATCAAAAACACAAAGAATATAAAAAAGTATTCAAATACGAAACCTAAATCATTTAAATGATTTGCTTGTGTTCGGTTTACTTAAGTAAACCGAACACAAGCACATATGTACATATGAAACGACAATTTACTAATTACAGGCAGTATTCAGATACTTACTTACCGGAGCTACTTGAATTAAAATGTTAGGTTTGCTTACAAAATTCTAAAAGCCTGGGGTTTACTGATATTTTAAATCTTTGGCTATTGATCAAAAACCTTCTACATTAATGCATTGTTCAGTGGGACATCCAGGTTCTATAATAGTCTTCTTCTTCTTTTCGTATGGTTGATGAACAACCTGGTGTCAGAGTTTAAACCGCCTGTAGGCCTCTGACATGGCTTTACACACCGTTGAAAAATCTCTCAGGTGTGCCGGTTTCCTCACGATGTTTTCCTTCACCGTTTTTAGCAACTGATAACTAATTTATAGTACGCACATGAATTCGAAAAGACATTGGTGCGTGCCAGGATTTGAACTTGCGACCTTTGACTTGGCATTGGTCATACCACTCGGCTATCAGTGCTGTTTCTGTAATAGTAGAAACTCACTTACCTACTCTAAAGTAGATTCATTCAAGTCGGTTCATTGTCAAAATAAAACTGCAGGCCTTATAAAAATCTTTTAAAAGTTAAGCATAGTTAAAGTTAGTTTGCCTGAAAAATCTCTAAATGTTAAATATGATTTAAGTTTACATCGCCCAACAAATTATGTTTTAGTTATGTCCAAAGCAAAACTAGTAACAAGCAAAGCTATGAAATTTTAAGTTTTCTTGTCTAGTTTTGAAGTGACGAAAACCTATTCAACGTTCAAACAAAATCTCCTTCAGACAAAGACTTGAACAGAAATAAGTCTCTGAATTCAATTGAAACTAGAATTCTTTCTGAAAATATAAATACAAATAAAGACAAGTAGCTAGTGAAGCCTAGTTTAGGTTTATATAATATTTATCAACGACCTGATTGGCACAGCGGCTAAGCGATTGGACTGCTGCGCTAAGAGTTGCGGGTTCGATACGCGGACGGGACAATAATTTGTGCGATCCGCAGAAGTTTGTCCCGAGGTTGGGTGTTTGTGTATGTGATATTTCATGTTTGTGAAACGCACCCACGATACAGAAGAAATTCGTAGTGCGGGTCAACGTTTAAAAAAAAATACTTCTTCTTATCGTATGGTTGATGAACATGCTAAAAAAAATACTAAAATAATAATAATTATTTATAACGGAAAACGGTAGGGAGGCCTTTGCCTTGTAGTTGGACATTATAGACTCTTGCCTATAATGTCCCACTGCAGGGTAAAGGCCTCTCTATTCTCTTTTCATACGTCTTTGTCAAGAGTTGCCAATGTCCACTCCATAAGGTGCGGTAACATTTGTCCGTAAATTTTTCTCGTGTCCGTAACATTTTGCCGTAACACCGTTTCTTCGGGAGTTTGGTATGGACCAGACACGGCTTTCTGTTACGGTCACGGAGAAAATGATCGTTGAAATGTATTTATTTTTATTTAATGCAAATTTTTAGCACAAAGGTAGACTTAATGCCATTTGGCATTTCCTACCAGTCAACCTTAGGGTGATGCAGAGTTGAACAGTGGTAGATGTACTGAGTATGGAATTAAAATAAAATGTTAACTACATTAATGCTTACAACAGTATAAAGTAAAAATGTTCCAAGTGGGGACGCACTTTTAGGTTAGTAAGCCCTTTGAAAATATTGTGTCGTAGCTTGGTTATAATTTTTTTCTTATGTGTCAGCAAATTTTTCTCAGTATAGTTACCATCCATAAACACCCACAAAACCCTTCAGAGAATATGAAGTGTTTGTAAAATAGGGCGAAATTTGAGGGTATAAGGTTCTAGTATCATTTGTGTTTTCTCAACGGAATAGTAGCTACTCCGGAAATATTCTGAATGAGATGATTTTTTTATTAATTCATAATAATTAGTACGAAATGCCGTGTGGTATCCGGCCTAGAATTGACCACCCCCTTTCCTCCCGTGGGTGTCGTAAGAGGCGACTAAGGGAAAACCCAGAAGATGGGCAGCAGCGTCTTCTGTAACTTGACCACCAACACTGCGATCCCCAAGCCGCTTGCCAAGCGTGGGGATTATGGCAACCCCCCCCCCCTTCTAAAAGGGGGAGGCCTTCGTTCAACAGTGGACGTCTTCCGGCTGATGATGATGATGAGTACGAAATGAAAATACAATTGTTTACCCACTCTACTTCAATTATAATTCATCATGGTGGTAGACTCATTTAGAAGTATCGTCCACTTCAGTTGCCATAAAAAAATCTTTTATTCCAGTCGGCAAAGAAAGCAAAACTCAATTAGAAATGTTTGGAGCCTTGAATAACAAATGTTTTTCATAAAGATAATATATAATCATGATGAAAACAAAGGTGGTATCTCGCTGGTAAACAATATTATCATAATTATATAATATTGCCGTCGGGAACAAGTTTCCGGAAAACAGAATACCAATAATAATTATTTGGAGAAAAAAACATTTGACAAAAGTAAAAATACAATGATTGCTTAATTAGGCTCGTTGCCAGAATAAAGGGAAATCGAGGGAATCGTATCGAAATATATTCCTGAGGGTTGATGGACAGGAAAAATAAGTAGTATTAATAATTAATATAACGGCGAAGGATAGAGTAGTTTGGAAGAAGAAAGGGGAGGCCTTTGCCCAGCAGTGGGACACAATATAGGCTAACAAAAAAAAATATTTTGTCTATACTTTTTGGTCGTATAACGACGTAAAATTAATTAAACGAATGATTGATGGGTTTTACTGCACTTAACGCAGCCAGAAAGTAAGTTAAAATATCTTAAACTTTTAAATTACTTGAAAATATGATGTTTTTCAGGTCATTAATATTAATATATATTTAATTTTGATGCACTTTATAATGTTAATAACATGATTTAGTTAAAGCTAGAAGTTTGGACACCAAACAATATTGATTAATGATGACCCATTTGAGGGTCTAGATTCAAAATACTGATTTAAGCCTTACCCCAAAAATCTTTTTTGACAAATTGTTATTACGAAGAATTTTCTTGTCACCGATGTTCGGGAAAGTTATGAAGTATTAGTGAAGTTTCCGCTGAAACTGTTCAAAGTTTATGAAAACTTCGGCAAAAGATTACATTTTGATTAAGAAATCATTGAATAATATAGATATTTAATGGCACTATTAAAATGAATCATGACTCACTGCTGATAAAATACTAACAGTATATTTTCATTGTTTCAGATAATTTTCAAGACATGAAGAATTGAATCAATAATCTGCTATAATGGAGTCGTCAGAAGACGAATTTATGAGTATATGCCTCAACCTGACGAGTGAAGAGGCTTTACTTGGAGGATGTAACTACAGCAGCGAATACGAAAACGGAGAGTTGTTAGAGAAAGTCGTCTCCAGGGTTGTGCCCATCTTCTTCGGATTCATTGGGATAGTTGGATTAGTTGGCAATGCTTTGGTCGTCCTTGTCGTCGCTGCCAACCCTGGCATGCGCTCCACAACAAACCTCCTCATCATCAACCTGGCTGTCGCTGACCTGCTTTTCGTCATCTTTTGCGTGCCCTTTACAGCTACTGATTACGTCATGCCCCGTTGGCCCTTCGGGGACTGGTGGTGCAAAGTTGTCCAATACTTCATCGTAGTCACTGCTCACGCTTCAGTGTATACCCTCGTTCTCATGTCTTTGGACCGATTTATGGCTGTAGTGCATCCTATCGCTTCCATGTCTATAAGGACGGAGAAGAATGCTTTACTAGCTATCGCCTGTATTTGGGTTGTGATATTGACGACAGCGATACCAGTGGGAATATGCCATGGCGAACGAGAGTATTCCTATTTCCACAGGAATCATTCCTCTTGCGTGTTCTTGGAGGAGCAAGGGTATAGCAAGCTAGGTTTCCAGATGTCTTTCTTTTTGTCTTCCTATGTAATTCCCTTAGCGTTGATTAGTGTGTTGTACATGTGCATGCTGACGAGGTTGTGGAAGAGTGCTCCGGGGGGGAGGGTGTCAGCGGAGAGCCGGAGGGGGAGGAAGAAGGTGACGAGAATGGTCGTCGTCGTCGTAGTGGTGTTTGCTGTCTGCTGGTGCCCAATACAGGTGAGAAACAGTAAAATTTCATTACTTTTAACATAAAAAACAAACGAAATTTTAATTAAGACACTGAGTGTAAGTGGTGGAAAGTTGATCAAATATTTATTTAATATATTACCTATTACCACTATTTTCATAAATGAGATAAAATAAACAGCTCTTCATACCATAACTTGAACTAATTGCCAATTAAACGGGTTCCTTCAAATAATATTTTAAATTGAGACAATTTATATTCTTGAATCCTATTAGACATTAAAGAGGCTATTACAAATCGGTTTCACTTAATAGACTTATTTGAGATGCTCTATTAATTAAATTAAATAGAAATAGAGCAATTATATGTAAGATAAGAAAATACAGGTTATATAGTAAGCTACTAGGTAATTTACTCCCACATTTCGCCGACAAAGTTAATGATAAATGATTTTATTTCTGTAAATAGGTCTTAAAAAAACACTTTTACACGTCATTTTTTTTAAACTAGATAGATGGCGTCGGCATTTCCTAACTGACTACCTCTGAGAAGAAACGCCGAAACAAACTCAGGGGTCAATGTCTCTTTTAAAGTCCAGACAGGTAAAAATAATTTATGTGAGAACAGTGCAGGTGGTCTGAGAAGAGGTCTTTTTAAGAAAGTACCACGGCGAGTTTGAGTCGACCTGTCCTTACAGACGCCCCGTCTCGTACCATCTGAAGGACATTTGGGTAGGCCGCTTGAAATACTCAAACCGTCAGACGCGTGAAAGAAAAAATAGTAAAAAAAAAAAAAGCAAATCCTACACAATGCTCACATTTACAAATAATATAATTTCATGTCTGTTTGTAATCTTCTTAATACAAAACCTATCATCATCATCAGCTAAAAGACGTCCACTATTGAACATAGGCCTCCCCGTTTAGGCGGGGGGATTGCCATAATCCCCACGCTTGGCAAGCGGCTTGGGTGGCAAGCGGCTTACCTATACAAAACCTCTAGTGATTCCCAAAATATAAATGATCTCAAAAAAATGATTGTATTCTTCGAGAGGGTAGGCACAGGCGTATAGTAGACCCACATTTCCCCAATTATGTTATTTAGGTAATGTAGTAGGAGGAGACGGACCCATTTGCCATCGACCGTGAATTACCTACCAATCCAGGACCTCACGTTCAGCAATCACTTTACGACCATTAAACCAACGAGGCAGTCGAAAATTAAACACGTTTTAAAGAATAATAAACCTGGGTAATCCTAAACAGGTACCTACTATAATAAATCACTGCCCGCGCTAAACATTCTTAGCACTCGCTTTTTAAAGGCCTTCAGCCCCCTTACGATGAACTCTTAAAGCAGGTCAGTTTACGTTGTGGAAGCGAGACGCCGCATTACATTGCACGTAGCGGTTTCTCGCTTCGACATCTTAAACTGTCCTGCTTTAAGATTTCTTGGTAAGGGGCAGATATCCGGTCACATTTTTCTTACATAATTACCCCAGTTACGTTCTAAACAGTGATTGATAATGTTGACTGTTCTCCTTAATTGAATGACGAATCAAAAAGGTACTTATTTTTGAACGAATATTTATAGTTCCTTACCTATTTTTAAGAGGATTTCTTTTGTAATTTAGCTTGGTAAGAATTTGAATGAATAAGTCTTAAATAAATTGGTGGAAGTCTCTAGCAAGTTATTTTTATACAATCAGACTTTTAGACTTAATTAGATAACTAGAGGTGGCTTTTCATAAGTGCCTTTTTAACCTTATGTTAATTAGCGTATTTTTTTAAACGTTGCCCCATTCTAGGAATTTCTCCATTCTCCACAAACATGAAATATCACATACATAACCACTTAGACTCGGGACAAACCTCTGCGGATCACACATTTTTTGTCCAATACGGGAATCGAACCCGCAACCCTTAGCGCAGAAGACCATTTGGTTAGCCTCTGCACCAATTAGTTTTTTTTTTTTTTTAAACGTAACGTATAAAGTAAATGTTTGTAAAAGGTAATAAATAAGTTAGGTTTGCACGTTATAACTATGTACCCAAACATTAATTAAGTAACCGATCACACAAATACACTCTATAACCAAAAACAAAGCGACAAATCCAAAAGTTAAATCGATTAATAATACCAACTTCATTAATAAACCAGACACGTCTAACCTCACCCCTTTCACTCTAAATGATAATATCTGTCTAGCATCCAAGAAGGAATGTTTAATAATACTCGAATTAGGCCCACCTAGATGTGGACAGAAATAAATCCAGACTACATTTCTAAGACCCACTTTATGTTAAGTAATGGTTGGGAAATCTGTCTTATTATCACCTATGTTATGCCATATACATTCTTTAACCACTCTTTTAATGGAGACACATTCGGCACATAAGTACTTATAAATCACGTCTAATATCCTTGAAAGAGTTATAGGTCCCAATGTAAAAGGGGACGAGCCTATTGCCATCAACCGGGCAGAAATCCAGACTCCGTGCTGCTACTTAGAATTACCTAATGGAAAAACCTAGTAGCACTTTGCCTGACCCGGAATTCGAACCTAGGAGCTCTTGCTCAGCAGTCGCGCTTAGCAATCACAAGACCGGAAAATTATAGTATAGGTACTTAAGCATTCTTCCTGCCCCTTTGCCTTCATGGTAAGGGTGCAGGACAGTTCAAGATGTGGAAGTGAGACACTGCTACGTGCAGTGTAATTCGGCGTCTCGCTTCCACAACGTAAACTGTTCTACTCTAAGAGTTCATGGTAAGCCGAGTGGTTTGACCATTGAACTGCCAAGTCAAAGGTCGCAAGTTCAAACCCCGGCACGCACCAATTTCTTTTCGAATTCATGTGCATATTATAAATTAATTGACGACCTGATTGGCGCAGTGGCTAAGCGATTGGACTGCTGCGCTAAGGTTTGTGGGTTCGATTCCCGCACGGGACAAAAATTTGTGTGGTCCACAGATGTTTGTCCCGAGTCTCGGTGTTTGTGTATGTGATATTTCATGTTTGTGAAACGCACCCACGATACAGGAGAAATTCCTAGTGTGGGGCGAAGTTTAAAAAAAAAAAATATCAATTTCTAAAAACGGTAAAGGAAAACATCGTGAGGAAACCGGCACACCTGAGAGATTTTTCAACGGTGTGTAAAGCCATGTCAGAGGCCTACAGGCGGTTTAAACTCTTACACCAGGTTGTTCATCAACCATACGATAAGAAGAAGAGATGGTAAGGGGCCAGTAGAACAAATGAAAGTGTTGTCTGCACCACTTTGGGTGTGTGCTTTTATTATCGTCTGGAGTTTTATGAGCACAGCTGCAGTGGATTAGGAAATATTATTGCATTGTCAAGGAAATTAGGTGCTTCTCCTTGTGTGAAGAGTTCCTGAATTAATTTAGTGGAAAGTTAACCTAACTTGCGGGGTATAGGACCGATTATGATTTATGTATATTTTATGTGTGATAGCATCCACCCGTGACTACGTGCGCGTGAATTTCGAATCTTTTATGGCCTAAAACCTTCCTTTATAAATGAACTAGACAATACAAAAAGATTTTTTCAATTTGAACCAGCAGTTCCTGAGATTAGCGCGTTCAACTAAACAAACATACTCTTCAGCTTAATAATATTAGTAACTATAGATGTACATATGTATGTACATAATTATGTAGTTAGAAAAGTAAGCTTTTTATATTTGGATGGCTTCATGAGTTTAGCTTTAGTAAAACAATATTAATATGGATATTGTTTTATAACTGGGTGAGCGAACACCCCCTTACCATGAGCTCTTAAAGCAGGACAGTTTACGATGAGGAAGCGAGACGCCGCTACGAGCAGTGTAATGCGGCGTCTCGCTTTTTCATTGTAAACTTCCCTACTTTAAGAGTATGAACTCTTAAAGCAGGACAGTTTCATGGTAAAGGGGCTGCCTTTGTATACGAGCACTGTTTTCGTTGGTTTGACCTTATTTGCGAGAATTTAGAAGTCACAAAATCCGTTCACTTTCTTAATATCAATAAACAAAATTATGGAAATCTATTTAATAAATCATTAGGATTTTTAGATTACAAAATTTTATTACGATAATACTGTTGTAAATCACTTAAAACTTATGTATTTATATTATTTAAGCAACAAACTGTATAAAGGTGGGTATATACAAGCAATCAGAAAGGGTTAATAGAAGGATTACCGTTAATATAGTCGTAAAACCATTGCGCCCATTTGGTGTTGAAACTTACTTAATTAGATAAGGTCAAAATCCCCTGCAAAACAAATATTTTAGCTTGGATTGGTTCTGGCCAAACAAATACGTTTCAATTTGTACCCCTTTGATGTGAATTAGAGCCTAATAGTTTTCAGTTTAGTTCTAGTTGAGGTTTATGTCCACAAGGGTGTATAGTATAGGTACTGTTGAAGTTCTTTATGACCTTTTCTAGTGCTAGATTTAAAAGCGACTTCCCGTTGCTTTAAATTATTATCTTCTAGCTGCGCCCAGCAGTCTTACCTGCTACATTTTCACGGGATAAAAAGCTAGCTATAGCTTTTATGTTAATCCAGGGTGTCAGCTACCTCCATACCAAATTTTAGCAAAATCGGTCCAGCCGTTTGAGCGTGAAGAGGTAACAAACATACACACACAAACACACTCACAAGCTTTCGCCTTTATAATACTGGTGTAATCATTCAGTTAGTCGATTTCCGAAATTAATTCCTGAAAGACTGCCTCGTTGGTCTAGTGGTCGCTAAGCGCGACTGCTGAGCAAGAGGTCCTGGGTTCAAATCCCGGGTCGGGCAAAGTGTTACTGAGTTTTCCATTAGGTAATTCCCAGTAGCAGCACGTAGTCTGGATTTGTGCTTGGTTGATGGCAATAGGCTCGCCCCCTATTACATTGGGACTTACAACATAACTGGCGAAATGTGGGTGTACTATATGTACACCTCTGCCTACCCCTTCGGGGGATACAGGCGTGATGTTATGTGTGTGTGTGAAAGATCCTGCACTTGATCTCTCTCCTTAGTCGTGAATGTTTACCATTTCATCGGACTATGATTGTGATGGAATATAAAAAGTAAAAGCTTGTCTCAGTTGCTTTAACACTATTGTATTGGCATGAGCTATGCCTAAGGAAAAAGGTCATCATCACCAGCCAGAAGACGTCCAGTGTTGAACAAAGGCCTTCGGAGGGGGTGGGGGTTGCCATAATCCCCACGCTTGGCAAGCGGTCTGGGGATGACAGTATTGGTGATCAAGTTACAGAAGACGCTGCTGCTCGTCTTCTGGATTTGCCTTTCGTCGCCTCTTACGACACCCACGAGAGGAAAGAGGGTGGTCAGTTCTAGGCCGGATACCACACAGGAAACAGGCCATGCTTATGCCGTAATGTAGAGATTGGCGAGTCAACAAAGATGGTAGCGAGGTTGACTATCCAGGGTGCGCCGGGGGTACTATCACACGTGAAGCTCTCTACTTGCACCCCTACTTGTTAATTTGATACTTAAATTGATAAAGGAAATTTGAAAAATGATCATCATTCATCATTTTTCAAATTTCCTTTATCAGTTTAGATTCAAGCTTAGCATGGGCAACATGCTAAAATGGCACCAAAAGTGATACTTGTTAAAGGTCTTCTGTCTAGGTGGGGATTAATCTGACCAAATAACTTCAATCCAAGCTTAAGTCTGGTGCATTATTAAGATTTCTAAATAAGTCTGTAATGAAAATCAATATCCACTTTTCATAATTACATAAAAATTGCAGAAAAAGAATATAATATCATTGCTTCATTAAGTAGGTACCTATATTCGATCACTCTTATTACATTTTGGAGAGAGATTAATTCACTAATAACTCTGATAAGCTCCTTAATGTCGCTGAGTTATGAAGCGTACAAGCGATTACTGCGTCAGGGTATTAAATACTTATTGGATTTTTCTTTTTTTGTAAGCAGAATTAGATTTGACGTGGTTTATGTAAGGTCTTACAAGATTATAGCGATTCACTTTCTTATATAAATGGTTTATAAGCGACTTATTTCTAGACTGAGTTCAAAATGTTCCCTTTTTTCTTTAATTCTTTTAAGGGCCTGTATTTATTCTTGTTTTATTTTTCACAAAATTTTGACGTTCGAATTTTGTCAAAATTGTCATGTATGCGTAGCTCACCCACACAAAAACAATGCAAACATTGTAGCGCGAGTTTGAGACGGACATAAAAATCTTGATCGTTATGACAATGTTTCTTATTCGAGATTTAATAAAATATTTTCATTTCATTAGTAATTTATTTAGACAAATTATAATTTCTACAATAATAATATAATCACCAAATATAAATATATCATGTTTTGTAAAATTTATTTTATTAATAAATGTAAGGATTGTATTATTGGAGGATTATTGAGAGAGGAGGATTGAGTAATAACTCAATTACGCAAAAACGGTTAAAAGGATAAAGAAAACCCGGATTAACATAATAAAGGCTACAAGCTACTTTTCATGCGTAGAAAAATTCCAAGTGGACCAAGTCGCGGACTGAAATAGTACAGTCAAGATTAAAGTAGCTGAATATTAATCTAATAAAATATCTTAAACTACTAAAATAACATACTTTACATACATACATAAAGTCACGCCTATTTCCACGAGGGGTAGGCAGAGACCACGGATTTCCATTTGCTACGATCCTGACATACTTCTTTCGCCTCATTCACTCGCATCACATTCCTCATACACGCTCGTCGGTTAAGGGTACTCCTCACTTAACATACTTTACTTGATAATAAACAAAACCAATTGAAAATAATACATAGAAATAATACATAAATAAAGGAATTTTGAAATACACTGCATCATTAGATTTTTTAAAAGCATAGTTTATTATGACAGTATTTTAAAATTAAAATATACCTTTATTCAAACCAAAAAGTCGCGATAAAATTACAGTTTAAACCATGAAAATAGGTTTCAGTTTTATTTTTTTTATCAATTAAAAGTGTTATTAATCGATAATGTTGCACCGTTAGTTTCAATTAAAATATATGCCTAACGCTTACTGTATTTTTATCGTTTAAATTTGTCAATGTAAATGATAGAATTTGGAGCCCAAAATTGACTCTGCGATGATTTTTCAGAAAACGTGTTGCGGGAGATTGATCTCCATATAGCAATTAAGTTATTTTTTGTAAATCTATTAGCTTATGTGTCAATGCGAAAAATTTGTCTACATTTTACATTTATATATAAATTCCTAAATACTACCTAAGATGGTAAATTAGGCGTCCGAAATCTTAGAAAACTGCGTATAAATGTAAAATGGCTCTTAATTAAATTGAATTAGTTTCTGACTGCTCGCGTTGATGTTAGGTATAAATGATAAAAATTGTGAGTATATCTTCTTATCGTATGGTTGTTAATCAACCTGGTGTCAGAGCTTAAGCTACCTGTAGGCCTCTGACATGGCTTTACACACCGTTGGAAAATTTAGGGGTGCCCGTTTCCTCAAGATGATTTTCTTTACCGTTTTTCGCAACTGATAACTAAATAATATGCACATGAATTCGAAAAGACATCGGTGCGTGCCTTAGTTTGCACTTCCGACCTTTGACTTGGTAGTCGAACGATCATACCACTCGGCTATCACTACTGTGTGTTTATAACAAGATAAGTTTGCTAGTAGCAGCACCAGTACGTTTAAGTATCATCAATCTTGTATTTCCCGAAAGGATTTTCAGAGGTGTGTTACTTTTACACCCACGTTTCGGTCGTCAATATAAGACCCATGTGGGAGGAGCTTATTGCCATAAATTGGACAGAACTATCAACACCAGTGGTAACCTTATTTTGTAATAAATAATGTAATAAATGTTTTTATCTCTCATAAATATGCCAGAGCAGCACAAACCTTAAAAAAAAGTCTAGTAACCTTTTAACCCAACTGCACGACGAAAAGCAGGTTTGCGTTTGCGTTTACCATATGGTAGTTCATTTGTGATTTCAACACGCTGTTTTTTAATCTCGTAATTCAAAGTAACCTGATCTAAATGGTTTTCAACATCAACAATGGGTTTTTAGTTATATTGTTCTACATACATTTAACCATACCCGATTCAACGAGTAACTGCAATATGTGGTTTAAGCGTTGCCAAAGGGTTTAATTTAAGCATTCCAAAAGCCCCACAATGAAATGTTCTGTTTTAGCCGCTTTTACTAACACAATAAGATGCATCAACAAACGCATTCGGAATGGAAATGAGATTTGAATGTTTTGTTTCAAATAGTTTAGAAGTGGGAAAATTTATGAGTTGTTACGTGAGTGATTTGTGTATGTAAATGTTAGGACAAGTTTATGATTGCACTCTTTGTTCAAATGGGTTTAAAATTTGCTGTTATGGGACTCAAATTATAATTTACGAGATAAATAAATAAATGATTTATTCTGTAAATGGGTTTTTACGAATACTTTTACACGTCAGATAAATAAATACAAGTGGCTAACGACGACTTCTGAGAAGAAATGCTGAAATTACTTTAGGGGTCCCTGAAGACAGTCTCTTTTAAAGTCCAGACAGACGTAAGTTTATGTGCGAACAATGTAGGTCGTCTGAGATGGTCTTTTAAAGAAATAACCAAAGCCGGTTTGAGTCGACCCCCCACAGATGCCCCATCTCGTATCATTGGCAGGTCATTTGATAAGGCCGTAAAATAAAAATCAAACCGCGAATCCACTTATAATAAATTTAAAAAAATATATTTTGTGCACGTCGGTAGCACGGGTAGAATATTGTCAGTTATCAGTATGAATAAAGTAACAATCGAATTCAAAGAGCTAATTTTTTTTTTAATATTTTTGACAGATCCACATGGAACATGGATTCATTTCGGAAGAATAAATCACTTAAATATAGCAAAAATAAACATATTACCAAGAAATTAATAAAATTACTTTTTTATTCAATAAAGACACAGAAGAGTTTTCGCAAAATGGCTGACTGATCAAAATTCGATCTGCAGGAAATTAGTATTTAAAGTCTTCTTCTTCGTATTAACATGAGCTATGTCTAAGGGTCATGCTCATGCCGTAGTGAAAGGATTGGTCAGTCAACAAAGATGGTAGCTTGACCAACCAGGGAGCGCCGAACGGACTTAGACCTCACACGTGGAGGCACTATACCAGTATAACCTAACCAGTCCCCTTACCATGAACTCTTAAAGCAGGACAGTTTACCTTGTGGGAGCGAGACGCCACATTACACTGCACGTAGCGGCGTCTCACTTCCACATATGTTAATTTTTAGACGAATAGTTGCCTTCCCATTAAACCTCATTAGACGTCTAATGTACTGTATTGTCTTGTTCCAGATCATTCTGCTGGTGAAGGCCCTCGACAAGTACAACATTACTTACTTCACGGTGACAGCGCAGATCGTGTCGCACGTGCTGGCCTACATGAACAGCTGCGTCAACCCCGTGCTGTACGCCTTCCTCTCTGAGAACTTCAGGGTAGCGTTCAGGAAGGTAAGAACCCTTGAGGCACCTAGATTGATTAAACTATTGATGGTCAATAAGAATTTTTATAAACATGTGGAGTGGTAGACACTTAATTTAGCCCACGATGAATAGTATTATTATTATGTATGCCATTTTACATGTCGCACACAGGTCAACATCGAGATGATTTTTTTAAATTTAAAAATCGCCCCACCTATTCTCCAGCATCCTGGGTGCGTTTCACAAACATGAAATACATAAACATCCTAACTCGGGACAAACATCTCCGGATCACAAAAAAATTATGTCCCAAATTTAAGTGGGAATCGAACCCGCGGCCCTTAGGGAAGTAGTGCAATCGCTAACCCACTGCTCCAATCAGGTCGGCAAATAAATTAACCAACAATGGTTTGGTCGTGAGAGGCAGAATAAATTAGATCAAATATATTTAATTTTATTAAATTAGATGAAACACATTTTTAGACCGCTTCCAAACAATTACAATAACACAGTTTTTTTTTTCTATCGTGGAAATAAGCCATCTTTTACCTACCAATATTACGATAAGAAATTGCCATTTTCCGCTCCACTCATTACTTCAGTATGTATATCGTGATTCTGTAGCAACACTATCAGAGTTCAGTAATGGTGACTTAACGTGTTCATAGAGGCACAAGGAGTCTTTAATGCAGAACAGTCATCCATTTTATACATGACCTCGGCACGCGAAGCTTAACTTTAAAGATCGATGGGTTTTTTCCACCGCATTAGGGACATATAGTTTTTGTTTCTATAATGACTTTTCTCATGGTATTTGTCAAGCTATATGCCATTTGAAAGAAAATAATTTGTTCTATTAAAGGGGAAGCTCCATTTTGTAAAAAATTAGATCATGTTGTCATATTCTAAAAAATCCTTTTTTTAGAATATGACAACATGATCCTTTATAAATGGGGTTTAAATCCATTACATATAATCTGCCATATTAGAAATTGCTTAAAATTGGAAGTTCGTTATATGAATGTGCCGTGTGGTATCTGGCCTAGAATTGACCACCCCCTTTCCTCCCGTGGGTGTCGTAAGAGGCGACTAAGGGAAAACCCAGAAGATGGGCAGCAGCGTCTTCTGTAACTTGACCACCAACACTGCGATCCCCAAGCCGCTTGCCAAGCGTGGGGATTATGGCAACCCCCCCCCCCCTTCTAAAAGGAGGAGGCCTTTGTTCAGCAGTGGACGTCTTACGGCTGATGATGATGATGATGATGCCATTTGTTTAAGGCCCCATTGCAGAAATGAAACTTTTGGATAGACGAGAAAAATGTGTTATCGCCAATCAGCATCCTCACCATAAACACTCAAAGCAGAACATTTTCCGTGGTGGAAGCGAGACGCCGTTACGTGCAGTGTAGTGTGGCATCTCGCTTCCACAACGGGAAATGTCCTGCTTTAAGAGTTTATGGTAAGGGGCCAGTCGTCAAATTAATCTATTAACTTTTATCGTTATTTAATAAAACGTGCGCGCGCATTCTCTTCCAGTATCCATGAATATGGAGATTAAACGACAAGACGTATTAAATATTTTAATTAAATAATGCACTGAAGTCATTTCACGAAGTTTATTAATATTCAAAACGCGATTGCTTCATGGCTGCGAAGTTGATTGCACGATAAAAACACAGTATAATTATTTAAAGGGAATATTAAATTGAAGGTCAGATTAAAAACCTTTTCGCTTTGTATCAAATAATTCTATTGTTCGTGTGGTTCATCTTGTAGCCACCATTTTACAATATAACCATTAAACATATCTCATAGTTATGAAGCTATGTATATATACGGCAGTGATAGCCGAGTGGTATCACCGTTGGACTGCCAAGTCAAAGGTCGCAAGTTCAAACCCCGGCACGCACCAATGTCTTTTCAGATTCATGTGAGTACTATGAATTAGGTACCGTTTTTAAACGGTGAAAGAATACATCGTGAGGGAACCGGCTCACCTGAGAAATTTTTAAACGGTGTGTAAAGCCATATCAGAGGTCTACAGGCGGTTTAAACTCTGACACCAGGTTGTTCATCAACCATACGATAAGAAGAAGAAGCTATAAAGCTCTGAGTGTCCCAGATAAATGATTTTTTATTTTCCTAGAAACCGCAACCAAATAATAATAATAATAGCCTAAAACTCTCCCACTGCAGGGCGACGGCATGGAGGTAGCTGAGACACTGGATTTATCTCATTAAATGTAGTCGGTAACACCGCGAGGCGCAATTAGTTATCCATATATTATGGCAAAATTACTTTCTGGCCCATAATCTGTCCCATTATTTTTTATAAGTTGCTCCTTTCTGCATGAAAGAAGGACAGACCAACTGACACTGTCACATAAATATTACTGAGTTCGACGAAGACATTGATGCCTGCTCACGCAATGCAATTAGCATGCCCAACTGTAATTGTTATAGACAATATGGCAGCCAATTGTCACCAGTAATTATGCCTTGTCAATTACCAGCATATCTGGTGAACCAATTATTACCCTGGTGATTGGCCGTCCGACTGAACATGAATATTGGCTTGGGTTGACGTACCTTCAATACGCCCTTATATTTTCTCTCATATATGTACCTATATACATGTAGTCGGAATTTCTGAATGGATACGAACAGAACGAGAAACACTCTACCTTCTTATGTACTTGCGTGTGTTTTTCACCTAACTCCTCCTAAACGGCTGCACCGATTTGGAAAAAATGTTGTGTGTAATTCAATGGGTTTCTGGATGGTTTGAAAACATAATTGGACCCGGTAGGTGGCGCTGCTTTTCCGGACTGGACGACGTATCCACCGGGTCTACTAGTAATTGTATATTCTTATTTTTTGTTTAATGCATTTACCGCCACGCAGTAGACACAATAGAAAAAACTATTATTTGTGGCTCACCGGAATCGAATGGTGTCCAACGTTTAAATTTATTTGAGTTTTCGAAACCATCGACCTTCACCTTATTCTATTTCGATTCGATTTGTTTGAGATATAGACCCTGGTTTTACGTCTGTCTTAGGTATTTGAAGTCTGTTAAACCAACTTGCAACACAGGCTTAGGCGTTGCGCAAACGTGGACTCTTTACCGACACGGCACACCATCACAGGAAACTGTAGCTGTGCCCTGTAGCGGTGATTTACGTCTGCGCTAGAGTGGCTGATCTCATACTGGTTATATAGGAATCAAATATTCAATGGTAGCTTGTATCCGAAACGAGTCACAAAAGTGTCCACGTTTGCAATATTTTTTAAGAATACTGACATTCAATTTTCGCCTCAAAATGAGGTTTAGGATCAGGTGTCATAAAAAATTCTCACAAAATTTGCGTTACCATGCCTACGACCTGCTGTATTCTTTATTAGGAATAAAATATATTGTATATTCTCTACCTATAACCCGTCGCCGTCGCCATCGCGTCACCCTATAAATCGAAGTGTCGTGTCAAAACATCCCTTTTGTTTCCACACTCAATATTTGAACGCCAATGACAAGCTCACGTCAGTCGATGACCTTACCAATGAACTCTACCGAGGTTCAATAAACATTTATTTTTCTAGGTCGTCTAAAAATATCCTGATAGAAGTATTTATTTGTCTCTGTAGACTGGGTGAATTATAATCGTCTGTGGTAACGTTTTCTGAAATGTGCTTTTGCCTCTTTGCACTCGATATTTTTTAAATAAAAACGTCGCTCCACACTAGGAACATGAAATATTACATACACAAACACACACTCGAGACAAACATCTACGAATCACACAAATGTTTGTCCCGTGCGGAAATCGAACCCTTAGCGCAGCAGTCCAATCGCTTAGCCATTGTGCCAATAAGGTTGTCATTATTGATCCAACCAATGAAATAACGAAAGTTTTTTCAAATTTTAAAAGAAATTCAAGTGTTTTACTTCTACATATAATACAAACTCCTTAGAAGTAACTTCAGTGAAACTTTACTAAAAGCATTTAGCTTTAAAACTTTATGTGCACTCCAAAACTGCGCTTAATTCTTGGACAAAAACCCAAATACTTCACACATCTGTTACTCTAAATGTCATGAAAGTGCATTAAGTGATAGCGTTACCAGACCCCTTACAATGAACTCCTAAAGCAAGACATTTTCTGTTGTAGAAAAGAAGCCACACTTCTATACGTAGCGGCAGCTTGCTTCCACAACGGAAAGTGTCCGGTTTCTAGAGTTCATGGTAAAAGGGCACTCCTCACTTGACCCTTTTGCAGAACATCTCCGAATTGTTCCAAATATGTTCGCCAAGCCGTTCCCCTTCCCGATACTCCACTAACATTCAAATGATAAATGATTTTATTTCAGCAAATAGGTTTTAAAAAAACTCTTTTACACGTCATTTTTTTATAAACTAGTTAGAATGATGGTGTCGGCATTTCCTGACTGACTACCTCTGAGAAGAAACACCGAAACAAACTCAGGGGTCAAGGTGTCTTTTAAAGTCCAGAATTCACCTAATATATTCACTTTGTCACTTTTCTTTCATCTATCATCAACATAATACAAACTTATGATAGAAGATAGGTTCCGCAATTACACCACGTGACTTCCTTCAAAACGCTATCTACAGTTAAAATAATTAATACCATCGCATGACTTATGAACGCTCAGGAACAATGAAAGTAATTTATGTGACAACTCAATAATTCATCTTCTGCTTCGTCTGCTATTTACGGCCAGTTTGTTATCCGAGCGACGAGGGAGATGGATCAACTTATATCTTACAATTTAGGTTGGATCCACTTTTATTTCTAGAAGAAATGACAAGCAGCTGTGCTCTCAGCCGTAAATAACTAAACATTACACAAGTTTCGTAGTACTTTAGTGAATGAAAGTTGTAGCTAAGGTTAACAAGTGTAAGACTTTGAGAGTTATTTGTTAGAGGGGGCAAGTTGAGAGCCTCGGTGAACGATAGTACTTAATTGAAAGTCTGGCTCTCGCGGGCAGTCAGCCCCGCAAGATTTAGTTGATTGTTTAATCTGTACACATCGTTATGGGGTCCTTTTAAGTCCGAAACTAGTTGGCCATCTCCGAATAACCATGTGAGTAAACCTATATGGTAAAAAATATGGATAACATTCATGAAAGTTATTTTTACGGAACATTGACGAACTTTTTTAATTGGTATTTTCGGCTCACGATGGACAAGAGTATAGTTTTAGTTTTTGTTTTAGATCCCACAACCCCTGGGCTATTGAAGTTTATTTTTAAATTGGTACATATTATGATCTGGGTACAAAATCTCATCATCATCAGCCGATAGACGTCCACTGTTGAACAAAGGCCTCCACCTTTTAGAAGGAGGGGGGGGGGGGGGTTGCCACCTCCTCTTACGACACCCACGGGAGGAAAGGGGGTGGTCAATTCTAGGCCGGATACCACACGGCGGTACAAAATCTAGTAGGTTATAAATGTATTTAGCCGTTTTAGGCTGTAAACAATCTGAAGATGCTGTTATTATTATTAAATAGATGACCATCTTCTTCAGCTCATATTTTGATCTCCAGCAAGGTAACGACGATTACATCAATGAGCTAAAAGCCTTGAATGAAAAGAAACTCAATCGTGCAATAAATGGAAAATATAAATACTGAACGCTATTTAGCATGAAGCTACGCGCGACGCCATTGAACATTTTACTGTTATGACAGCATTCTCAGATCATTTGCTCTCAGCATGGAAAGATATATCCGATATCACTAATAGCCCTTTCATCCCTTCCTCATTACCACGCGATTGATTCAGAAGAACTATTCCACAAAACGGTCACATGTAAACAAAACAAATATTACTGGAGACATTTTTATATGACTGCCTTGTTGGTCTAGTGGTCGCTAAGCGCGACTGCGGAGCAAGAGGTCCTGGGTTCAAATCCCGGGTCGGGCATAGTGTTGCTGAGTTTTCCATTAAGTAATTTTCAGTAGCAGCACGGAGTCTGGATTTGTGCCCGGTTGATGGCAATAGGCTGGCCCCCTATTACATTGGGACTTACAACATAACTGGCGAAATGTGGGTGTACTATATGTACACCTCTGCCTACCCCTTCGGGGAATACAGGCGTGATGTTATGTATGTTACATTTTTATATCGTTATTTAAAATATGTGTTCCAGCCCGCAGTGAGCTAGCGTGGTGAGCAATCGTTCTCTATACGAGAAGAAACCTTTGCCCTGCAGTGGGAGAGATATAGATTGTTATTATTTTTATGCAGTTTTTAGATTCCAAGATATTGTTGTATTGTGCATGTTTCCTTATGCACTCGTATTTAAACAATCGTCAGTCGTACAAAGTTCTGTAACGCAATTAGGTTTGATGGATATCTTATTCCATAAGTAGCCCATTTAAACTGGATCTTCTAAAATATACCTACCTAATTATCATCTTCTGTTTATGTGTTGACATGGTCAAAATGTTCTTTGATGTGGTAAATGAATTGCTTGTCAGCAGCTAAATAGCCAGGCGAGCGATTGACTTTTTTCAAACATCCTCTATGTACAGCTGGTACAAAGCTCCTTTAATTGTCTTCTTTATTTCAGTGGTTTTATTAGCTTTTCTCAATAGTCTGAGGTATAACTTAACCCTTTCACTGTCTAGAGTACCATATAATGTGGTACAATGAACAGTGAAAGGGTTAAGTAATTGTACACATCGATTGTTTTACTATTGTGTCTACTTGGCATACATGCACCATTATATTAACAATGGACCTTCTGCAGTTCCCTGTGGCTTGACCATAATTTGATTGGTCGTTATCTATAATGCCCGCTGGGTATCGTTTCTTCCCTCACGTCTTCTATTCAAAGACGATTACCACTGCTTGCACGTTCCGAAATAATCTTACGTTGCCATTTTGTTTTTAAAGTATATTTTTGGAAGTTTTGTGTTTTTCGGCTGATTTGGATGAAATTTGGAATGGTCTTAATGACCTTCATAGAACTGGTACCTTTAGATTATTATTAATGACAGTATTTTAGTAGGCTTTAACACTGAATCTGATTAAAAATGTACAAGGGAGAGATTGCTAGAAACACTGTTTTACAATATTTCCCTGCTTCTCGCTGTCTTTAAATTACTCGAACAACATAGAGAAGAGAAATTAATATTTCTGTGCAATTGTGCTGCGTTGAACGAGTTTTAAACCAATAAAATAAAACTAAAACGTTGCTATCTTCTTTTTGCTGTAAAAAGTTTTGAAAATAAAAACGTTTTTTAGAGCTAGAATAGCATAACAATATTAATAAAAACTTTTTGTTCCTAATATAAAAATACATAGTTTTATAGATACTTCTAACCTGGAAAAAAAATATGTAGAATTTCGCAGACAGATGAAAAATAAAAAAGTTTCCACACTTAAACAACTTCATGCTAAAATCGTTAATAAGCAAAGTTAAAGGTTTATACGGTCACTGACAGATTGGAATAGATACTAAGAGCGGGTTGTTTTAAACAGTTTGATAACGTTACATACGCACGTCAAAAAATAACGATCACAGAAGATGTTTAACGTACGCAAAACATGAAGCGTTGTTCATGGCATGAATAACTGGCTGCAAGTAGAAAACAAAACATTTTTTATACTTTTGTGTATAGGTATTATTTTTAATTTATGTTAGTTTTAAAATGTAAAATCTGTAACTTAATAAATAATAGCTAAACATTATTATTACGTTATTAAGGCTGCTAGAAAAAAAACAAAATATGTATTGCCATTTTTAACATTTACGTGTGTTTCAAGTGAAGCTGAAGCGACCTAGGCAGAGGTTGACAGTTCAGTTTTATTAAAAGTCTTTGTATGTCCGGGCAATGACCTGTTACCGGCTCAGGTACTGAACCTTGGGACTGTTTGTATATTATTCGGAGTTCTGTTGGCCGTATGTACCTAACTGTAAACGTATATGTACTCGAGAACAAAGAGAAAATATCATTTGGTAACTCCTGTCTTAAAAATAAATTCATGAAACTTTAAAAGGTATTTTTCTACTATGATAATACTTAACGATTATTTCAGTCAGTAGACGAATTTATAACTAATTTGGTCACAGCTGTATTCCCCTAAGTTGTAGGGTAACAGAAATTGGTAAATTACATTTAAAAAAATTCTAGGTATAATTGACAAAAACTTATAGCTCAAAACTCTAAGTATTTTTATTTTGAACACAGTTTGTATAATCTATTGTAGGTCAGTAAATTTCAATATTTTAAAAGTCGAAATCAAGAACACTTTGTTATGATTCTAGATATTTCTGTTTTATTTATAAAAACAAAATATTTTTCTTCGAACCAACTATGTTTTTATTGATATAGAAGATTTTTGGAATAATATGAAAACACCACAACATTGCTCGCCCAATGATTTTAGCAAACATCCGGATTTTAAGAAGCTAAAACTGTTAGTTTGCTTTTAGAGGTTTTGTGACAGGTTATAGGTATTATAACATTAGCTGTTTTACTTTTGTGTTATGTTATAATTACGAATATATAACAGTCTATAGGGATATTATAGAATACGTGTGCTAATGCGTGTAATTTCAGTATATAATTTTATCAATGGAACTCCCTTTCATACTTTTCCAGGATTATGCCTGGCTACAAAATATCATTTTATATTTTTGTTTAGAAATTCAACTGCGTACGTAAAGTAATCGTTACACTTTTGTCCACGAAACTAGTAACACGATTATTAGCCTCGTAAGGAGCTACTGAAACCGATTACATTAAATACCGCTCATCTCTAATATAAATTACGTTGTGATAAAAAATATTTTAATTTAACGTTGTAATACCCCCGATAGTTTTCAAAAAAGGAGGATGTTCTCAATTCGTCGGGATATATTTTTTTTCTTGCTTCTTTGGTAATTAGTAGATCAGCAATTTGTTATTGTAATTTACGAGGGTCAACGTGGAGATCTTTTATGCAGATCTCAACTTGATACACAGACTCCAGCTCTTACAAATTTGAGAAGAAGAACGAAGAAGATGATGACCTAATTGGCGCAGTGGCTCAGCGATTGGACTGCTGCGCTAGGGGTTGCGGGTTCGATTCCCGCACGGGACAAAAATTTGTGCGCTCCGCAAATGTTTGTCCCGAGTCTGAGTGTTCGTGTATGTGATAATTCATGTTTATGAAACACACCCACGATACAGGATAAAATCCCAGTGTGGGGCGACGTTATAAAAAATATAATATTATTAATCTGTTACTTATATTTATGAACCAAATAGTTCTTTTCTAAGACTTAAATAATAATATATTATTATTGTATGTTTGTGTGGATTGTTTCCTGAGGGAAATCATATATCTATGGCCACCAGATATTACTGACAGACTTACACCACGTGTAAGTTGTGTTAATAAGGAAACTGTCGTAATTAGTTAGTGTTGCCTATACAACTTTGATAACACGAGCGCATGCTTCATATACAACAGACAAACAACGACAAATTATACACATTTTAATGCTACATAATATAAAACTATTTACAACATCAATATTGATAATGCATTAGACCACCTACACTGTTCTCACATAAATTATTGAACTTGTCTGGACTTCAAAAGAGACCTTGACCCCTGAGTTTGTATCGCTGTTTCTTCTCAGAGGTAGTCAGTTGGGAAATCCCGACGCCATATATCTCGTTTAAAAAATATGTGTAAAGGTGTTTTTTAAAACCTATTTGCAGAAATAAAATAATTTATCATTATTATTAAAACTATATAAAAAATCCATCAAGCCGTTTAGGCTATAGAGCGTGCCAAAGAAATATACATACATACATACACTCGAAAAACATAAACCTCCTTCTGGTGCAGTCGGGTCAAAAATAAAATGGAATCAAAAAGCATCAAAGTATTCTTCGTCATCGTTGTCAAAAGGTAACGTGCTTAGAAGACTGCCAGCACTGCCAAGTTGAAGGGCAATGCTGATTCTTTGACTCAAAAATAAACCAGTCTTCTGATCACGCGAAGACTCGACTAAACGTTTTGCTGGTTATTTAAAAGGCTCAAGCGCTCGGACCCCATGGCCCAAATGCTTCGACCCCAGAGGGCCAATCACGTAATTATTTTTTGATAAACATAACAATTAATTTTATAAAAATAACACCGTGACTGTATTCTTCGAAAGACAAGGTGCTGATATCACAAGCCCAATCAAGACTACGGACAAATTTTGGATTGGATTGGATCACACAAAAGTGGTCAACGAATCTTTAAAACCTACCGTACCAGCCCAAACACTGACCAAGCAATTGAAATTGAGTATAATCTCTACGATCAAATAAAAAAAACTGTAAATTATAAAAAATATAAACAATAATAATGTACTCTACCATCTTCAAACGTAATATCATAAATAAGTCTACGTACAGTTTTGCAATGTTAAATGCGTCTATGAAGTTTAAACAAACAATTCTGCGGTACATTAAACCCGCGCTGATTGCTCATCTCTTAAAGATTAAAGGGAGTTACTGGTTAAACTGAAACCGACACTCTGGCACGGTGCCAGATGCCAAGTGTTAGATTATATAATTTGAGCCCCGATGCCAGTGAATTGGCACCGTTTATATTGAGTGCCAATTGAGTTTTGTATTTAGTGCTATGTTATGGGTGACTTGTTTTCTATCTGCTGTCTTTTGATGACGACATAGTGAAGTGTGTTCGTGAATACACTAAGGGTGGGTTGCACCAATCATCGTTAAGTCCGTACGTCAGCGTTAAGTTAGAAGGAAATTCTCATACAAGCGGCCATATTTAACGCTAACCAATATGACGTCAAGGTCTTGTTGGTGCAACTCGTACTAATTAGATAACAGTGAAAAGGTTTTAACAGAGAACAACGAACATTTAAAAATAGTCAAGAGTTTAGTCAACCCTGATAACGTGATTGGTGCAGTGGCTCAGCGATTGGACGCTAGGGAAATGAAACAACATGAAATACCACATACACACACTCCGATTCGGGACAAACATCTGCGGATCACACAAATGTATGTCCCGTGCGGGAATCGAACCCGCAACCCCAAGCACAGCAGTTCAATCTGGTCCACTGCGCCAATGAGGTCGGCAAACAAACGCACGGACGTTATATACGCATAAAAAGTTCAAAAGTTATCAATCTTCATAATACCCTTTGAACGCCACGTCGATCATCGATAATGTACGCGACATTAGATTTTCTATTGTTTTCTGCGTGTTAGGCGATCTAAAAATTGTATTTTTTATGTCAGGTATTTTTCCAATGATAGCCAAAAATAATAATATATAGTACATAACCTAACTGTACATAACCCGTCGTATATACATAGGGTATTGTTTGAACCTTTCTCCAAATATTATCGGAGGGTAAGAAATCTCAAAGAAATTGAAGTTAGAAGAAATATTTGTTCACTCAATCTGAGGGAAACAGAATGAGAGCCGCTCGGTTACATACGTTTGCTAACACATATGAAATCCATGTTTGCTGGAAAACAATCGATCACTTGTAATTGGACCCGGCACCGCTTGTGAATTTATTATTACACCCATTTTTCCCCTACTATTTCTAGCGTGTTTATAGTTAAACTAAATATCGATATAACTTGAGTTATTAGTAGTTTTTGCTTTTTCTTTTTTTTTTTCTTTAAAAAAAATCGTCGCCCCACACTAGGATTTTCTCCTGTGTCGTGGGTGCATTTCACAAACATGAAATATCACATACACAAATGCCCAGACTCGGGACAAACAAATGTGGATCGCACAAATTTTTGCCCAGTGCGGGAATCGAACCCGCAACCATTAGCGCAGCAGTTTAATCGCTTAGCCACTACGCCAATCAGGTCGTCGTCGTCGGTCGTAGTTGAGTATAATCAGTTGCAGAGGACATGCTCATTATAACTTGATACATCGTGTGTTAGTCACCTAACAACTCAACAACATTTTTCAACGGGGTCGTGAATGGTTTTAAAACACAATTGGATTGGTAGGTGGCGCTGCTTTTCCATGCAGAACGACGTATGCTGGTTTCATCAATTTTACATTATAAATAATAAGTCGAATTTCGACATTGTGTCTTTAGAAATACACGTACCATATACTACATACTGTGCTTTACAAGAATTACCCGTGTTTTGCCAGTGCAATATTTGCATGAGTTGATTCTCAAATGTTTGTCAGTCGAGCCTCAAGAAAAAATATATATTTTGAAATAATAAAGCCTAAAAACTCCCATTAACATAAACAATCAAGTTCATTGCCCAAAAAGAAATCCATTAGGTTTCGACATTGAATCGTTTACGTCAAAGTTCGTTGTCTAGAGTATTTGTTATTCCAATCGTTCAACGAATCGATTTGAAATTATTTCGATGTCAGTTTCTTCGGACAATGCTTCGGTTATTTTCGGATGAATTTCAAAATAGAATGGACAATTATTTGTGTTCAATTTTGGTTGGTTGAATATTATTTTTTATTATAACAAGCCTGTAATGTTCCACTGCAGGGCAAAGGCCTCCCCCACTCACCCTCTACACGACTCTGTCAAGGGCTGTCGATGCTCAGTCCTCTATAAAAGAGTACAGTTCATCTCGCCATCTCCGTTTGGTTCTGCCTGGCTGACGTCTACCTCGTTGAGGGGTCCATTGGGATGTACATTTGGCCCATTGATCGATTGGTTGAATGTACTTTGAACTAAAATCTTAAGGCCTATCGTCCACAAGGGCGGATTTGTAAATGCTTCAAAACCATGCATCTTTTGGAAAAAAGTAATGGTGATTGGTCACACAAGCTTTTCTCTCGCACGATGTCTAGTCATTTACAAAATTATAGTTAGGTACTTAAAATTGGGTTATCCTCCTTCGTGAATAGATAATAAATTAAAAGCATTAACTCAACCTGATAGCCGAGTGGTATGACCGTTGGACTTCCAAGTCAAAGGTCGCAAGTTCAAAACCCGACACGCACCAATGTCTTTTCTAATTCATATGCGTACTTATAATTAGTTATCAGTTGCTAAAAATGGTGAAGGAAAACATCGTGAGGAAACCGGCACACCTGAGAGATATTTCAACGGTGTGTAAAGCCATGTCAGAGGCTTACAGGCGGTTTAAACTCTGACACCAGGTTGTTTATCAACCATACGATAAGAAGAAGAAGATTAACTCAGCCTAGCTATTTATAGCAATGATGAAGATGGTCTACTAGTTATTACATTCCAAGTTACCGACGAATACTACGACACTCGATATGGAAGATCTCACCAAGCGGTATATTTTCATAGTATTTTGCAGCGAGCATACGAACCTACAAAGACGTTTATTAAGATACGCTTCAGTGGACAGGAGGCCTTTATATCATGCGTAGGTTGGAGAAATGTACCGCCTACGGGCTGTGGATGTATTAAAAAATCTACATTATAGAGCACGTGTAACGCCCGGGGTTCATTTTGTGGGAGGAAAATTATCCACTATATATTAAAGTTAATTGTATGTACCTATATCTACTAAAATACGCAACGTGCGTCGATACCCTTGCACCTTCTCATGTTTCTGGATCAGCAGTTTGCGCTGGCACTGCTGCTGCAGCTGCGGAGACCCTTAAGCGGCGAAAATACAATAATCTGATTGGGAATTGTATTTTTGAGCCGTTTGGGGTCGAAACATTTGGGCCATGGGGTCCGAGCGCCCGAGCCCTATTTAAAGATCTTTCAAAACGTTTAGTCGATGCTTCGCGTGATCAGAGGGCTGGTTTGTTTTTAGGTCAAAGAATCAGTATTGCCATTCAACGTGGCAATGCTGCCAGTCTTCTGGGCACGTTTCCTTTTGACAACGATGAGGAAGAATACTTCGATGCTTTTTAATTTTAATTTTATATTTAAGTTGTAAATAGTTTTTAAAGGAGGTAGAATTTAAATGTGTATATGTATATAATTATTTCTCTTTTAATAAATCTTTATTTTACTACAATAAAAAAAAAACTACTAAAATAAATTGACATCACGCCTGTAGGTATTCCTTCTGACGAAATGTGGGTGTACTATAGTAGGTACACCCACATTTCGTCAGTAATGTTAGGTGTAATGGGTGTAGTGATTTTTTATTTTTAACCTCAGGCGATTCACCACAATAAAACCACTAAACTGGTTTTGTAGAAAAAATTGTAATAAGAGAAACCTGTATTATGATGAAAATACAAATAAATAAATAATTGCCATCAAACGGGCGATTTCCAGACTCCGTGCTGCTACTGAGAATCACCTAATGGAAAAATCTTATAACATTTCGCCCCACCCCGGGATTCTAACCCAAGGTCAACCAACGAGGAAGTCGTACTAAACAACATACATAACGTCACGCCTGTATTCCCCGAAGGGGTAGGCAGAGGTGAACATATAGTACACCCACATTTCGCCAGTTATGTTGTAAGTCCCAATGTAATAGGGGCGAGCCTATTGCCATCAACCGGGCACGAATCCAGACTCCGTGCTGCTACTGAGAATTACCTAATGGAAAAATCAGTAACACTTTGCCCGACCCGGGATTTGAACCCAGGACCTCTTGCTCAGCAGTCGCGATTAGCGACCACTAGACCAGCGAAACCAGTGTTTTTACTGCTCCAATTCCCAAAGCATTTCTTTACAAGTATAAATGCAGAAAAATCATTATTTTTTCGGGTTACCCCAAGCTTCATCACCCCAGCGTTGGCGATGAGGATATAAATGAAGTAATCGGTTTGCACAGACGAACTATCCCTAACATGGATGGGAACTCGTATATTAAGTTTTGAACCTGATTGGCGCAGTAGCTAAGCAATTCGACTACTGCGCTAAGGGCTGTGTATTCGATTCACGCACAGGACAAATATTATTGCGATCCGAAGATGTTTGTCCCGAGTCTGTACAAACAGACTCGGGAGTATGTGATAATTCATGTTCATGAAACACACCCACGATACTGGAGAAATTCCTACTATGGGGAGACGTTTAGAAAAGCCGATAAAAGGAGATTTATTATTCCAGTGAAGAGCAGGTAAAAGTTTAGGACGAAACCGGCACAATCTGTCAACTTACGCCTTGGCCTACCTAAACAGTCAGATATTGATGCCAACTGTCTTCATATGATTATAAACCCAGATAAACCCGGTATAACTATTACACAGCATTATAACATTACTATTACACAGCACTGATAGCTGAGTGGTATGACCGATGGAATATTAAATCAAAGGTTGCAACTTCAAACCCTGGCACGCACCAATGTATTTTCGTTTTCATGAGCGTATTATATTTTTCAAAAAAACGTCACCCCACACTAGGATTTTTTCCTGTGTCATAGGTGCGTTTCACAAACATAAAATATCATACACAAACACCCAGACTCGGGACAAAATTAGTTACCAGTCGCTAGAAACGGTTAAGGAAAATATCGTGAGGAAACCGGCACACCTGAGAGATTTTTTAACGGTGTGTAAAGCCATGTCAGAGACCTACAGGCGGTTTATACTCTGACACCAGGTTGTTCATCAACCATACGATAAGAAGACCTATAGTGTATGATGACACAGTATACCTATGTATATTATTGGCACCGGTATGTCGCCTATCTAATGAATATATTACTTGTATGTTGAGTGGTGCTTCAGATAACAAACTAACAAGTTGATAGGCAGACATTGATTTATATTATCGCTGTCAATGACTTTCAATTTTGCTATGGTAAACTGAATAGTGAATTTCCATGTCTAGATACTTCGTCTTCCTTCATATATTTAAATACATGGTATTTGACTGCCTCGTTGGTCTAGTGGTCGCTAAGCGCGACTGCTGAGTGTGAGGTTCTGGGTTCGAAACTCGGGTCGGGTAAAATATTATAAGGTTTTTTCATTTGGTAATTCTCAATAGCAGCATGGAGTATGGATTTGTGCCCGGTTGATGGCAATAGGCTCGCCGCCTATTACATTGGGACCTATAACACAACTGGCGGAATGTGGGTGTACTATAGATATACCTTTGCCATTAGCAACCATACAATACTAAAGAGAATAAACGATATAATTAATTAATATCCAATTAGAAACATCAACATGAAAGTTACTTAGCAAAATGTGAGAACGGAAGCCGGCTTGGGGCAAAACTTCAAAGACATTAGATACAGTAACATCGTATATTATGCAAAGCCACCATTCTTAAAGTTAAACTTGATAAAACAACTTTGTTTTTAAATTACACTTAGCTGTTGAGGATTTAGAAATGACTTTGTAATTGTCAAAATGTTATTTATGTTTTCGTATATAATGAGAGTTACGCGATGCTCCCTGTTAACAAGGAGTAAAATAAATAATGTGACCAGAATATATTAGAACCAGCTTATAATTATCCCACTGCAGGACACAGGCGTCTTCTCAGAAAAGTAATTTTATTGCACACATTAAATTATACACAGATACATAGCATTAATTCGATGTACAGAGGCGAACTATAATCAAAATTGAGTTTTCTAACAGCAAACGTTTGGGTAATAGAGAGATTTCATTAATGGGTGCAGAAAGTGCACAAAAAATATTATTAAAAAATCAGTTAGTCAACAACAATCAAAACTTTCGCCATATGGGTGTTTTTTTTTTCACCCAGACTCGGGACTAATATCTGCAGATCACACAAAATTTTTGTCCCGTGCGGGAATCGAACCCGCAACCCTCAGCGCAGCAGTTCAATCGCTTAGCCGCTGCGCCAATTAGGTTGACAATGTTAGTCACACTGTCTGGCGATGTATAGGTATGATATTTTCATTCCAAAGTCAGGTAAGGCAAAAATATCTAGTAAAATCAAATCAAAGTAAATCTAGTATTAAATAAAAAGGATAAATTTGATTTTGTGGAAATCTTGATCCGTGTTAAACAAATTTATCGTTACTCACAGAGAGCGCTGGCATCGATCCATCTTATTGTCTCAATTTATCTGTTGAAGAGTTCTTGATTGAAGGAGAGGAAATGACAGTAATTCAGCAAACTAGCTACCCGCCTCTGGGTGGTCTGCTCACGTTTGAGTTTATAATAGTATGGAAATTGATACTCATGTTGATTTGAAAGTAAGAACAACTTATAAAGTAGTTTTTAATTGAATCTTGCAGACTGAGAATGAGAATGTATGGAAACGAATAATGTAGAATCTATCAAATTATATTGCTTCCAAGTAAACGCAATAAAATTAATCAATTACAATTATTTCAACTCAAGAAGAACAAACAGCAGCTGTCTATCTCAAACAACCCAAATTAAAGTGTTTGTCAAATCCAGAATTATTCCTACATCTTCTAAATCTCATTCGTTATCGTGTTGAGAATCTTCTACGTGATCCACATCAAGGACTAGGCTCCAATTATGTCTAGATTAAGATTTCTGTGAAGCTAATGCCTTTTTATTTCCCAGTCCTTGGGGATAACATCCACTTACGCTAACTCACATAATGCTGGATCTCCCCAAGGCTTTGGCAGCACTGATATAGAATGAAAGCTAACCTTGTCCTAATGTCAATGTTGTTTGTATTATATTGTTTAAGTGATCCAATTTAACTATGATGACAAGGGTAAAATGGTTTTAAACTAGGTCTTATTTAAAACCATTTTTATACACCCTTATTCACAAAAATATAATTTCAAACTAAGGATTAAATTATACTTGTCACTGTCGTTTGCATATCAAAGAATAGAGATGTCAATAGACTTAATACGGGTTTAGTTAATGCCGGTATGATCCTCGTTTATAAATAACGGAGAAAGTAACAGAGAATTACAAAAGAGGTATCATTAGATATCGAAAAAAATAAAATTAGAGAAACAAGAAAATAATTGGCACTTTATTTTTATTTTTTAAATTGGTAAGAGACTTTGAAACTTAGATTAATTGCTAGTGTATTCGATATTGAAGAAAACCCAAAATAAACAGATAATTTTGTTTACCTTTAGGAAGATTGCGAATGTATAGATTGGATTACGTAACAGACAGCAAATACTAAGTCCGGTATGAGTGAAGCGAGCGCGGCAGCAGCCGACAAGCGTAATGGAAATCTACATGTTGTTATCGTTCTTGCTTCGGAATTGGAAAACCTCCAACCGTACATGGATATCACGAATGTATTCCTCAACATGGCAGGAAAACCGGTGCTAAACATAAGCTTACTTAAAAATTATGTCACATCCAAAACTCTATCCACTAGCTGATACAGCATAGAGAAACTACATAATTAATAATTTATTATCTTGTAAATAAACTGTACCTTAGTTCAGAATATCAATTCATTTGTATGTGTATTTATTTTTAAAGCAATTTATGAGAATCTCCAAACCCAACCAATACCCATTTGGCTGTAATCATCAATCTCATCTGACATCTATCATTTAGATGGACCCCCATTAAAATTATATTGAATTTTGTTACGCAATCCCATTCCAGGATATTTGTACCAAAAGCTTAAGCTTGACCAACAAGATGGTCTCTTTCTATATAAACTATAAATTAGTATTAAAACTTAGAACATTTTAAACAAAGGTACCTATCTAGCACCATTACCTAATTGGAAAACCAAAATAGTTTCGTTTATTCATTGACAACAATCGCCATAAATTTATTACTAAAGCATCGTTTCACGGTTGAGCATACTCTTTACAAAAGTATTGTTCTTCGTCCTTCGGAAAAAGACGACAATTGTCCCGAATGTCCTGCTCTACTAAATAACCTCCTGAGTTCGTACGCATAGCTATTGTTCTCATCGTCTGATATCTATAACCTATCATAGAATGGCCCTGTCTTGTTGGTTCTTATGAGTTTATTTACCTTTCATTCGGTTGTATCCGTTCAGCGCTACGTACATATGTTTTCTTTTAACTACTCTTGCATTTAATTTTCTTTTGTGTTTACTATTTGTTGTTCAGCCATGTTATTGGTTTTTTGCGTGACTGCTAGTGTTTATGTTACATTCAAAGGTTAAATGTTAAGTACTTTGTTTATGATAACTTCTCAATAGAGCCTGTTTTTTTATTTAACTCAGACACCTATAAAATTAGTTTACCTTGATCAAAATTTTGAGAATATTTTAGAGCTACTCGTATTGCCTCGTCGTTTAGTCACAGAGCACGTCTGCTGAGCGGTAGATTCTGGGTTCAAATCCAGGGTCAGGCAAAGTGTTACTGGGTTTTTTCATTAGGTAATTCTCAGTAGCAGCATAGAGTCTTGATTTGTGCCCGGTTGATTGCAACCGGCTCGCACCCTATAACATTAAGTCCTATAATATACCTGGTGAAATGTGTGTTTACTATACACCTCACTTCAGGAAAAGCAGGCAATATTTTATAGGTATGTGTATTGTTTACTTGTAATAAGAATCCCTTTAATGGGTTAATAATTCTCACATTATGATCACAGACTGCCTCGTTGGTCTAGTGGTCGCTAAGCGCGACTGCTGAGCAAGAGGTCCTGGGTTCAAATCCCGGGTCGGGCAAAGTGTTACTGAGTTTTCCATTAGGTAATTCTCAGTAGCAGCACGGAGTCTGGATTTGTGCCCGGTTGATGGCAATAGGCTCGCCCCCTATTACATTGGGACTTACAACATAAGTGGCGAAATGTGGGTGTACTATATGTACACCTCTGCCTACCCCTTCGGGGAATACAGGCGTGATGTTATGTTTTTTTTTTTAATGATAACCCTAAATCTCACAGTTCTTACAAACCAAATATGTTTTAAGTGGTACTTACAAGCCATCTTGTAGGTTCAACATTATACGAGTACACGTTGGATCCGAGCCAGTAGATAACACGTTTTGTTATAACCTCTTATGGCTTTTATGGCATGGTAACTCATAACCATGAATACGATATGATACGGCCAAACATGACATCAAAACCGATTGGTAATCACGCGTGTATTCTTCGACTGGGTAAACAAAATTGTTCTTTTGCATACCCGTATTTTATTATGCGGTATACGTTTTTTTTTATATTTAGAGAAAACGCATAGGTGCCCGTTTAAAAAAAATCTTCGCTCTACTCTAGGACATTCTCTTGTATCGTGGGCGCGTTTTACAAACATGTAATATCACGTACACAAACACCCAGACTCGGGACAAACATCGGCGGATTGCTCAAATGTTTGCCCCTTGCGGGAATTGAATCCCACTGGCCACTGCGCCAATCAGTCGAAACTTTAAAAGACTTAATTTTTGATACGTACTTCCTATTACATATAAAAATGTCTTACAATAAGAAACCAACACCCCATCAAACATGTCATTGATAAAAGCATATTGGTTCTTGTGTTTTTTGTTTTAAACGTCGCCCCACACTAGGGATTTCTCCTGTGTCGTGGATGCGTTTCAAAAACTTGAAATATCACACACACAAACAGACTCGGGACAAACATTTGCGGTTCGCACAAAATTTTGCCCTGCGCGGGCATCGAACCCGCAACCCTCAGCGCAGCAGTATAATCGCTAAGCCACTGCGCCAATCAGGTTGTTTGGACCAGTAATCACGATTACTAAATTGTAAATCTTTTTATTCCACAGGTCATGTACTGCCCGCCTCCTTACAACGACGGGATGTCGGGTCGCCCGCAGCCGACAAAAACTACACGTACAGGCAACGGGAACTCTTGTCACGACATCGTCTGAGAATCACTCCGGAGCAGGGCGCGTTGCCTCTCCACTGACCAAGCCACCGTAGTGTGAACGTGCCCTATACTATGGACTTCTAAAAGTGTAACATGGTGTAAATATTCTTGTTAGCTCCTATAGATGTATAGCTACAATTGTTACGTAGAAAAAATATCATAATATTTTTTATAGACTTCGTAAATTTTTATTTTGTAGTAACTTTTTCGATCAACACGCGCTTCTATATTCTGAGCCCCAATATGGAAACGGGTGACAATTCGAAAAATATAATTTGTAAATATTCATGTGTATACAATTCAATGTCTATTATTTGTAGAATATTAAATAAAAATTTTAGTCAAACTAAAATATAATATACGAATTAGATATTTGAAATAATAGATACAACATCGAATTATACGATAAATATAAAATGTAAATAAACTTTCAATGTTTTTGTATTTAATTACTTATTAATTTTATTGTATGAGTATTTTATAATTTAAATTATATGAATAGTTAAATAATTATAAGCGACTACAGAACGATGAATGTATGTATATTATTAAATCATATTATAACATGTAAGTCAGAATACATCAATGTAACATTTTATTATTTTTAAGTGAATTTGTGTAAAACGCTTTAATGTAATTAAATATTAATTAAATGTTTTGATATAATTCCCGTTTCTTTTTTTAAGGTTAGAGTTATTTTTATCTTAGAAATGTTCTTAAAGAAGGTATCAAGGTATTCTCAGAAGGAACATCAAAGTGACTGAGTTGTCAGAAAGTTGTCTAATCATTAAATATTCACGATCTCCAGACAAACCCCTTCAATATTAAACTGCAATAAACACCTACCTATAAAGATAGGACACATTATACGTATAATACAATACTTGTCATGTTTAAAATGAGAGTGTGTGAGTGTTAAGTGATAGTGTGTATAAGATGTGGATTGTATCTTAAGCAAGCAGCAGTATTTTTTTTACTTTGTAAATTAAACGACGCCCTGATTAGCACATTGGCTAAGTTAAGGGTTCGATTCCCGCACATGACAAAATGTCCGCAAGATTTTTGTGCTATCCGGAGCTATTTGTGTGGATTGCAGGAAGGTTGGAGAGTTTGGAGTATAGGTGTTCGTGTGTGTGATATATCGTAATCGTTGAAAACGCATCCAAGGTACAGGAGAAATTCTCAGTGTATGAGCGGCGGATCGGCGACGTATTCTTAAAAAAAAAAGGTTGGCATTTTAAGTAAGCCTGCCAGTGAGCCTTAGACGAAGACTAAAATGAAGTTCTTATGATATTCATGAAGATATATAATGAATCCGATTATTTACCACTGTGCTAGATAAAATGAACCAGAAATATTATTCGAGAGCATTGATAGCAGAATGGTATGACCGTTGGACTGCCAACTCAAAGATCGCAAGTTCAAACCCAGGCACGCACCAATGTCTTTTCGAATTCATGTGGGTAGGTACTATAAATTAGTTTCCAGTTGCTAAAAACGGTGAAGGAAATCATTGTGACGAAATCGACACATATAAAAGGTTTTATCAACGGTGTGGAAAGCCATGCCAGAGGCCTACAGGCGGTTCAACTCTGGCACCTGGTTGTTCATCAACCATACAATAAGCAGCAGCAATGAACTATAACAACTCCACAATTACAGTAGTAAAATATTTAACAATATTTCTGTTTGCAAAATAAAAATTTAACGTACAGAATTAGTTTAGCCTATTCATTAGACTACTTACAATTTCAGCTCAATTCTAATTTCAATAGCCATGCAAGGAAAACCGTGACCAAAAATCATGTATCACGCAATATTGAGACCTTTGCTCACAAGATTTATAGAACTAATAAATTAGACTGGTGAAATACGACCTTATTTTACTACCATCTAATTTATTGCTATTAATGACCCGATGCCCTGTATTCAGTATAATTCTACGAGGACTCATTACTTACGACTGAACTTGTCATCAACTTAAGAAATTGCCGCCCTACTAAAAGTTATTGGTCTTTGGGAGAATCAATGTAATCATATTAAACGAAATAATAGTGTCAAAATAGATAAAAAAGTACTTTATTGATTGATGTTTTGATACAATGGAAAATGGCGGTTATAAATAGAGCCTATAATTATGAGGTCGTAAAGTAATGAACAGCACACTAAGGCATAGGAGAGTTACTTTTATTATGTAAATCTTATTACAATTAAAGTAGGTCCGAAATAATACCTTGGGGAATCCCAGAAGACAACTTAACTTCGTTATGTGATACAATATTTATTATGCCATATTAAATGCTTGACGTAAACGGTTATTTATCAAAGAATCAATACTTTAAAACACTTTTAAGAAATCAAACATTCCCATAACTTTTTCAGATAAAGCATTACTATTGAACTCTGACATCCGATAAAATTTTACGCCCAACATCAATTTAATTAAAGTGCTGTAAAAAATGGCGCTCGTGCATGAGTTTGGGAACCCGCCAAAAGTTGAGCGATAAAAACTAACGGCATACGTCGTTATCTACTGATATTGAATGAACTGATCCGCTTGAAGGTAAAAGTTCAAGATTTCGTATTAATTGCTCGAAGTTCCGACTGTTATCGGTAAGAGTTTTGTTTCCCCTACTATAAATAAAACCGTTTAAAAGGCTATTGAAGAATCACGCTTTTATTTGGAAATATTTTCTCTGGAAGTTTTAACACTTCTTAAAATATTATTACTATATCCAAAAAAGATCGTCAACATAGGTTTAGAGTTGACACCTACGTTTTGCCAGTTATGTCAAAATAATGTAAAAAACAAAAGACACTTTACCCGACCAAGAAATCGAACCCACGTTCTCAAGCTCGACTCGCGAGTACCAAAACCGTCACAATTATTATTAACGTATTTATCAATTTGTTGTGTTCAATAACTAATTGAACTAGTACTCCAATTAACTCAGGTCTCCCAAAAGTTTACGCTTTATTACTTATTAATAACTGATCGAGCAACGCAGCGTTTAATTGGTTGGGGGTATGAAAAACAAATTTTGGGACTCATACAGAAAATTACTAATTAAAAATACAAGAAATGAATTTGTGTATTTGTTTACTTATCTTCTTGACTATAGTGAAAGAGTTACTGGCTCTTATGATATGTTAATTTTCTATTTTTATCAATATCATCATCATCAGCCAGAGGACGTCCACGAAGAAAAGCCTCCCCCTTATTGGGGGGATGCCATAATCTCCACGCTTGACAAGCGGCTTGGGGATTGCACTATTGATGTTACAGAAGATGCTCCTGCCCATCTAGTGTTACAAGCGATCCAATACGATGCCAATAATTAATTAAAGATAATATCACGCCTATATTCCCCGAGGGGTAGTTAGAGGTGACTGCACAGTGCTGAGCCAGATAAATTATATGTCCCAATGTAAGAGGGGGCGAGCCTGTTGCTATCAACCGGGCACAAATCTAGACTCCGTGCTGCTACTGATGAGCTAATGAATAAGCCCAGAAACATTTTGCCCGACCTGGGATTTGAAACCAGCAGTCACGCGTAATAACCACTAGTAACGCTTAATAATTACAGTCCTATTATTAGCACTTAATGTAACTAACCTATAAATCAGTGGTTTCAATAAATTGAATACTGCACTGAAATATTTGGAGAATGTAATTGACAACGATAAATCTATGTGTGGGCAACAAAGAGCCAATTACCATACAATATGCAAATTACATAAGCTAAACGGGATGGGCGAGGAAAACGGCACAAAATGACAAAATATAGGGATTTATTTTACTAAAAAATTTATGATACCTAAGTTGATGCAACGGCGGTTAATGTCACACACTTTTGGCCCTCTTAGAGGTCATTTCCAATATGAGATAGAACGCACATCTTGGAATTGACCACCACAGTATAACGTCATTTTAGTTTTGACCTTATTCTGCTGCTATGTATCGGGTATTTGTCACTTGGAAGGAGGTGGAACCGCGGTGCAGATATTGGCAAGATAGGGTGGAAGAAAGATTGACTACCCAGGGTGCAGTGAACGTATTTTAGTATAGTATCATCACTCGTGAAGACTCTAATTGCTTCGTTCACCACGGACATTTTAAGCAGTGTGATGTGGGCGTTGGGACTGTTTCTGGTCGCTGAATAACCTGATTTTGAAGTGACAGGGTTGTCCACTCCGTATGCAGGTGTGTGTGGGCACACACACACCTACACAGCCGGATCGTCTCCTACACACATTACATTATCGACACCTAAATTGTCGACACGATCTCATTCATATTTAAGTATCAGAATTAAATAATAATTATGTAACATTACTGGACTTACGTCAATAATTACATAAAAAGCTTTCTTGCGTCACCATATCGAATTAGAGCTACGATAAAGCGTAATTTGTAACTTTATATGCATGATAAGGATAATATCGCCGGTTGAGTTGTATAAAATACTTAATTTCTAAGCGATTGCGTGCTTGATAAGCAATAAGTTGGGAAATGAAGTTACGATTCTAAGTAATCGGTCTTTGGTCATGCTTGCCACTATCTGATTAATTTTAATGGCACTTCTTATTAGGGTTCTATAGTTTTGCATGTAGTTGAAAATGTTTGCCTACCATAATGATCTAGTAGTCGCTAAGCGTAACTGCTGTCAATAATGGACAATAAGTCCTGGTTTCAAATCCCGGGTCAGGCAAAGAGTTACCCGGTTTTTATTACGGAATCTAAATTTGTGGCCGGTTAATGGCAACAGGCTATGATTATATATATGTCTAGATGGGGCGTCAAGGCCCTGACAGCGTCGGAATTTTTTAGCGCCAATTGTGAGGCCCTACAGCTTTTTGGCGCCAATGAAGACGCTTGTTTTTCTATCATAAAATAACGTAATAAAAATGGCGAAATTAGCTATTAAAGTGTGTAGATATTACAGTATCCTATAACCGGTATGTTGAATAAATTATCAATAGTTCCGGCAGAATGAATTAATGAAAATATTGGAAATTAAAAAAAGCTTGTGTAAGACGTAGCTGTCACGCACACATGTCAAAACGGTTGGCACGTTGATTCTTGTTTCTTATTAGCGCGAGACTCCATCTAGATAATCTAAGGCAACAGGCTTGCCCCGTATTACATTGGGACCATTAACATAACTGCCGAAATGTGGGTGTCCTATATGTGCAATTCTGCCTACACTTTCGGGGAAAACTGGCGTGATGTTTTGTTTAATGAAAATGTTTGTAAGTATGTAGTTTTTAATGAGAATCCAGAATTGGCATGATCATGTCATTTTTCACCTTTGGGCTTTGGGCTATTATATGGACGTTTTTAAGTCTCAGAAAAGCATTAAATCCATTTATGCGGTTTAGAAAAATAAATAACCAGTGATTATCTAAATAAGGAAAAGGGTAACAATATTTTCAGATGGCCTGGTCGCAATTCCATTAATGCAGTCGGTGAAAAGATTTTTTCTAATAAAGCAAATGTGGACTACATTTGCTTTATTAGAAAAAATCTTTTCCTTACAAATTGCAAATCCTTCATACCCCAAGGTATATTTAAACAGGAAGCGGGTAGAAGAACTCGAGACCCTTCTAAAGCAGCAGACATAAAAATAAATGAATATTTCAGTTTGCCTTCATAAAAAACAAAACACAACATGCGTATAAAACTATATCTCTCCAACCACGTATAACATAACTGTGGAACTTCGAATACTTCTCCAATTTCTCTTCCTGTCTAACTTCTGAGTCATTATAACTTAAACTACTAAACCCAAAGTGTACGCTCGTCTGGTTTCAATGATTACGTCTTGTGAGGCAGTAAGTAAAGTTTTGGAAGTAACCAATAGTGAGTGATCACTTTACTAGATTATCTTCATAGCCGATTCTAAAGACTTGATAATTATTTAGTTGAGGCGAAAACTCAGAATTGTGTCAATCTAATCTAGTGTTTAGTTCAGGACCTAACAGAAAATCATCGTTACAGCTATCCAGCAGATTATGCTGACTTTGGGATCTATTTCTAATCCTTTATATATTGTTAATGTTATTTTTTTGGATTGGATTGTTGGTTTAGATTAAAAATAAATTATTTGTTTTTTTTTTTTTAATAAAAAAAAAATACCGTCACATGGCAGATTTTGAATAGGTATTCGTCGAAGAACAGAGAAAAATGGAAATTGAAATTCAAGATAAATAATTTGGACCCTTCGAAGAAAGTAAAGACAAAGAAAAAAGATCAGCCCTCTAACGAAAGAAAAGAAGCTTCAAACTACAACAGCTATCTGAATAAGGCTAGATTTGGTAACAATCTTGGATACAAAGTTCTAAGGTTTTTCTTAAAAATAATGCAAGAGTTTGCTAAAGACTTATGAGGTCGATAATGATAAGTCGATTTAGCTAAAGTATGCAAATTCGTCAGGTTATTCTAAATAGTTTTGTGGCGTGTTCTAAGGCTGTTAAATCAATTTCCTGAAATACAATGCGTTTCATTACCTTGGTCGTTCTTGTATTACTGAAGCAGGCAAAAGGTTTTGTGTTAATAATGAATATAAGGCTTTTGAATGATTAAGTGACGTTTATGAAGGTTATTATGAAATTCCAAGAGGTACGCAGTTGCCCAGGCTGGCGTATGTAGTAGGCAAAGGTGCCCAAAATACATCCACATTTTGACATTATGTTGTGGTCCCAATGTAATATCGAACGAGCCTATTGCTATCAATCGGGTAAAAATCCAGACTCCGTGCTGCTACTGAGAATTACCTAATGGAAAACCCAGTAGCACTTTGCCTGACTCAAGCTTCGAACCCTACACCTCATGCTCAGCAGTCGCGGTACCGCTGGACAAACGACGCAGTCTACGGTAGGAAAAGCTGGCAGACTATAGGTGAGTTCAATTATTTTTTTCATAGCCCTATGAATTAATTGCAAGATATTAAAATGGGTAGGCGATGCCGGGGTATTATCTAAGCAACATACTTCACTATAATCACGATCATGATTAATTGATATTACTCGAGCCTCAATATCAATTATGTTTACTCCGGTACACATAAAGTATGTTTCTTATTAGAAGCAAAATAATTACTTTTATATGATGCGCAAATTAGTTTCTGTTTCGTACTCAATCATCGTGGTAAAATTAGAAAATTATTATATCATTCCATTTACAAATAAACATATTTCGGGAGGGCACAGAGTAACAATTTGCAGATTCGACACTTGGACAGGCCATTCAACTGTCACTAGTTTATATATCCAATTTGTGAATAATGTTGAACGATGACTCTTAGACGAGGATCCTAATGATTGCAAACTATGCTTGAGTTTGTCTCTTTTCAAAACTATTGTTGCAGTGGACATAATGGTGAATTTATATTTTCCGAGAATAAACTTGTTTTTTTCCCTTAACTTAACAAATGTCCCACAAAAAGATTCACAGCAATGAAATAGTTTTTTATGACAAGTAATGGTTTCTTTGCCCTATATCAGGCTAACTTCAAACTTAAGTTTTGGGATAATATTAAAAATACATTTTGGTTACTGCTAGGTTTCGTTCTGGCATAGTTTTCACTCTGAAGACAAATGGGTTACGATTGCAAATGAAATCACGACAATACATGTACTCAAATATGTTTGGGAATCAAAATCTTCTATGATGGTTGTAGGCGAAAAGAAATTGATTGTGTGCCAACACTAAAAATATAGTTCAATTCAGATAAGTACTTTCAATGTCTTTCAAACATAAAAATTCTATTATTACCATCCGCCACTCATAGATTTCTATTATTTATGACTCTTTCAACTGATCTATTTATTTGTTTGTGCAAATAACTGTCACGATTATGGTTTAAATGGCCGATGGAAGCCAGAATGAATTCATGGTTTATTTTAGGGCTTTAAAGTAGTTTTAAACCTAGTTTTAAAATACCCCTAGATACCTATTATATTTTTAACTGTTTGGAGAAACAACTGTTCAATCGAAGATTAAAAAGTAGACCAACGACCGGCTTAGCATTTTTATCTTTGAATATCTCTCGATTTTTCGATTATCCTTCGCTGTCAGAGAGAAGCCACAGGTGAAGCCCACAGGAGAATATATCCAGTTTCCAAACAGAACATTAAAAATAATCCAATAATTCTACAAGGCAATAGTTGATCGCAAAGTTTTTTAATATCCGTGACCGTTACAGTTTTAAAGTGGAGTTACGAACTACATAATATTACTGGTATACGATACCGTTTGAAGGAAATAGTTACTTGTTGGTTATTACTACTGCGTGGGATGATTCGTCTATCACACTAAGGGCCTGTTTCACCATCGACACGTAAAGTGTCAAGTAGACTGAGCGTCACTAAAAGTCACCCGTAACTACTCATACGAATTTCACAATATCTGAGTAGCATTAATCAGGGGATAAACTGACCTGTAACTAAGATACTATAGAAGATACTCGTAACTTTTACTTACCGATTAGCGTTAATCAAGAAGTAACTATTCAGCACTATACTTGTAGATGGTGAAACAGGCTCTAATTATTATAAATGCGAAAGTTTGTGAGTGTGGGTGTATGTTTGTTACTTCTTCATGCTCCACGTAACAATTTTGATAAAATTTGGTATGCATGTAGCTGACACCCTGGATTAAGGGCGTCCACACAAAACCACGATGCGATGCGATACGACGCCGTATCACAGGAATTTGCCCGCTGCAGCTCGCACATATGTGCGATGCGTTGCGAATTCGCAGTTATGTGTGGAAGCCCTAACACATAAGCTACTTTTAATACCGAAAAAACATAAAACATAAAATCAAATCAATAAATCAAATACATACTATCTTTTTACTTGTAAAACAATAAGTAATTTATATTTTGATGTAACATAAAACTCAACGGATTACAATTTTCAGTACATATTCCATTGCTTTATTACCTGCAATTTGCAGTATTCCAATTTTCCGTATCAAAATGAATATGATATCAATAATTACGCACGGTACATTTGAAACTCCTGATAAATACAGTAACAAATGAAATGCATGTAAAATATTTATATAAATAATACCGGTTTATAATTACTATCGTATTGCCGAGCAAAGAGATCGATATCATACAGAGAAAGAACGTGCTTTGATCTCACCCACCACGCTAGCTAGCTGCAGGTAATGATTTCACAATTTGATAAGCTTACTGACTTATTACTAACTAATATCTACTATATAAAAAATCATAAGAGTTATATACTACTAGCAGATCCGGCAAACGTCATCTTGCCCAGAAATGCAGCGCCACCTACCGGGTCTAATTGTATTTTTAAACCATCCAGAAACCCATTGAAATGTACTCTCAAAATTTCGTCTAAATCGGTCCAGCCGTTTAGGAGTTAGGTGAAAACACACGTACAGAAGAATTTTATGAATTAAAAGATACCTTACTATGAAAATGGCCTGATTGGCTTAGTGGCTAAGCGATTGGACTGCTGCACTATATGTGGCGTGTTCGATTCCCGCACGGGACAAAAATTTGTGTGATCCGCAGATGTTTATCTCGCTTCTGGGTGTTGTATGTGATATTTGTGGAACGCACCCACGATACCGGAGAAATCCCAAGTGTGGGGCGACATTTTTTTTAAAGGTTTCGAACCCAGGACCACATGCGCAGCAGTCACGCTTAACAACCACTAGATGAATGAGGCAGTCACTACCAATCCAAATTCACAATTACAGCCGGGACTATTTCGAAGCAATGCTAATTCAATCCTAACTATTAGAAGGGAACTCAATGTTGATTAGCCATTCAATGGTCCCCAAAAGTTCGTTGAATCATTTATTAGTTAATAGGAACTAAAGTATTATTCATGAATCGTCCCGTTTGACGAAATGTCAAGTGATCATAATCTTGGTACAGTTGTAATTAAGATATTAGGTGAGATCGACCTCCATATAAACTTCGTAGACGACGTAAATAAGACCCAACTGGTCTTATTTTAGAAAACTATCTATTCGGTGATGTTATAAGTGACAGACCTATTGATACAATTTTATACGTACTATTCAGACGCGTGATAAAAATGAACTATCTACAAATGTTGCTTCACTTCTTTGAGTCAAATCTTTAGAATTTTAGATGCTGTAGTAATGTTATCCTGACCGAATTTCGGTCACGGCGGCCTATTTCATCTGAGACTAACCATCTACGCAGGAGATATTAAAGTGCACAAGTATGCGCGCAAACACAGGTGCACTCCCTATTCCCCGTCTCTCAAAGTCCGATAGGACGGAAGACCGACATGACCGGAGAGAGATCAGGCGCAGGACCAACGGCTTAAAGTGCCTTCCAAAGCACGGAGGGGTTCGACATGTTGAAACGGTCACCCATCACAAGACTGACCGCGGGGAGCACGGCTTAGCCTCGCAAATCGACGGATCTGCGCGGTAGCCACGTAGCTACGAGCCCTTATATGCTGTAGTAGCTATAATATGTAACATATGTATAGTGAGTTGGACTCACGAGTTCACGACCCCGTCGCGTCGCCAGCACGTGAATAAAAGCTTTATTTGAGTCCGAAACTAGTCGGGCATTCCCGAATAGACCGAGTAACCGGAGATTAGCAAATAAAAATTCAGTAAAGCATTTACCTCTAGCAAGTCACATTGGTTCTTGCTTATTGGCAATCCATGGCAACGCATTACTCATACATCTAGTCTGTGAATGACAAAATAATCAATTTTAGAGGTCTTCGTTTGAGGCCATATTTCCATTCAAAAATACAACACTATTAAGTTTGTTAGATCTCTCGTTTATATTCCAAAGCTTATCATTTGATTTAAGTGGGCTTTATTTAACCATCTTTTACTAAAGGGTCTAAATTCTATCAACGCAGGGTTTAAATTAAATAAGTTAGGAAGGCAACCAAGGTCCATGATACTGGGAACGGACACCAGATCATAGATGAAGAACTCGTCTATGTCCTTGGTAAAAAATGTGCATTTGATTAAATGCAAAAAGACAACGTTACGCAGGAAAATTTTTAAGAAACATTAATTGTAAGGATAAAATATTGATAAATATTTGGGACTGGAAGAGTTTGGATATACATATATACGGCTGGTTTTTAAGTTATTGTAATTCCGTTCCCTATTTTATGGGATTAACGACGTAATTGACAGAATACTGGCATGAAGTTATGTTTATAAATGTTACTTGTATTTCAGCAGGCATACACAAAGGACTGATACCGCATCACACAAACAAGCAACGGATGCAACAAAAATCTAGATAAATAAACATGCAAAATCAATCTCATTAATTTCAAAAAACCCTTTGACTTGTCTTCGCAACGAATCGTGCTTTCATTATGAAAGCGAATGATGAAGTGTTCAAACAGAATTTTAATTGCGTCCATTCAGAGATCGTAAATCAAGATGGTACCTCTCACGCTTCGATGATTAATTGTGTCGTTTAAACTGATGAATTACTTAGTATTATATAATGTGTGGTGTACTTATTATTATATAACTATGAGTATGCCGTGTGGTATCCGGCCTAGAATTGACCACCCCCTTTCCTTCCGTGGGTGTCGTAAGAGGCGACTGAGAGTAAATCCAGAAGATGGGCAGCAGCGTCTTCTGTAACTTGACCACCAATACTGCGATCCCCAAGCCGCTTGCCAAGCGTGGCGATTATGGCAACCAGCTCCCTCCCTTCTAAAAGGGGGAGGCCTTTCAACAGTGGACATCTTCCGGCTGATGATGATATAATGTGTTATTTTAAGGGAATTATGTTCATATTGCTCCTTTTACATTAAGTTGTGAACAGAATACCTACAGGAATAAAATAACACCTGCAATAGCGCACAAATACGTGAATAGAACAATAGCTTTTATAGTGGCACTAATATAAGTGAAATGGTCCACCGCATAACATTAGCACGAGAATTTTTGGTATTTCCGAATTAGAAGCGGTCCATTTGTCCAAACTAATGGAACCCATATTTGGCATTGACCCACAACGGGAGTATTTACAAAGGTAGTTTAATGGGTATTACTATCTGGCTTCATAAATAATTATAATAGGGCATCGATGGAAGCATTTGTATTGAGGTAAACTATCGTATTAACCCGTTGACCGCCAAGCATATAATCAGTCTTTTTAATTTTTTGAACTTTGAAATTGTGGAGGTCAGTGGTATCAGATTCCTCAAGTAGCCTCCAACCTCAAAGTTGTACCTTGTATTTCCTGAAAGATACACATGGCGCTCAACGTGTTAACTTATCGGAATTATTATTATATAATTACAGCACTAATAGCCGAGTGGTATGACCGGTGGACTGCCCAGTCAAAGGTCGTAAGTTAAAACCCTGGCACGCACCAATGTCTTTTCGAATTCATGTGCGTATTATAAATTAGTTATCAGTTGCTAATGACGGTGAAGGAAAACATCGTGAGGAAACCGGCACACCTAAGAGATTTCAACGGTGTGTAAAGCCACGTCAGAGACCTACAGGCGGCTTAAACTCTGACACCAGGTTGTTCATCAACCATACGATAAGAAGAAGAAGATTGGAATTATAATGTTATAAATATGAGTATTATTCTTTCTGGCAGTTCAAGTTAATATAATTATGTAAAACACAATTTTTGCAGTCAAATTTTAGGCAAAAAAGGATATGGAACGTAATAAAACCACCATAAAATAGTCTGCAGATAGAAATTTAGATATATCTAAATAATGAACTTGAAGTAGAAGTAAAATAAAGTGTTTATTCGCTTCTTTATGAAGGACTAGACAGTGACAGCTCTTTACAGAGACTTATGGGAAGTGAGTAGGGAGGCCTTTCCCCTGCAGTGGGACAGTATAGGCTCATAATAATAATAATTTGCTTTCTAGTTTAGTCAAAAACATTAATGATCTCCACACAAAATAAAGTTTTAGCTACAAACATGACTAAAACCCATCTCCGAGCATTATTTGAAAATGTATCTTTAGTCATTGCGCAAAATACGAGGAGGTCGTTAAAATTGATAAACTACCCAGACTTCTTAGGTCCTCAAATTGGGGTTATCGCCGACTCGAGTATTTCTAGTCTCTTTTATGTAACTTTTGACCTCGTTGCTTTATTGACACAAGTCTACTATGCCCTTGCGACCCTAATGAGTATCCGGTTATTCCAAATAAACGGTTAACAAGGGTCTGACCAGGAAATAGCAATAACCACACAAAAGTTACGGCCGATAATAACTAGGTAACTAATAAGGGCTCACGAAAGTTTTCCCTACTCCTGACAACATTTAGGTTACGGGCTATCTTGACTGTACTGGCCAAATACGCAGAAGATATAATTATAATAGTGCACAACTGGACTAAGTTTTTAGAGTCACTGAGACCTCTTCATGCTTCGAAAATTTTGATACGGTGACGATGCCTTTCCGAGTTGATTATGCGTGCCATGACCTTAAGCGTCTAAAACGGTCGCCCATTCAACGACTGACCTTAGCGAGCATTGCTGAATCTCGCAGATAGACTGATCTGATGAACTTATGTGACACTCTTTTATTCTTTCGTTTTCGTTTCTTCGTTCTAAAAGCATTGATGAATTTTACAAACTTCATTTCCACGCCCATATTTTTTTAGTTAGCCTGTTCGTTTTCCCATAGTTGCGTAAAGCCTCCATTTCTCTTTTGTTGTCCAATGAAATCTTTCATAAAACATCCATACTAATCCATATCCATACTATATACTAAGTATAGTATATAGTATGGATATGGATTAGTAATCCATAGTAATCCATACTAATATTTTAAATGTGATAGTAACTCTGTCTGTCTTTTACGTCTTCACGTCTAAACCACTAGACGGATTTTGATGACATTTGGCAAGTAGAAAGTTTAAGACCCGAGAAAAGACATAAGCTACTTTTTTAATTCTTCCCTCTAAGGGATTTAAAGAGGGGTTAACGCGGGCGAAATACAAACAAAAGCTAGTGTTTATTAAATAAGATAGTTTAGGTTTTCAAAATGACATGCGAAGCTTGTCAAACTTCCTGGGAACCAACACACATTCCGAGAGCAATTTGAAATGATTAAGGCAATTAAAGTTTTAAACTAATATTATTTCTGGGAAGCTTCCGCTCTAGCAAGTCGAGTGCAGTTGAGTTTGTGGAACCGCTATTGTTTGTCTCTGAGTCTCTGTGTATTCATTTAGCTGATTTGAATACACATCAGTGATACAACTGTTTTAGTTTGTTGAGCTTACAGTAATTTAGCATGAGAAAAACAGAGGTTCAAGAATCTTCACATTGAGGGGGTCTTTATAAACGACACTTGATTATAGACTTTCTGACGTATTTAGTGTTAATTTTTATTGTATTGAAATTTACCTACACGTCATTTGTATGGGGGTCGGATTAAGAATATGAATTTCGAGCTCACAAAAGGTTCTTTTGGCTTTTATGCGCTTGATAAACGGCAATAGTCCCGTCACTGATGTGGATTTTTTATTGACTGATGAAAGACAGAACCTGTGCCTACCGGAAAAAGGGACACATGTACAAAAATTTTAAAGATTAATATTATTCATCATCATCATCATCAGCCAAAGACGTCCACTGTTGAACATAGGCCTCCCCATTTAAGCGGGGGGTTTGCCATAATCCCCACGCGTGGCAAGCGGCTTGGGGATCGCAGTATTGGTGGTGAAGTTACAGAAGGCGCTGCTGCCCATCTTCTGAATTTTCCCTTAGTCGCCTCTTACGACACTCGCGGGAGGAGGGGTGGTCAATTCTAGGCCGGATACCACACGGCACAATAATATTATTCAGCCTGTTCCAATTCTCTTACATGGCCTCTTCTAATCAAGAGAAAGAACAATGGTCAGCTTTCAGATTTTCCAACGTGTTTCTTATTGGTCAAAACTTGATCAATGGGTTATTTCTCTTCTTATCGTATGATGAACAACCTGGTGTCAGAGTTTAAACCGCCTGTAGGGCTCTGACATGGTTTTACACACCGTTGAAAAACTCTCAGGTGTGCCGGTTTCCTCACGATATTTTCTTCCACCGTTTTTAGCAACTGATAACTAATTTATAGTACAGCACGTGAATTCGAAAAGACTATGGTTAGTGCCGGTGTTTGAACTTACGACCTTTAACTTGGCAATCCAACGGTTATATCACTCGGCTATCAGTGCTATGTGGTTATTGGCTATTATTGTAATGGTTTACTTTAAGTCTACGAACCCTTATCGCATTACCGATTCCCGATTTACAGCCAGTCTGTTCCAGACCTCAGTTGAATAAGCTAGTGAGATGAACCGAACAAAGGCAATCCTCTTTCATTCTTGTTATGACAGAATTCAATAAATTTTCATAAGAAACATGCCAGACATCATTGACTCGAAGGTAGGGCGACAGATATCTTGATGTATGTACATATTTATCGCTCCTCGTTATAAGGCTTTGTAGAATTTTTCGTGAGCTTTTTTACAAATACCGACGATATTACATTAGGGTTTCTGAGATCATTGACATTTGACAGCTAGCTAAAAATACATACAAATAATGTTTTATGATTATACATCATTTGTGTGTATATAAACAATTACACATATACATAACATCACGCTTGTACGCATAAGTAGGTACCTATAGTAGTACACCCACATTACGCCAGTTATGTTATAGGTCCCAATGTAATAGGGGCGAGCCTATTGCCATCAACCGGGTACAAATCTAGACTCCGTGCTGCTACTGAGGATTACCTAAATTGGACAAACCCGATACCACTTAGCTTGACCCGAGATTCGAACCCAAGACCTCACGCTCAGCAGTCGCGCTTAGCGACCATTAGACCAATGAGGCAGTAATGATACAATGCTGATGGTACCCTTCCCATTTCAGGATTAAGGCCTCTATCGTTTTTTTATACAGAGCAGAGACGTGCATTGGTCTCCGCACTTTTCCTAGCATGAGAGGAAGCAGTTAAGAAACATTGTTAGCATTATAAAGAATCAACATTGATGATAAAAGCTGTACGTGTTACGGTATATTACTGATAAACTGTCTACGGTAAGCAAATTCCAGAATACTCAAATGTAAGGTACAGGAAATAAGGCAAACATTGCCATTGGCAGCATATGGCACGATATTTCCGGAACATATTTCAGAGGCTTTGTGGCGAGACAAGGCGAGCGCCAGCTGAAGACAATACCTTTGTCTGGCTTGAGGCATTCAGATATAAATTAAGATTCCATTTAATTATACAACAGTATATCGAACTCAAGTGGAATCTAAGTTAAAACCTGTATGACCTGTTTTTTACATACCTGGACTTGAACCCGCAGATGTGTGCTTCTTTACATGCAGACTACCTGGAAAAAGCAACAGTTAATTTAGGAATCACTAGTAATTTTAAAATAAATGGATGAAGATTTACAGATTTTTTTGGTGGTAAGAAATAGCTTTACCAAATATTGTGAGGAAAAATATACACGAGTATTTAACCGACCGAGAAGATGTCTCACTTTAATCTATAAATAATTATTTTTGATCAAAAACACCTAAAAAGAATATAACACAAAAAATAAGATAAAAAAGTCGATGTAATATTTAATTTATTTACGGCGTTTTTTACTTCTGCTGTAGATTCTTACTGCAGAACTTAAATAGGTACTTACCTATTTTTATTGTAGGTCATCATCAGCCGGAAGACGTCTACTGCTGGACAAAGGCCTCCCCCGTACAACGCCACAATGAACGACAACTTCTTTCGGATACTTCGGACGACCTTTGTCGGAGTTGAACCTGCCTAACTGAACAATTTGTCCAAGGTAGACGTAGTGGTCAACAACCTCTAGAGTATCGATCCCCACGATAACTGGTACGAGTGCGATATGGACATTAGACATGATCTTCGTCTTGTCCATTTTAAGACCCACCTGTTGGGAAACGATACTCTTGTAGATGCTTGAAGGTTATTTATGTATCGTGTCGGCTACGTGTCGTATTGTCTAAAACGCTTACCTAAATAGCTTACTTGTTCTCAAACAATGTTACCTTAATTCTGGCGCGGCTCACAAATTGTTTGACGTTTAATTGAATAAGTCAAATTTTTCCTCCCAAATAAATATCGTTTTCATGTCACATTACGCCATTCTTTTAGTGCCTTCAATATTTTGTCGATGTTTTGTTAGATAAAATATTAAAATACCTGTTATTACATACAAATTTTAATTGTTGATAAAGTTTAAATACAATTAATTCTCACAATGTCAATCAGATAAATTTAAATGGAACTAGAAAAGTAGCCTGTTTTAAAAACTGCGGTGTTACTATAAGCTTGCATTGCAATCAAATAACACTATATCCTTCTTCCGATCTACCAAAGATCTCAACACCTATATAAACGCCATCTATCATGACACGGGAATATAAAGGTTCAACAAAAAGGGCATTTATTATAAGTCCAAAGAGAAAACCTTCCCTTTCTACCACGAACTGTTAAAGCAGGACATTTTCCGTTGTGGAAGCGAGTTGCCGCTACGTTCAATGTAGTACGGCGTCTCGTTTAACAGTTCATGGTAAGGGGGCCGAAGTTTTCGTTTTTCGTTACTCAATGTGCTACAAAATACACTCTCATTTTGGCCCATGATGCGTGATATTTATTGCCCATATCAATCAAGATAGCTCTGATAACAAACCATCATCTTTTACAAGATCACTGTGTTTTGTCATTCAAATCGCGTCCATTTTTCGTGTGTGTTTTTCGCGAAAACTGTCCATCTAACACTGTCTATTTGTGGATGTAAATGGAGTTTATACTACAGTACGTTATTGACAACATGTCTTTACAGACTGGTATAAATTCAATTAGGTTCTCATTCTTCACTTAGGTCTAATCAGTTTCATAAAGTGGTAAACGAAACTTGTAAAGGTCACAACACACATTTAGTTCTAAGGAGGCCTTTGTCTAACAGTGGACGTCTTCCGGCTGATGATGATGATGACAGTACATTTATCTACTCGAAAAGAGATCGTCAATGTATTGTAGTGTATAAGTATGTACCCATTATACTTAAGTCATGTGACTGATGTAACTGATATATAATCGCTGTGTATCCCTAATAAAGAGTAGTATCATTTCGTACGAGCTTGAGTTTTATTCATATCTAATCCTAACATTATAGTATCACCTTTCACCTTGCCGTCAGAAGGCGTCATCCCGAGGCGAGGCGAACACTTTACGATTCCGATTAATGTGCATTGCAGTAGGGAGTTTCATGCAAATAATACTCTGTACGGCTTGAGTTGATATGGTGACGATCCCTTTCCGGGTTGATAATTATGTGTGGTCTTAAATGTTCATTTGCTAAGTTTCGGACACCCTTTTTCCTCATTCATATTTTCCTCATTCTTATCATCATCATCCGCATCTCGACTTTCCCTACTGCTGAGTATAGGCCTCTCCATTTGTGTGCCACTCTCCACTCGTCTGTGCCAGCCTCATCCAGGTCGCACCCGCTATGGCAACGATGTCATCCGCCCATCTCGCTGCTGGACGGCCGACACATACACACTCATCACAACATTCTTTATACATGGTCGTTAGTTTAAAGTTTAAAACCTATTTTATCACATCATAATCCAAGACATTTTACAAAATTAATAGAAAACCTCTTACCACATTTCGCTTCATAAACCGTAACCATAAACACTAATATTCACGCCTAATATCTCTTGGATTATAGGTTTTAATGGTGCTACAAAATATTGTCAATAAATAAATATATCCTGCTAAATAATCTATACTTATTATTATTAATATTATAAAGCTGAAGAGTTTGTTTTATTTGCTTGAACGCGCTAATCTCAGGAACTACTGGTCCGATTTGAAAAATCCTTTCATATCTTTCATCGTGTTAGATAGCCCATTTATCGAGAAAGGCTATAAAAGATTCGAAATCCACGCGTTTGAAGTCGTGGGTGGAAGCTAGTGTATTATATTTCGCGTGGCGACATCACCGATCAATATGTCTTTATGTTTTTTCACCGTTAAATACGTCTCCTCTTATATAAGTAAATAGGTCGTAGCTATATCTGATAGCGCAGTTCAGTATCTGCAATGTTAAGCAGTGTTTACCACGACCAGTCTTCGGATGGGCGACCGTTTATCTTTCTCCGGTTATATCAATTGATAGTCCTGTTTGTGCAAACACTGCAATATCTCGTGCGTAAATGGCTTATCTCGTTGAATTTCCATGTCCGTGGGAGGTAAAATTAATAACTGTAAAACTCCTTTTCAGAAAAGCATGTCATAATGGGCGACGAGCCCGCTTTAAGCTCGACAATTTTTTTTATAGGTTGGTGTGTATATTGTATAATGACAAAGAGTAAGTCTTATGGATACCATAGAATTTTCTATGACGAATACCTACTTATTTACCGTGGCCAATTTTAGACGGCATTGTCTCAAATTGCCGTCTAAAATTGGTCAAAAGAATGTATAAATAGCGATGAAATGAAGACTTTATTTTATGATTTTATATAGACTCTCTCATTCTACGATATAGTGGTCGCTAAGCCCGACTACTGAGCATAAAGGTCCTGTGTTCTAATTCCTGGTCAGGCAATTATTTTCTGTTTTACATTAGGCTATTATTACCAGCAAAATGAAGTGAGGATTTGTGCCCGGATGATGGCAATTGGCCGTGTGGTATCCGGCCTAGAATTAACCACCCCCTTTCCTCCCGTGGGTGTCGTAAGAGGCGACTAAGGGAAAATCCAGAAGATGGGCAGCAGCGTCTTCTGTAACTTGACTATCAATACTGCGATCCCCAAGCCGCTTGCCAAGCGTGGGGATTATGGCAACCCCCCCCCCCCTGCTTAAACGGGGAGGCCTATGTTCAACAGTGGACGTTTTTTGGCTGATGATGATGATGATGGCAATAGGCTCGCCCCCTGTTACATTGGGACCTATAACATACCACACAGTTTACTCCTTTGGGAACACAGGGGTGATATTTAGTCTATATACATTCTGAATTCGGTAAAAATGTTTTCTCGCACAGTATCAAACAACACAGTTACATCACTTAGCTACGTCAAGCGGCGCGTCATACATTAATTCCAAACCATCGTACATGAATCACGTTGAAAAACTATTCTCAGAAAACAAATTCTCGTTTCTTTGATCCTGATTAGTCAGTGAAGAAGAATGGAACGCTAGAAAAGGTTAGACAAAGAAACTCGGTATGTAGCTTTAGTTTTTAAACGATAGCGTTCCATGATAATTAGAACTACAACACGGGAATTAACGCAAATACATTTTTTTAATTTTTGCTTGGCGTTTCGACCGAGTTGCATCGGCCGTGGTCACAAGCAGACTTAATGAGTCTGCTTGACTAATTAGCTTTAGTTTGACTGAAAACCTAAGTGGTGGGTAGGTCAAGTGTTTAAAAGATATTTTTTTTTAAGAAAAACGTCGCCCCACACTAGGAATTTGTCCTGTATCGTGGGTGCGTCTCACAAACATGAAAATATCACACACACAAACACCCAGACTCGGGACAAACATCTACGGATCGCAAATTTTTTGTCCCGTGCGGGAATCGAAACCCTTAGCATAGCAGTCCAATCGCTTAGCCACTGCGCCAATCAGGTCGTCAAAATGCGCTATACATGGTGAGTTCGATTCCTACACGACACAAATGACGTAAGACCCTCTGATATTTGCACTGAGTTTGGGTGTAGAGCTCGTAATATTTCTTGTCTGTAAAACGTTACCACGATACTGGAAAAAAAATACTATCTATTTTTCCTCTATTTCTATAAAGCAATTACCTTATATTTTCCTCGCAAAGCGCACGGCCATAAGTAAAAACCATCTTACATTTCAATTATCCAGTCCATTGCAAATATTGTTCTAGCATTTTACAGTGATCCTATTTTCTCCTTTTTTTTTTCATATTTTTAATAGTCATAGTCATAGTCATAATGTTTTTATTTCATATAGGCTACAAAAGAGCACTTACAAAACGTCAAACTAGTTGCAATAACGTTAGCTAAAGAAATAAAAACTATGGAATCTTCATTATTTAAATATCTATCTCTTTAGTGCCGTGTGGTATCCGGCCTAGAATTAACCACCCTCTTTCCTCCCGTGGGAGTCGCAAGAGGCAACTAAGGGAAAATTCAGAAGATGGGCAGCGGCATTACACTACCAAATTGTAGCTATAAACCTAAGTGATGCATACCTGTTATTATGACTTGAATCGCTGCTTATGCCCGACAAGCTTCAATCTCGGGGGATGAATATCATGCACGTTGCACGCTCCATCTTGGAGCATAACAATGAAGCTTTGTTATGAATACATTGGACTTTTAAAACCTTGACATGCACTGGCGTTACTCGTGTATGTTCAAGCTAAAAGAAAAGCATTTTTGTAAGCTAGTGTGGATAAGGACTAATAAAACGTGTGTGTACTTAAAATGGGTGCACCCTCTATTTCCGAAAACAAGACATAATGCGATGGCAAACCGACCTGGGGGCTTACTCTGCAAATTAATTCTAATTCTAATCTAAAACCAATCCGATTCCAATGTAAATTTGAAGATTACGTGATCCGTACTCTTGAAAACAATATCGTCAACCATGGATTGAAATTAGAATCGCTTTTACGATTATATTATACCGTGTGAAGTTTTGTTATTGGCAAAAACACAATAATCAATCAATCCCTACACACTTCTGACGTATTGCACAGCTATCAAATAAACTCAGGAGTAGCGTTTGTGCCAATAATTGCAATTTCATTTAGTTCCACAATATGAAACTCAATGTTAAAATAATTTGGCGCTAGTGTTGAATTCAGAAGTACAAAACGTCAAACTTCCAATGTCGATCGGTCGGAATTAAATTTAAGAGTAAGCACCCTGGTGGCCTACACTTCAGTTTAATTTTAATTCTAAGATAAGACCAATGCATTATTAATGTTGATGATTCAGTTTTATTGAAAAAAATCTGTTAAACTTTTATTTCAGATAGTTCCTCCCAATGGACACATAATATTGAAACAATTTAGCGCGAGTGTTAAGTTTAAGAGACCAAAACTTTACAATTCAAATCCAATTTGGTCGGAATTAAATTCGAGAGTAAGAATTGAACCACTCAATATTGACACCCGGCTGGACCTGCTCTTCGAAGCACGTAGGTCTCTCCAAAGACTTAGCACATTAGCCGCAATTTCTCCAAAAAAATTGACTCGAAAATACAATCGCTGTTTAAACAAGCCTCTTAACTTATGATACAAGAATAGAATAGTTTATTTGCTTAGAATGTAGGTATTACAATATGATGTTTGTTACATGTTAAGAACCCTTGTACACTCTACCCATAGGGTATGCAAAATAGTCTTAAGTAAATATAAATTAAAAATTATGGTAATTTATCAGCTAAAAAGTCTTTTACAGAATAATAACACTTATAATAACACTTATACAAGCTACGGTAATATACATACGACTTGGTGATTCAATGCTGCATTCATATCTCACAAATTCAATCGAAAGTTTTGTATGACAGGACTCTTGTAGCTATATGTATATTGTATACGTCACAGACGAGACAGTACGTGTGGCAACAAAAGACAATCGTAAATGCAAGTACTGAAGTGGAAAGTGTTAAGAAACTTTCGGTACCGACTGTATTTTCGTCTATTCTGAAGGAAATCTGGAGTTAATGGTTTTAAATAGCTAACACGCAGTGAGCAATTGTTGAGAAGAATATTTCTTCTTTGTAAGAGAAGACGCCATTGTCCTTCACTGGTACGGTTTTATACTGATTTCATGACAGTGAGAAGTAGCTTTGAAATCTTGTTATCGCTTAAACGGTAAAGTCGGACAATCTGGATTTCAAAGGATACTGAACTTTATACCCGCAGTATAGAGTTCATAATTATTGAGTTGGAATGTGTAAAATGTTTCATAAAGGCTGTGGTAATCTTTATCTGTGTACCCTAATAGGTTGGGACATTGAGCCAAAATGTTTTTGACGTTTCGGTAACAATTTCCAAAATTGTTATTTGCAATGATAATTTCTTTGACATAGATATCATGGTAATTATAGAGCTATATTTAACTCTAAGCAGTTTAGTTGTCCATCGTTTTTTTATTGACTGGAATAGAGGTTTTTTCGTGTCTTTTCCGTGTTTAAAGTTCTATGTCTACATTGAAGATCCATTCTAAATATTGGTAAAAATAATTTTGGAATGCAATTTCAAAGATGACGAAGATTTGTTTCGAAGTATGGACTGTTCACCTTCTTTTTAATGTTTGACTCTAACCGCCGCACTCAGAAACGTTAATGATTACTTAAACCGACACTAAGTAAAGAGTTCACAAAGGAAACCTTTACTTAGTGATAGTTTAAGTAATCATTAAATGTCTCTGAGTTTGACGGTAAGAATATTAACTTATGGATGTAATCCATACTTCTATAAATGAGGTGGAATATGCAAGCATCTATAGTACATATACAACTAACAGATTAATTTATACTATAAGCACAAATTCATAAAATCCACAAAGGCGAACATAATGCCATAGTCATTCTCTCCTAGTAAAATAATATGGATCCTTATCTGATAAAACGTTGCACATGACCGTAATAGAAGATATGTACCATAAAATTTAACGGTAACCTCACGTGGCGTCAACTAGATGTAATGGAGAATATCTGGTGAGTGTTATGGAGAATATTATGGAGAATAGACAAGGAATATCCCCAACGATGCCCTGAACGTTTTATGGGATTGTAATATCAAATAGGTTTTAACTTAACTATGTTTCCAAGTTGGAAACTTAGTGATTCGATAAAACTGTGAAGTAAATATTTATAAAACACGTTAATGTTATTTTAATGGTACAGAAAGCATCATAAGTCTCTTAACATGTTAAAAAACCTTATGTCAAATAATTGAAAGAAACAAAAATCAATTCAAATTATTGTTTAAAATTATAGAAACGTCCAAATGCTGGTCTGAGAATATTTAAGAAGTTGTTATTGAATTAATGGGAAGGTAAAAAAATTAAATGTTCAGCTACTTATGACGCTGACTGTACTTGTTATTACCACGGTACACGAATTAATAAATAAACCTACTAAAGGAAAACAAAAACTTGGCTATCGAGTGAGCTACGAACGAAAAACTAGCGACTGATTCTTAAGCTCAAGGTTGCAGTTTCAAATGGCCCTATTATCGTTAGTGCATGTTATTCCGAATCCTGACTTAACCCTACGCTTGCTCGAATGCTCGACATTTTAAGTCGACGTAGTATCACTCTACTCTTGTACGCCTGTATTTTTGAATGGGTACGAAGAGCTAGCGTGAGTAATTGCTATTATAACTGTGTGTAAGAATATTGTTGGTCTCGGTACACCCATAATACTTCATAAATGTACACGTGTCATAGGTGCTGAGTCTCTTGCCGTCCATCAGGCACAATACACAAATTATTATCATTATAAATGGTGCGAAGACGGTGTAGGTATCGTTAGACACCCCTAGTGCCACCTAGTAGACACCTGCAAGCTACCTATCACCGTAGCTATTAAGAACCGCAAGTTTGTCGAAGATTTTCAATTACCGGCTACAAGTCAGCCAACGATATTCGAGTTACGGTTTTTATACGATTCAATTTAAAACTTTCGTACTAAATGTCGGTTTTATAGGTAAATGCGTAAAGTCCTTACTCCGACTCGAGTTAGTATACATTATGAGTTCGTTGTTTTGTTTTGTAGGACAGTTATAAAGGTACGGTCAGCATCATAAGTAGATTAACATATTACGAAACCTTATGTCAAATAATGGAAAGAAACAAAAACCAATTCAAGTTTTTGTTTCAAATTAAAGGAGCGTCCAATGGATGATCTTAAAATATTTAAGACTTTTTAATGTGTAATTAGTTGTTCTTCAATTAATGGTATGTTTATAAAATTAAATGTTCAGCTACTTATGATGCTGACTGTACAAGGTTAAGCAATGCTTGCTAAGGTGACCAAGGATGGGTGACCGTTTTTGACAAATCGTGATCCCACGGTGGCGATGAACGGAATTTGATTCCTTTATTCCTATGGGAAGGACTTTATATACTATTACCATTCCCACATAGAAATAATCTTTTCTTAATCTAAAGTACCTACTGTGGATCGCGTGGGCCTCAATTAATTGACGGGTTCGTAGCTACGTGGCTACCGCGTATATCAGTCTATCTGCTAGGTTAAGCCGCGCTCACCGCGGTCAGTCTTGTGATGGGTGACCATTTTCACATGTTGAGACTCCTCCGTGCTTCGGAAGGCACGTTAAGCCGTTGGTCCTGCGCCTGATCTCTTCGGTCGTGCCGGTCTACCGTCTTGGACTATGAGAGTGAGGGAATATGGAGTGCACCTGTGATGGCGCGCATACTTGTGCACTATAATATCTCCTACGTAGTTGGCTAGTCTCAGATGAAATAGGCCGCCGTGACTGAAATTCGGTCAGGAGAACATTATAATCGCTGTAACAGCAACGAATTAACACTACAGCTTTAAAAAAAAAACCACGAATACTGACAGGTTCAGTACCGCCAACTAAAAGCAGCGATTAAACAGAATTGTTTAAAAGTGAGTTATGGCGCGAACGACTCCATTAGCAGCTACATATCTTGCAAAATTAAATATGGGTGTTCAAAATATTTCCAAACTGTCTGAAAGCTTATTAAAACTAAATTAGTACATAAGTGACGTTTTTAATGTTAGGCTGCCTCGTTAGTCTTGTGGTCGCTCAGCGCGACTCCTGAGCATGAGGTCCTGGGTTCGAATCCCGGCTCGAACAAAGTGTTACTAGGTTTTTCCATTACTTAATTCTCAGTACGGAATCTGAATTTGTGCCCGGTTGATGGCAGTAGGCTCGCCCCCTTACATAGGGACACTGGCGAAATGTGGGTGTACTATACACGTCTACCTACCCCTTCGGGAAATAGAGGCGTCATGTTAAAAGCTTAATTTTAATTAAATTTTCTTAATGTTGTGGGTGCATATCTCCACTTTGTAGTCATAAAATACTACAATCTCAAATATTTGGGAAAGATATTTACGGATTACACAAAAAAATACCCGTTCCAATCAAACACGCTACCATTACCTTAGCAGTCCAATTACTAAGCCTATTCACTAACAAACCTTCAAATTATACTTACCTACCCGACTGTATCAGAAAGTTGACAATCACCCCTGTTATTCGTTATTTACGTAAATTATTTGTAAACAAACTCATTTAGAAGCTTAATTCAAAGTCGTATTATTCTTTAGTAATAATGATTTCAGGATTACAATTCTTTGAATTGAAAATTCAATTTCTTTGCTTTGGCAATGAAACTAATTTCGCTTTTAGAATTCGTCAACAATCTATGGATATCGTTTAAAAATGGTGGTCGAATACGTAATAGAAACGGATTTGAATAAACAAGATAGAAGAACGAATTAAAATTATCAATAATATGAGGCTGCCTCGTTGGTCTAGTGGTCTTTAAGCGCGACTGCTGAGCAAGAGGTCCTGGGTTCAAATCCCGGGTCGGGCAAAGTGTTACTGAGTTTTCCATTAGGTAATTCCCAGTAGCAGCACGGAGTCTGGATTTGTGCCCGGTTGATGGCAATAGGCTCGGCCCCTATTACATTGGGACTTACAACATAACTGGCGAAATGTGGGTGTACTATAATGTTCACCTCTGCCTACCCCTTCGGGGAATACAGGCGTGATGTTATGTTATGTAATATGAGGCCCTAGATAAATGGTAAACCGCTTGACTAATAGAAATCGAAGAAAATGAGAAATGTATACCTATAAGTAGGATTCTCATTAAGTACCTATAGTCGAAACATTCTGTCGTCCCCAACATTCTATTAGTAAACGTTTGGCATTTGTCTGCCAAAAAAGCTAAGTGAATTTTGTTTTTAAGAAGCTTGTTGTAAGTAACAAATTAATTTAAAAAACATCAATTATTTCATTCCGATACGCAACACTTGTATTCAACAGCGTCGGTTAGCGTTAATTATTCAAAAAATGCGTTTAAAACAATTAAATAACTGGTACTCAACTACTGCCAACAATATACAAAATATGAAATTAGGGCACAATCGAAAACGAAAACGTAATAAATAAAGATACGATTATATTTCTATTGAGAGATAGTTTAAGCCTTAGTAGAGTAAGGATTTACGCTCATTTTTAGCCCGGAAAAGTTGCTTTAATCTTTATAACGCGGAACAATACGTAGGCGAAACTCAAATAGAACCTGTAAGAACACCCACGATACACAATAACTTATCGTTTATAAAGTGAAGAGAGTGGACGCTGATGTGTATAAGGCAAGTATCATCGTCAGCAAAATCTTTGACATGTATATAATATACAACCAGTAGAAAATAGCTCAATAATGACCATTTAATAATAATAACAACGAATAATTCAATACAATATAAAACTTAAAAATATTCTCCGACATGCAGGTTAGTGTCTTGTTTTTGGAGAGAGGAAAATGCGTTACGTGTCCCCCGCCGGGAGCATGCCCCCAAATGGGAGATGATGGGGGTATATAGGACTCTCCCTCATTAACCCAATAAGGTCCACAGGGGCGTACCTACCAAAAATGCGAAATTGCCTGCGCTGCGCTTTTGATTGAAAGGATACGGGATAATAACAGTCTACCGCCAAGATATGCATTAATTAGAACCTACTTTAAAAATATGTTTTAATAAATGTATACAGGTATTTCTTTAAATCGCTGACCTCAAGTTTCTCATCTTGATAAGCTATTTTTCCTGCTGACTTTACATTTGGTAGAACTTCCAACGTTATACGGATCGCTGAGTTATTCTAAGGACACGTATGCTAATTTCGGATTTCGCAGAAATTAGCGTAGCGTCGATTTAACGGCAATCAGGGTGTTTTTGAACTAATTTCTTACGACTAAGAGTTAATTTGTCTAAGGGTAAGTAAGTAATTGGCGAGTTTCGTCAAGAGGGGTTAATGTTTGACATTTACTGATTACATAATCGCTTGTAAAAAGTCATGTTTTAAGAGATAAAGGGAAGGTCAGTTTGGGCAAGATTGATTACCTTGAAGCAGGGTCTTTTAAAAAGGATGTTTTCTTAGGAATTAGAACAGATATTTTTTATTATAAGTCTAAAAGTCTACCATATCTCGGTGATCTTTAATGTCCTTATTAAGGTTTTTCATCTCTGTTCCACTACGTAATATCCTGCTGATACACATTTCAGGGGATAAACATGAAGTGTTCAACAATCGATCACCACAAATTGATGTTAATTTGACGCCTCGATTGACGCAGTGTTTAAGTGATTGAGCTGCTGTGGCTGGGCCAAACCAGGCAGTTACGGGTTCTATCTTAAAATAGAAATATACTAACAATTCAAGGAAAATTACAGGGTGAAGATGTTTAGTTACATTTACGACGGTGACTTGATGTCTCTCAGGGATCTGTCTTGGTATGTTTGTATATCATGATCATCAAATTAAATATCATAGACGTGGGCAGAAAAACTGCCAAGCTAAAGTGGGAGTGGGCTGGCCATGTCGTGCGTATGGACCCGCAAAGGTGGGCCAATATTACCACTAAATGGATACCCACCGCCGGCCGCCGACGACCAGGCAGACCGAGAAGGCGATGGCGAGATAATTTGGACATCTTTGCGGGAAAGACATGGCACGTAATGGCATTGGACAGGGTTTTGTGGAAAAATAATGGGGAGGACTTTGCCCAGCAGTGGGACACTGAACAGGCTATTAAAAATAAAAATAAACATTTCAAACTAAGGCTTTGTGTAATTTATTTGGAACTATAAAGACAATCTTTATTACCTTTGAACAAAACTAGTCTCTTCACGAAATTGGTGGAACAAAGATGATCTATCGTTCCACCCACTCTTTCAAAGTCAAAGTACAAATAAACCCACAAGTTATTTACAAACTGATGTAAAGTCTAGACTAGACTCTTTGCCCTGTTTATAAATCCGGTTAGTTATGGTTTGGGCGCGCCGTAGATAGTTATTCGACTACTGTGACAGGGGTCGCAGGATCGATCACTACTCGGGATATTTATATGATCCTTATATATTTTGCCAGAGTCTGGGTGTTCGTACATATGATAGGTAAAATACCTATACTATATTATACACCATTAGGTAACACATATCAACTTTTATTTAGGGTTAAATGGTGGTCTTATCGCTAAAAGCCATCTTTTCCAGAAAACCTTTGGATGGACAGAAAGACTTATATTATTTTATGTACAAACGTAGATAAAGCAACAATATAAAGCCATCGTATAAAATGCCTTAGCAGATTTCTATTCCTCTTCTCCACCGGCATGCGCTACCGAAAATATAAGTTCATGTTGATACGAACTAGCGCGTCAGCTGCGTGGCCACAGTGCGCTTGGTGATTAATGAGTATCATCACTTTTAGAGGCTATTTTAATTCACTCCTGCTAGTAAATAGGTTTCTTTTACTGCAATCCCAAAGTAAAAGTCTGTAAGCCATACAATTTTTTTCATCCAATGTTTGTGACACTCCATCTTTTCAGCCAAAATTTCGTAAGCTAATCAGTGAGAAAATCTGTCATATGCGTCATAGAAATCAATTCTAAATTATAAAAATGTGTGAAATATTCACCTTCTTCGATATTTGCATAAACATACTGCGAAATGTTGCAGAAAAGATTTTCAAAGCTTTTTCAAAATTTCCTCCACCTGAAAATCTTGAGGGAGACCTGAATAAGCGGATTGTAGCAGGGTGTCGGTAAGTGCTGAGTTTAGCTCAAAACGTGACTTTTAGAATATTTCAGTTTATTTTATCTAACTTTGTTGTCGGCTTGAAACATCGTGGCGGACATTAGGTTTATAGACTGTTCTTTTATAAAGCGTTAAAAAGTGTTTTTTATAGATGTAGGTAGGTCATTGTGGGTTTCATCATCATCATCAGAGGGGTGGCCATAACACCCTCGCATGGCAAGTGGCTTGGGGATCGCAGTGTTGGTGGTCAAGTTATAGAAGATGCGGCTGCCCATCTTCTGGATTTCCCTTAGTTGCCTTTTACGACATCCACGGGAGAAAAGGGGGTGGTCAATTCTAGGCCGGAAACCACACGGCTAATCATTGTGAGTTTACATGAAATATATATCTCTAGTTAGATAAACCATTTATAACTCGAGGAGGACCGATTTTAATTATCTTTAATTTGTTGGATACATCTCCATAATCCATCAATATTAAAAAATCGAAAAAAAAATACGGAAAAAAAGCAAGACGATGTCTGCCGAGTCCGCGAGATTATAATTATATTTCCGAAGGGAATCAATATAAGGATCTATTGAACTGTTCTAATTAAGACAGTAAAATTTCAAAAGCAATTACGATGACTTACAAATAGATCAAAATCTTATTATTACATAACTTATATGTATCACTGTAGGTACAGTGCTAGCCGAGTGGTATGACCGTTGGACTGCCTAGTCAAAGGTCGCAAGTTCAAACTCCGACTCGCACCAACGTCTTTTCGAATCCATGTGCGTATTATAAATTAGTTATCAGTTGCTATAAACGGTGAAGGAAAACATCGTGAGGAAACCGGCACACCTGAGAGATTTTTCAACGGTGTGTAAAGCCATATCAGAGGCCTACAGGTGGTTTAAACTGCGACACCAGGTTGTTCATCAACCATACGATAAGAAGAAGACCTTTATGTATTACATAAACATATACTTCAAGACAAACTTCATGATTGGTACATCTTGCAGATTGCAATCTCCGATAAGTTCGGGAAACTGATTTAAGTTTTCTAATATTAATGTTTGTTTGGTAAATGGTTAGGTCTGTTTTGTCGGTAAGTATAAATGACTCGTTTATAAGGAATTGGCTTTATTAGTTGAATGTGGTCAAAGACTGATGAACAGAAATATATACATACATACTTAGATTATCTAGATGGAGTCTGGCGCTACATTGAAACAAAAATCAACGTGCCAATTGTTTTTTTTTTGCATGAGTGCGTGACAGCTACGTCTTACACAAGTATATAATTTATTTAACATACGGGTGATAGGATGCATATTTATTAATATTCAATCGGCCTCTGTAATTTCTATACACCTTAATAGCTCATTTCGCCATTTTTATTACGTTATTCTATGATAGAAAAACAAGCGTCTCCATTGACAACACAATTGACACTGTTGGCGCCAAAAAGCTGTGGGGTAGGTTTTTTAGCGCCAATTCCTCACAATTGGCGCTAAAAAATCCCGACGCTGTCAGGGTCTTGACACTCCATCTAGACATATATATAATCAAAGCAAACATACATAAAGTCATGCCTATTTCCACGAGGGGTAGGCAGAGACCACGGATTTCTATTTGCTACGATCCTGGCATACTTATTTCGCCTCATTCTCTCGCATCACATTCCTCATACACGCTCGTCAGTTAAGGATACTCCTCACTTTGGACTGAAATACAAAAATAATATTTCTTTTTATTTTCTCACCACAATAAACAATACAGAGTGTATACACTTTACAACTAAAAACACGACTTGGTTTAACTTTAAATTAGGTTTTGTAGGAGACTGGTGCCCAAGCTTAGCTTTAAGGGCTTGTATTTCATGTCACCAGCCCACCGACATACAATACAGTATTGTAGTTATTACATTAACTCATAATAACCTTAAAGGAGGTATCATGATCATTTTAGACTTAATAGACGACTAAATAACTTATACCCTCTTATTCATAAACGAGGATCATACCGGCATTAACTAAACCCCGTAATAAGTCTATTGACATCTCTATTCTTTGATATTAAAACGTCAGTGACAGGGATAATTTAATCCTTGGTTTAATTCTTTTTATGAGGATGGAGGTTAATAAATAAAATGGCAAATAAGGGGTTTTGAAGAAATCATCACCAATCTCAAACAATTTAAATCAGAATAAAGATGTATAATACCTATTTCATATTTGAACACAGAAAAGGCGTGTCTCAAGGTACAATAACAATATTAGACCAATTCGAGTATTCTGTAAACAATTCAATTTCGTCTCTTTGACGACTCTTGACGTTGTTCTAACGTCCATTATGTAGTCCAGTGTCAATGCTATGCTATAGGTACTATGCTATACTTAGAGATGTTTTTATATTTGAAACTAAGAGACATTTAATGTACATTACGGCTTTTTTTTTAAACGTTACAGTCATCAGAATTATTAATTTCGTCATGTCGTGATTCGTGGGTACATTTCACGTCAAATGCACCAATACTCAGACTATCAACACCCACATTTTTCGATTCATATAATTGTGTGTATCATATAAAAGTGGCAATACAACATAACATAAAGCCTGTATTCCACGATTAGGTAGGCAGGGTCCTGGTATAACGGTACACCCACATTTCGCCTGTTATGTTAACGTCCCAATGTAATAGGGGGCAAGCTTATTGCCAATAACCGGGCACAAATCCAGACTCCATTTTACTGAGGACTACCTAATAGAAAAACATAATAACAATTTGCCCGACCGGTAATCAATCCCAAATACTCACGCACAGCAGCGCCTTGCGACTAGACGAGCAGGAAGAGCAAGTAGAAAGAAAGAAGTAGTCTAGAAAGAGCAAGTGACAAGTTGGATATTAATCAGAAAAATTAAATTATTATAGCGTTCTATACACAGCAGCCTAATTTTCGAGGGGAAATAAGATGCCTATGAACCGTTCTATTGTTCTAACAATTCTTTCCTTCGTCCACTTTTGAGAACCTTACCGAGGTTGAAGGCGAAAGGTCACAAGTACCCGAGGTCACTGTTTGAAGTGAAATCAAAATAGAATTTCTAAGAAACCTTCCGACAGATAATTTCGAATAAATTATGAGGATAATTAAGGAGGGGGATGATTTGTGGAGGGTTTTTGATTTTGTTATATTCAGCTGGTTTTTGTCAGGCCTGTGATTGAAAGAGGGACTTAGACGTGAAATACCTTAATTTTTAAGCGTTTATAAAATTATCTAGGTGTAGACGAATTTAGATATAGGTTCGACAAAAACTAATAAATAATTTATTGTAAAATATTTAAACGTAATTTTTATTTAAGGTTCATCCCGCATAGTCATAACGCTTGATAAGTATTCTCTGAAAGGGCAAGAAAAAGTAGGGCTTCAAACACACATTTCACAAAATTAGAATAACGTAGATACTTGCTTGAAATTTAGCCTACGGCTATTACTGTATTTAAAACCCTAATTAATTTCCAAGAGGTATCTAACAGAAAACTTTAATCGTCCTGTTTGACCAGATATCAGACTTAAAAAACATTTGAAATTCGCATCAATATCTTACACCTTATCTCTCTTAGTGAGGAGTACCCTTAACCGACGAGCGTGTATGAGGAATGTGATGCGAGTGAATGAGGCGAAAGAAGTATGTCAGGATCGTAGCAAATGGAAATCCGTGGTCTCTGCCTACCCCTCGTGGAAATAGGCGTGACTTTATGTATGTATGTATGTATCTTACACATGAATGAATGGTTTATTAACAAAAAAAATACAATACTCTTGTAATTAAAAAAAAAATACACAGTTAAGAGACCAACGATTTAGTCTAGATCTGACTAAAGCAGAAAAAACAATTTCCAAAACCTAATAAAAGCTAGATGTAGCTAATAAAAAATGTCGTTCCCACCAAAAGTCTTATTTTATATTCTACTAATCCCGGCTTCACCTGCAAGTGTCATAAATTTTTTAATAAGGTTCGCTTTATTATTCCTATTAAATCCCCGCTTAATTAAGTTTTACTTGAAATGAATTAATCATCTTTTAAAAGCGTCTTCCAAAAACATGATAGAATCTGAAAGGTATTTTTTTGAATAATTAAATGGGTCTTTAGATTAGAGGACCTAAGTGCCGGATCGGGTTTGTTTCCTGGTGATTTTATGTTAGAAAATGTGTTTTTGGATAGTGGGTCCGTAGGGGGTCAAATATTTGCCCGTTGCCTCACAATTATTTCCCGTAATCGTCGCCGTAAGATAGGCAAAGAAAATATACCTAAATGACAATAGGTTCGCCGCTTATGCTGGGTGCAGATAGGTATGGGATGTATGACAAATGTTTAAATGTCACATACTCCTAATAAAGATAGTACTTCTGCTCTTAACGCAATTCAGGGGGCAATATAAAATTTGTGTTCTTGATATTTAAACTACATAAAATACTTCCATGGCTATAACATTTTCCAAAGATTTTACATACAGATAGTGCTGCTGTATAGTTTGTTGCACCGTTTCTTCTACCCAACTAGCACTAGGATGCGGTGGCAGGCGGGCATTTTGGGGCTCGTCTTTATGTAAATTGACTCCTTGATCTTCTGAATAGATATTATTGTACCATTGCTTAATGATAATTATTGAAGAGACAAAAATTCGCCGGTCACCAGTTTGGTAGCGGAGCTGCCTATTTATAGAGCAGCAGTTGTATTAAAAAACGCCAAAATAATTTACATAAAACTGAGATACGCAAGATTTTAATTTCGGGAACAAAGTTCAAAAAATGGGTACGAAATATTTTTCATTCTAGCTAAATAGAATAAAAACGAAATATTCCTTATTGTACACACATTCAGATGAACTACAATGCGGGAAGAAATAGGACAAAAGGCCTTATCTCTCTGTGAATCTGCCAGACAACCCTTAGCTTTACAAAACTCATTACGGAATAAAAGGGATGAAAGTACTACAAGCCTTTCTAAGATCTGGGAATTACTATTTATAATATTTAATTAAACGCGTGAATGTAGGCCTTGTGGAGAGGAGAGGGGCTCGTAGCTATGTGGTTACCGCGAAGATCAGTCGATCTGGCTCACCGCAGTCAGTCTTGTGACCGTTGGGCTTATGAATCCCGTCCACAACACTCTGGGCCAGGATTGTTTTTTTTTAAGTCGACCATCTAGGAGTTTCTCCTGCAATCTGCATCATAAGTGCGTTCCACAAACATGAAATATCACATACACATACATCGAGACTCGGGACAAACATCTGCAGAACACACATTTTTTTTATCCTGTCTGGGAATTAAACCTGCAACGCTTAGCGCAGCAGTGTAGTCGCTTAGTCACTGAGCCAATCAGGTCGTCAACGTCGATTACAACAACCATAATTATGTAAACAAAACCCTTAAACCATTTAATCTTACTTTTAAGCACTTTTGTCGTGGTGGCCTAGTGGTTGACATACCGGATTTCTATGCACGAGGTTGCAGGTTCAAACCCAGGCAAGTATCAATGTGACTTTTTCAATGTCATAAATACTTTCTTAGATATTCTAAGACACCACTGACTGACGGTGACGGAAAACATCGTAAGGAAACCTGGATTTAATTATATGAAATCGCCAACCCGCAGTGAGCTAGCGTGGTGATCAGTGCTCAATCCTTCTCTATACGAGAAGAGGCCTTTGCCCTGCAGTGGGACAGTTATAGGCTGTTATTATTATTATTATTTTTAAGCACTGATAGCCGAGTTGAAGAGACCGTTGGACTACTAAGTCAAGGGTCGCAAGTTCAAACTCACGATACGCACCGATGACTTTTCGAATTCATGTGCGTACTATAAACTAGTTATCAGTTATACATTATAAATTAGTTAACAGTTGCTAAAAACGGTGAAGGAAAACATCGTGAGGAAACCGGCACACCTGAGAGTTTTTAACGGTGTGTAAAGCCATGTCAGAGGCCTACAGGCGGTTTAAACTCTGACACCAGGTTGTTCAACAACCATACGATAAGAAGAATATTTAACCTTTCGATATCAGTCTATAAATCTATTACCTGCTTCACTCTGGTTACGTTTTCCATTAAACTTCAGTTAAGTTAGTAAGAAGTGGCTTCATACAAGATATATCTGGTTACTATTGATCCAGGTATAAATAATCACGATATTTATAAGAGGTGTGGAACCCTTTTCAGTTGAGGCTTGACTTGACTTATTGAGGCATGACCTGACTCACAAATATAGCGGTCTTAATATACTTTGTTTTTTATTAGCAGGACTTTTTAGAATGGGTGTGGTACTGATTAGTAAAGTTTATAATATATCGATGCGGTTATTTATTGAAAGTGTAGGTTGAAGAGTTGTACTGAACGTGTACAGTTGTACACCCTAATTTCAGATGAGTTTATTAAGTTTAAACTAGGTATCTAAGGAGTAAATCTATTGAGGTTCATTGACTGCTGCCCTAAGGGCAACCGTTAGGGTCTAATGTGGCAGTCCAATGTAGGTTTGATTTCCTCACAGGACAAAAATTTGTGCGATCCGCAGATATTTGTCCCGAGTCTGGGTGTTTGTGTATGTGATATTTCGTATTTGTGAAATGCACCCGCGATACAGAGGAAGTTCTTAATGAGATGTAATGTGTTTTATTTTAAACATATAATCACGCTGGTAATTCTTTAATTGGTAGACAAAGATGTTGTCCTTCACAGCTAAAACTAACACCTTAGTCAAAAAAACGCAATAGAACACTCCAGAACTTTTATCTAATGGATTAAGAGAGTGGTATACCGTACGTAGTTACTTTACATACGAGCAAAAAACCTTTAGGGTAATCTCATGATTACGTTCTTCAGTAAAGTAGAAACCAGTCAGGTATACTATAACGGCCTAACTTAATGGTACGTAGGTACTCACGAAAATAACCTTCGATAAGGACTTACCAAAGTAACTGGGTACCAGGGTACAACCTATTCATTTATGACGTTATATAATATAGCTAAGCACTGATAACCGAGTGGTATGACCGTTGGACTGCCAAGTCAATGGCCGCAAGGTCAAACCCCGGCACGCACCAATGTCTTTTCCAATTCATGTGCGTACTATACATTAGTTATCAGTTGCTAAACACGGTGAAGGAAAACATCGTGAGGAAACCGGCACAACTGAGAGATTTTTCAACGGTGTGTAAAACCATGTCAGAGTTTAAACCGCCTGTAGGCCACAGGCGGTTTAAACTCTGACACCAGGTTGTTCATCAACCATACGATAAGAAGATAATATAGCTTGTTTTTTACGAAGGGATAAGCAGAACTGTACTTTTAATAAAGTGAAAAAACTTGAGGCACCACAATTCTGAGCCCCGGGATTATACTGGCGGCAATTCACTACAATAAAACTTTAATGATTCTCAGTAGCAGCAAGGAGTTTGGATCATTTATACCTGGTCGGTAGCTATAGCTTCGCCCATATGAGACTTATCCATAACATTATGGAGATATGTGGGTATTCTATACACGTTTAGATAGATAGATAGATAGAATATACTTTATTGCACACCAAGAAACGAATAATACAGTATAACCTTAAAACTAGATAACAGTGCAAGTGGCGGTCTTATTGCTAAAAGCAATTTCTTCCAGACAACCATTAATGGAAAACTAGACAGGAATAAATATCGGGCAGATGGTGGTGTACATCATATACATTTATACAATTAAACACAATACAAAAAATAACTTTGATATATATATTAAAAATATGTAACTATAATATATATATAAACTAACATATATACAAGTATAATAACCGAAAAAATAAAGAATATTAAATATTAAAGCAACCCCTTTTTAACTAATTTTGTGCCAAATAATGCTCCTTTACCATTTTTTTAAATGTAGGCAGCGATTGTGCACGTTTGATAGAGAGCGGCAGTGCGTTCCACAGGCGGGCAGCCTGAATAGTAAAGGAGTGATCGAAGAATCTAGTGGAATGCACTGGGATTTTTAACTTCAAGTTTTCTGATGATCTAAGGCACAATGAATGTGTATCACAGATGAAGTCGAACCGTTCCTTGAGGTAAGAGGGAGTAAAAGGATGAAACAGAATACTGTAGAGTAGTGAAAGAATATGAGCATTCCGTCGAAGGCGTATTGGGAGCCACTTGAGCTTCGTACGAAATTCAGATACATGATCATATTTGCGCAGGCCAAATATGAATCGTATACAAACATTCTGGAGGCGCTCAAGCTTATCTAGTTTACCTCTTTGGAGAACACAGTCGTGACGATACTCTCACTATGACATCATAAAAATACACGCTATCTTTCTAAATCCTTCTGACCAAGTTTGTAAAGACTTGATCTCTCTGATCCTGAGTTCAGAACTGCTGTACGGTTCAGTGCCACACGTCTAACTAAGCGGCCATTTTGTCCAAATACGTGACCGAACCGCTCAAACGCAGTAGAAGGGTTACTTCATATAGATGAGTGGTCGCTGAAACTTGGCAGATTTACACTTTTGAGAGGGTTAGGAGTTTGGAGTCTTTGGAGCATGTTGCTTGAGTAACTTCGTTAGGATCTTGGTGTTATCGAATCACGTATCAAACATTAATATTTGTTTGAACTTAGTACTATTAATTTTGTAAGTTTAGAAGATTTCCGGTGAGACATACATACATGTATTGAAACCTGGCGTATCAATACTTTAGTGTGCATTATGGCAGCAGAAAAATCATATGATACGGCAAACCGGTCATATTTTATAGGCACTCTAGTAGATAGAGAATTGAAATCTGAATTGAATTTAAAGAAAGAAAGAAAAAAGAAATAAATCTTAATTGAACACAATTTTTTCTGGTCAATGTTAAATCAAAATCTAACTTTCAAACTAACTGTGTCAGTAATGATAGAACTCTTTCGACATTATCCTGAGTATTCAAATCCCTAATTAATAAGCTCAGTAATTAATTATAATTTGCCTACTTGGCTTGAACGATACCAAAAGTGTATAATTTTCACAACACGCGATGCTCAGAGGCATATTTTAAAACTCGCTTTGTAATGTCACTCGCATCAGTCAACAGTACGTGTCGCTAGTGGTGGGACCAAATATCGATATAAAATATTATGTACAGGGATTTCAAAAGAAAATTTTAATTTATTAACCTATTACAGAATTTATCAATCAAATAAAAATTATATAGTTGGTACCTACAAAATACGGATTAACGATTTTTCCCTTGTTATTTATAGTCTTTAAACAAATAAACTATACTATTTAGTTATCATTGACAAATTTATAAAGTATTAAACTACTTAGTCTCTTCTTATGTACAAAAACAAACTTCCCAAGTAACAACAAAACACTCTCACTGCTGTGTCAATCAACGAATCAAACAGAAAGCAACCAAAGATTTGGCTCCAAATTAACTATGTTAATGTTCCCCAATAATGCTGGACACGTGCCACTTAACTCCTATGTAACAGTAACTACATCTCAAGGGTTAAGTCGAAACTTGAGAACTTGAGTAGTTCACGAAAGGAAAGTTTCTGGCCAGGAGCCAGCGAGCGACCTGTATTGGCCTGCGCAAGCTGGCGGACGGAACGACATGAGGCTTTTAAGTTCACCAATTAAATGTAATACTTATTCAATGGAAATAAGGTTTGTATTTCAATGGCCGCGTTTGGTGAAAACTGCGCTGCGATGCTCCGAGGTCGATCACCGAGCATTAAAATATATATCTTATTTCGATAGGATAAGTTTTAAATTCAATTGATTTAAATTTTGCTGTACCGTCCGCCAATTTGCACAGACCATATCTCTTGATTGCAAGCTTGTGTGGAATAGTAAGCTATTGATACGTACCCTACTTTTTAAAGGAATGAAGAAAAGCCATTTATTTGGCTAATATCGCCGTGCGATAAAGCAGATGTTAATTCCCCATGAGATTCATAGTCATTAAGTAATTCCAAAGACTTATCTATGCAACTTCCAGTTTTGTTTTTTGTCACCTGTCTGTATTCCCACATTTTAGCGCTGACCATAAGGCCATGGGAATAGATGAGGTTCCTATAAGCATACCACACATTTTGAAAACCGAATGGTGGTTCGTTATGGTAGTAACTGCTAAGAATGGGCAAAGTGTATGAATGATAATACGGTTAATTTGTGTCTTTAGCGAAGAAGACATGAAATGAGCAAAACATGCTTGCTCTAAAATAATTCAAGAAAAAATAACACATAAATAGCTATAGATGCTAATGCTTTCTTAAATAAAATTGAGGAAATATCCGAGAAAATACTTGTACGTTGAGAGAGCGAAGAAAAAGATTTGAACTTTGTCCAAACGCTGCAACCGTGTGGTATTGATTACTGCATTAGTTGGATTAACGGAATAACAACGCAAGGAAAAAGAAGCTTTGGCATTGCTTTTAGATATATTTTATTTAGACAACTTACTTTAAACTCTTTAACAACTAAAGTATTTTATAAATTGTTATCAAGATTCAAAATTAAGAGTTAAAATTGAAAAGTATGTCTTGGAAGAAAACATAAAATAAAATTGGAGATTAGATTCTTAAAATAAGGTTGCTTATAAGGATGCTATATAAACCTTCCTCTTCAATCACTCTATATATTAAAGAAAACCGCATCAAAATCCGTTGCGTAGTTTTAAAGATTTAAGCATACATAGGGACAGAGAAAGCGACTTTGTTTTATACTATGTTATTATAGTGATGATGATACTTAGATTTTTACCTACATGCCTATAGATAACTAATACTCACATGCTTCTTACAGTGGCGGACGTGTAGGAAGAATATTCAAAACAACTTTAGATGTATGCCCTTGAAGAATATATTTGAGGAGTAAGAATAAATAATTGTGTTTTTAAACTCCAAGTTTTCATATACCTAGAATAGAATATATATTTTTTGAGAAATAAATTATGTTCTGTATTCTATTCTATTCTTTACCTTAAATCCTTGTGCCATACTAAACCTTACTACACATCGACAAGCTCCCAGCCCGCCCGGGCCACGTTGCATGAAAAGTTACCCTAATTATGTCTTCAATCAACGTCGCGATGATCCCGTTGACTCGACATTATTCAATTATTCCGTTATGATGTGGCTCTTCTGTTTATGTGTATACAAACGTGTGTGGTATACATGTGTGAATGTATATATCATCAGTTTATCATGCAAGTACATCCCGGTGAGTTAGGCAAAATTTTGGTGATACAAATCCACATTTTGCCAGATAATTTAATTAGGTTCGATTCCTATTGGTCTTTATTGGAGAAATATGGGTTTAATATGAGTCTTGCTTCCTGTATTGTTACCTTTCTTACTTAAGTTTTAAACTTCATCATCATCACCAGCCTATCTTAGTCCACTGCTGGACATAGGCCTCTCCTATGGCACGCCACTGAGCCCGATCTTCGGCCTTCCGCTTCGTTTTAAACTTGACAAAGACGAATTCGGTTATGAGCAGTTTGCTGCAAATATATTCGCTGAAGCTGTAGGTACTTGTTATACAGTTAAATCCCATTTCATATGGAGCTCTCGTTTTAGCATTTATTGGACACGACTTATCGAAAGTAGCGTTTTGTTTTACTTTAAAAAGCCGGCTGGTACGGATAACTTTTATTCAAAATGACATAATGCTTGGGTTTGAACTTGCAACATTGCGCTCATAAAACCAGAATGAAACCTCAGAGATACAGCGAGTTATACAAATACAAATGTAATTAAGTTTTTCCTTTATTTTGATGGGTTTCACTAAATGGTAGGGTAGGTAGGTATGGAAAGGAAATGCCATCATAATTATACTGCGAAGCCAAGCAGATATTAGATCAATTTTTAATTCAGTCGATAACTCGTTTTATTTGGTTTAAGGTTATTTTTCTTAATAACTTTTACAAGATTTTTTAAGAGTAAGTAAAATGAATACATTAATTATTTGTATTCTAGTGTGGAGGAAGGGATGTGGAGTTCCAACTTCCAAAGAAAAGGAAGATCTTCCAACCAGGCGGTGGTTCGCCTGGAAGGCCGCGGCGCCCCACTTTTCAACTCGGGGCGGCTGTATTTACAGCTTGCGAGTGTGATTACTTCGCTAGCGCGATGCAGGAATGTCATCGTCATTCGTCCTTCGACGGGTAGATGTCGGTACACTAGTATAATTTTTATTTTAGACAAAGGTCAGTCTCACAAAAAATCCCTTCGGCACTGAAATTTGAACAATGGGAAATAACTACCGCTTCTTATAATATTTATTCGTGTGCCTCGTTAGTCTAGAGATAACGAAACGCAACAGCCGTGTGGGAGGTCTTTGGTTTGATTTCCGGGCGGGTAAAGTGTATTGGGTTTATCTTCTATAGGGTAAACATTTGCGTGGCTACTGATATTTCTTTTTGTTAAAGTGCAACAAATTTGGAAAATGCGATTAAATGCTAGTGAAGTTCCAGTGGCTTTTTCAACAAAAATCAGTCTCAAATTCGGCCCAAAATTTCCAAACCCTTTCATATATTTGTAAACAAGCGACCCCTACACCCGGCACATAAGCACCTCGGTAACACTCCGGGATCATTTGCAGTAATCCTCATAATGGTTATAATGCCAGCAAACATCATTATTGGATTTCATCACGCGATATTTGGATTAATGTGATGAGCTGTGCTTGGCGGTTAACGAGGTTGTTTTAAACCGGTTTTAAGGGAGGCAGAATTTAGGAATTTAACCGAGTTTTTGGGTTGAATAACAGATTTTTTCACGTTTGATTAACATACTGCATTGTTGTTTCCGGACCGGAATTTCACCCATATCCTATGAAGACTACTGATGTACACGGATAAATGGATCTTATGATGTCATCATGTCATAGAATCTGATAAATCGACGCCGTAATGATAATAATTAATCATAAATGTATTCACAAAATTGCAAATTAATATAATTTGCAGATATTTATTTTAGTCTGTGCGTTTGTGCATTCCAGATTTATGCCTGCAAACGCACGTCATGTTTATTTCGAAATCCTTTATTTATTTAAAGAAGATTTATGTCATAAACAATAATAGTTTATTGATGGCTGTTCTATGTAACAAACACTTGGACAGATGTTGCATCTAAATATATTATCATGTTAGGACATCCTTGCTCTTTTTACACGACTGCCCGAAAAAAGGAGTGTAATGTTTTCAGGGTTCATGTATGTATTTACGTATGTGAGTTTCTTTATTCCACCATAACTTCTGAATGCCTGAACCGATTTTTATTTATGGAGTGTCGTTAGAATCCTTACACTTTCGCGAGTAACATAGGCTATAAAATAATGAAACAAATAAAAAATATAAATGAAAAAATTAAAAAACACGACTGCCATGACAAGAAACGAACTAAAAAGTGAAAAACAAGTTCCATCGCAGTAGGGGGACCGTTCTGTGGAACACTGTCTTATCTAAGAGGTACCCAGACTGCGATGGAACTTGTTTTCACTTTTTAGTTCGTTTTTTGTTCCAACCGTGTTAGGGTATGCTTCCAGTCTAATCACATGCAGCTATTATTCTGAATGGAGCTACTGCCTGTAAGACCTTCACACTATAGTTGCTAAATAGGTAATACAGATGCCGCGTCCCTCGTCCTAAGGTATTTAGGAGGACACCTTTTTTTTTTTTTTCACGTGAGGAAATGTATTACGCATCCCCTGCCGTTGGGAGACGACGCGACGCGGGTATGTGGGACTCTCCCCCGAACCCAATAAGATCCAGGGGCCTACCCACTAAAACCTCACATGCCTACTCTGCGCTTTTGATGGCGGGGAGGCGGGATCGCTGCAGCATTCTACCGAGGACACCTGAGGTCCTATAGCCGGTAAGAGACGGGCAATCGGGCATACTTCTTCGTCCGCCCCAGGACGGAGAAAGTCCATAAGGATTTACCTAAAAAAAAAGGTACTTAATACAGTACCTAAAAAAAGGCTGATCACATCAATAACTTCATCAATCAAAATGTGGTAAGACTTTCTGGTTTGAGACTACAGGTAGTGATTATCAAGAATCATGAATGGCAGCCAGGGTCGACCGCTAAGCGTGTTTTTCTGGACCCAGAGTCGCGGACAGCTAAAAATGAAATTAGTGGTCACGCATCTACGATCAACCGCAACCCGCGTAGCTTAGCCTTCAAGTCACTCAAGTCTTAACATAACAAAACCTCACGCCTGGGTTCCCTGAAGGGGTAGGCAAAAGTGCCTACCTATAGTAGTTATAAGTCTCTATGTAACGGGGGGCGAGCGTATGGCCACCAACCGGGCTCAAATCCAATAAGACTTTGCTTGACACGGAATTTAAACCCAGGAACTTATGCTCAGCAGTCGCGCTTATCGACCAACTGGCCAACGAGGTATTTAATTAAATAAAATCTCTAAAAAACATTACCAGCGCCGCTATTAATTTTTGAAGTATTTACTCTAAGTCCCTTCAAATAACAATATTAGTCTGAAAACAACCCACTCCCACGTTTTTCACAAAAAAAGTTTCTGTAGAGTTTAATAATCATCTCATCTCAAATAAGTAGGTACCAACTTTAATTTCGGCATCTCAAAATCTCGAAAGACATTTTAACGAAACAAATTTCGTTGCTAAAAGTCAACAATGAGAAGTTTATAATTAATTTATATTAACCGAAACTAGGTCGTACTGAGCGAATAATGAAAATTAAGACTTTTTCAAACTCTTCAAATTTATTAAACTGTTGTAAATTTTCTTCGTTATAATAAGTATTGTAGTACCTATTAAGTTTAAACATTTATATTTTTGACTCGAGTTTTTGCTGGGCGTTGTTTATAACCTGTCGTTTTTTATGTATAAAGAAGAAATATATAACAGCATTGCTTCGAAGAGAACGTTGAGCCGTTGGTCCTGTGTCTAATCCTTCCTTCTATAATATGACTTTAGATAAAGGAACGGTGAGTGAACCATTGTTTCCTTTTAGACTTGTGCTCTATTATATAAATATGTCCAGTTAGCTAATCTTCGGTGAGGTAGGCTTTCTTGACTCAGAGATAAATGTTGACAGTACCCAATAATAACCATAATTATAATATCAGTGTGTCAGGTAGAAAACTTAGCAAATCAAGAAGGTCTTATCAATATAATAAGCGAGTCTTTGGATAAAATTAGAGTCATCGGGAAATATGAACGTTTCAATGGGTAAAATCCGTGTGTAATAAGATCAGCGAGTCAGTGGGTTAGATAAGTGTGTCAGGTTAGCGTACCTTTAGGCTGTCTTCACTGATGTTCATATTGAACATACTGCCAACAGCATCTGAATATAATGCGACCATGTATGTTGGTTTCAAACGTGAATTGTCTCCGAAATGTTATCCCATATTATTATGATGTCCCAAAGTTCCTGCGAGGTTACTTAACGTTGCTTAAGACGCGTAAATGTTCAATGAGATACACAGGTGGTGACGGCAGGCGTAAGAGACAGAAGATGGAGGTTATTTTCTTGTTTTTATAATAATTGACGCAAAAATAATCACAATTGACGCAAGCGCGTTAGCTGTCGGATATACACGTATTTATACACGACTGCCCAAAAAAGGGGGGTAATGTTTTCAGGGTTCATGGATGTATGTACAATAACTTTCCACGTTTAATTGCGTTTGAGTTTGATATGTGACTACTATGAGAGCGATAGAATAGTCGACAACTAAACTATTATGACTTATATACTATTTAATGACAGGTAGGTCCAAAACCGCCTAAGACCATTCATACTTAAAGTAAAAGGAGTCTCAATCAAAGTCTCAAAAAAACAAAAAAGGCAAATATATAACAAAAAATGAGATATTTTTATGTCGCTGCGTCTTGAAACTTGGGCCATCCCCTTAAAATTATAAGCAACAGCGGTAAAAACACTTATTACTTAACTGTACCAGGTGCCTCTGGTATGTGCTGCGGAAATTATATGAATATTATGTTAAAACGAGACCTGGAATAATATTACAGTGCGAGGTGTATTCCAGTCGGTAATATCAGAACGTGTTTTTAAAAAACACGTACCTATCAGTTTTGTTTCATCTCATCCTTTTAGGGTTTAGGTTTTTTTTGTATTCTGGAATGTATTTCGGATGCATGAATCGTGTAGAACGTAGGTTTTTTCTTAATACGTCGCCCCACACTAGGAATATCTCCTGTACCGTGGGTGCGTTTCACAAACATGAAATATCACATACACAAACATCCAGACTCGAGATAAACATCTGCGGATCACACAAATTATTTCCCCGTGCGGGAATCGAACCCGCATCCCTTGGCGCAGCAGTCCAATCGCTTAGCCACTGCGCCATTCAGGACGTAATGAATATATTTTCGCCTTTTCTTTATTTAGGGGTGAGAAAAACTGTGCTTTAGTCCGTGTAAAGAGGGTTATCCCGTAATGTCTTTTGCAATTTATCAGGTATAATATATTTAGTGGTGTTTTAAAATTAATAAAAAAGTAATTTTAAAACCATTGGTACTTGACTGTATTTAAATCTGCAACCGTGTGCATACTAATGATTCCGGTTAGTTAGCCACCAGACAAATTTGACTAAATATAATTTCAATAATCCTAGATATTTTTAGCCTTTTCCCAACAGTGCGAAACTATTAAGGCTACACAAAATAAAACCTAGCATGATGGTTGACGTTTGTACGTAATTCTTTGTTTCTTACCCACGTCAGTGTATCTCTCTGGTCTGGAGAATGATAGCTGAAAATAAGCACCCAATCTTACAGCATATGGTAACTGGCGACCTTTTCGGAATTGCATTTTCAAATCGACTATTGTTATTTGTTTTTATTTCTGCACCAAATAAATGTCTTTTCTTCTATTTGTCGGTGCGAGTATCGACATTGTAAAATCACCTGTAATTGACTATAAAAGGTTTTATGACAGATAGCGTGTTGCTGCGAAGTTTATTGCGTTTTTTCTCTCCATCGAATCTACGAAGAAGCAGTCAAGCTTGGGTGCGTATTGTTGAATGCTTCTTTCTTAGAAGGGGGTTTAATTTTCAAGTAGTGCTGTTATGAAAGCAATCTATTAAAACGAGTCGCGCAGGATAATGAACCTGATATGGCCACGTTGAATAGCAATACGCTCGCAATGGAGTTGTAAAGTGTAGGTACGCCTGATAAAAGACACACGCTCTATCATATACATTTCAATGTGCAAGCACCAGCAGTTCCTCTCTTTAGTAAACAAACAAAGTAAAAAATAATTTAAAAGCAGCCAAAAAATGGGTAACTTTTTAAATGTAAAGGTTTTACATTAATACGTTCAAAGTAATTGGGTTCCGAGGAAACTAACGGGACTGAGCTACAGATAGAATTCAAATTCGATTGAATAAGCTGTACACAGCCTACACAGGTTCTTCGTTTAATATTCTTCTTCTTATCGTATGGTTGATGAACAACCTGGTGTCAGAGTTTAAACCGCCTGTAGGCCTCTGTGGTCAGGTGTGCCGGTTTCCTCACGATGTTTTCCTTCACCGTTTTTAGCAACTGATAACTAATTTATAATACGCACATGAATTCGAAAAGTCAGTGGTGCGTGCCGGGGTTTGAACTTGCGACCTTTGACTTGGCAGTCCAACGGGCATACCACTCGGCTATCAGTGCTGTTTAGATAATATTAAAAAGTTAAGTGTGACTTACGTCGACACTTTTCATAAATGGCTAGAACTATCATACAAATATTATAAAGCCGAAAGTTTGTGAGCGTGTTTGTTACTACTTCATACTCAAACCGTCAGACCGATTTTGATAAAATTTGGTATGGAGGTAGCTGACACCCTGGATTAACATATAAGCTACTTTTTATCCAGAAAAAATGTAGCGGGTAACACCGCGGGGCGCAGCTAGTACTGTTTATATTTATCTCTTAATCTTCAATTTGAAGCAGACACGGAACAGTATTATCTAGTCTGCTCGAACCGCCGGCTAGCAGACACGGTCAGAATATAAATGTTCTCAACAAGAAGCCAAAAGAGATTGGAATTGGACTTCTAGTTCAAGTAATTCACACCCGAATTCTGGTAATCGTAGTGCTTTTCGATAAAGTTTGCGATTTACGAACTTTAATCTGCTATTGGGATCACTTTACCCACGTACACGATTAGAGAAGTGTATTTTGTTTATGGGTCTGTTTCACCATCTACAAGTAAAGTGTTGAATATGTACTTCTTGATTAACGCTAATCCGCAAGTAAGAGTTATGAGTATCTTCTATCTTATCTAAGTTATAGACCAGTTTATCCGCTGATTCTACTACCTACACAGATATTGTAAAATTTGTATGAGTAGTTATGGGTCTTTGATAGTTTACTAGTCGATGGTGAAACAGGCCTTAAAGTCTATACATTACATTAAGCTGATTCATAGCGTAGTGGTTTACTGGTATTTAGGTTGGATTCGAGTTCATAAAATTGCACGTATCAACCTTGGCATGTAACAATGAGGGAATTCAGTATCATGATTTTTTGTCAGTAATTTTAAGACATCATTGAGCATAAATAAAGTGAGCGCGATATACGACAAAAAACTTGTTTCTAATAATATCACAAAATATAGAACATAATATAACATCACGCAAGTATTCCCAGAAGTGGTAGGCAGAGGTGTAACTATAGTACACCCACATTCCGCTATGTTATAGGTCCCTATGTAATAGGGGGCGAGCCTATTACCATCAACCGGGCACAAATCTGAACTAGGCTGCTACTGAGAATTAGCTAATGTTAAAACCCAATAACACTGCCTGACCCGGGATTGGAACCCAAGACCCCGTGCTTAGCAGCTAGACCAACTGTAGTCCTGCCTCATTGGTCTCGTGGTGGTTAAGTGCGACTGCTGAGCACGGTTCCTGGGTTCAAATAGGTCGGATAGTGTTATTAATTATGCTAGCTTACAAGGTAACAAGATATAATTGGAGAATATGGATATATGTGGTTACAAGATTTCCAGGAAACGCACATTTCCAGGAAAGCACGAGTGTACTTTTCTGGAAATATGGAAGGTTCCCATTATTATGTTGAAGTACCTCCAGGAAAGGCTACTTGCATACTTAGATAGATTCAAGTACCAAGTAGCCTCCTTTCCTGTAATTCCCAGAACGAGAAGACCTTTTATTATTCTGCTTACCTCCGTAACACAATTAAGGTATGAAGCACGTCCCAGCTTATACTCGAGAGTGTATCGCGTGACGTTTGTCTGCCTTAAAACTTTCATATCACTAAAAGCTCCGTCTGAAAAAAGGTTTTGGGCGTGTTCTCAAGGTTAAGGACCTCTGGAACAGAATCTAAATGAATTTAGAATACGCATTGGAGAGAACAGCCCATTTCATTGATTAAAAATTGAATAACCGACGTTTTGATCAACTTAAATTTATATTTTTTAATTAAACAAGGGTCTAGTACAAAAAAAAGTATTTTTTATATTTTATACCCGGCAGCCGTGCCTTTTTCCGTGTTTTTTTGATATTTTATAGTTATTCTGCTATTCAGGGCGGAGACGAATGCAAAAAATGAGAGAGATTTACATTTTACATAACTTTTAGTGCCAAAATAAATAGAACAAAATCTATCCAGCCGTTCTTGAGTAACTAACGCGACTTTGTTTTACATGTGAGATAGATATCTGACAACTGTCCGATGGATTGTAAATATAATATGTATTTACACACTGATGTCTACTTAACCATAATTATAATTCATTGATATACGAATAATAGTGAAGTCATCGTGATGAAGCCACTGATCGGTTTTAGCAGGGCTTTCTTTACATAAATATTTATAATCAACATCTTTCAAAGTAGCCAAAAATAAAGTCGGTACACAATTATCAACATCTTCCAAACTATTCTTGGACCACAACTTTCAAAATAGCCAAAAGGAAAGAAGTCGGTACACAATAATATCGACAACTTTCCAGTTATCCTTGAACCATAACAGCAGCTATCCATACCAAGACTATAAGGACAGGCTACCCTTTACCATTAACTACAGAAAGCCCTCTTCCTCACTTGGCTTACGTAAGGGATGACAGGTGACTTTCATAGCAATCATTTATCATTCCTGCCCCTCACCATAACTCTTAAAGCAGGCCATTTTTTCGTTGTGGAAGCGTGACGCCGCACTACATTGCACGTAGCAGCGTCTCGCTTCCACATCGGAAAATGACCTGCTTTAAGAGTTCATGGTAAGGGCTCTGGATCCTTCAGTCATATCTAACCTACTCTAACGTTCCTTGACCTCAATTATAAATTGTTTAAAAGTCATATAACACAGTTATTAGTAGCAGCAAGTACATATTTTCAAACACAGTTATTACCATCAGTGATTCAACACCTATAAAACGCTGTAATCAAGGAAAAATCACGAAAGAAGATCAAATCATCATCGGTGAGCAGAACTTTTAACGTGAATCTTACTTTGAAAATATCTACATTTTGTTGTTGTGAATCTGTTGATTGACATTTGCATCAGTGACTCGGTAGAATAACATTACCTGATTGGTTGAACATGACGTGAAGACTCACCATAGACATTACAGACTGTTGCACATGGATGACATTCTCGTTCGACTTATTAACATAATAATATTTCACTGATATTCTACATCTCTCACTGACTACTGATTTATATTTGGAAGATATTCTCGATAGTCAAAGTGACCAATACTATAGTGAACAACTGAATTGGATGACCAAGACTACTGCAGACTAAGAACTAAATAAAACCTGATAGGACAAACAATCTAATTTATTATCATCACTTTGATTAAATTACCTGGAAGTACAAGCACTTGTAAAAAATGAATTTCTTCGAGAATATTACACTCAGACGCACGCGAACTGTCTCGGAATCGAACATTAGTATTGAGAGTGACCAAATTTTAGAAACCCCCCTATGTAATAACGCTACTTCGAATAGTTTACCAAGTCTCTCTGATGATGAAAATGAGCAACTCGCTAAATTAAAGGACCAAGTTGAAAAATTAACTGCTGATCTAAATAAAGCCTACGAGGAAATTGCGTCGCTGTCATTGAAAAATAGTTTACTTATAAGGAATAATGAAGAATTAACTAAAAAGGCTGAACTCCATAATACACCTAGTCCTTCAAAACCTATCAACCTAACACCCAAGAAACGCAAAGCCAAAACCCAAGAAAAATGTACAGATAATAAAAAAAATGAACATCCAGGCATTCATACAAAACAAAAAAACTATGAAACAGCTGAAATAAAGCTATGCAATCAACAATTAAACAGTAAATCCACAAAACACAAAATCTGCCTTATAAGCACCAGTAATAAAAATAAGACCTTATTAATTGCACAGAAGATGCTACCTGAATATAATATATGCCATTATATATATACTAATGGTGGCATTGCACAAATGCTGCATGGATTGAAATTAAAGTTAATGAACTTCACCAAAAAGGATTTCTGCATTCTGCAAATTGGGCCAGAAGATTTTATTAACAGCAAAGATTACTTTAATCTAGTTATTAACATTAGAAATACATTAAAGGACATAAGTAATACAAATTTTATCATAAGCCTTCCGACCTATAAATATAGTTACTACTCAAATATTTTCAACAGCAGAATTAGAAATTTCAATAATTTAATGTATCTTGATACTCTCAGTCATGAACATGCATATGTACTAGACTCGAATAAAAATTTGAACTGTGACTACAGCACATTTTCTAGAATAACGGGATCAATAAATAACTATGGCATGGACATAATATTTAAAGATACGGTCCAACTTATGGAAGACATAAATTACAATAACACATATATACTAAATGAAGATGTTAATAATGAAGACATTCAGTTTTTTCAGTAACTACTACTTACATATATTGCACCAAAATATTGCTGGACTTTTAAATAAAACTGATGAATTGACTGTATGCTTAGAGGAACTAATTGATAATAAAATTAATATAGATGTAATCTGTATAACAGAGCACTTTATGATGTCCGGCTCTGAACACTACCTAAACGTACCCAACTTCAACTTGTCATCTTACTTTAGTAGAACCAACTCTAAAAGAGGTGGTACATGTATTTTGGTGAAAAAGGGCCTCGAGTGGCGAGCTCTAGACAATATTTCTAGTATTTCTATTGCTGGCTTGTTTGAATGTTGTGCCATTGAACTGGTGGATAGTAGTACTATAATTGTATGTGTATATAGAGTACCAAAACACAGTAATATTAATACGTTCTTTGAAAGATTTGAATTACTATTGAAACGTTTATGTAATAGAAATAAAACCAATAAAAGAAACGTCATTATCGCAGGTGACTTCAATATTGACGTCTTAACTAATAATAATGTAACCCTTGAGTTTAAATGTTTACTTAAAAACTATAACTTTATTTATGAACTAAAGAGTCCTACTAGACTACAAAGTAATACGTGTATAGATAATTTCATTCACAATGCACATAAACCGTGTAAAACTAAAATAATTGATCTAGCTCTGTCCGATCATACATCACAATTAATGGAAATTCCAATTCCAAAACAAAATGTAAAATCTTATTGGCGTATTAAACAACGCGACTTTAATCAGGAAAATAAATCAAAATTTAAAACATACTTGTCAGCGCTTTCTTTTAGTCAAGTATATCAAAGTAATGACCCCAATGAAGCTTACACCGTATTTATAGACGACTTCAAAATCTTCTATGACCTATGTTTTCCATTAAAACTAATAAGTATAAATAAATTTGTTAAACCTAAGTGGGTATCAAAGGGTATAAAATTATGCACTAAGCGTAAAAGAGCGCTACTCTGGAAGTACCGTTTAAAACCAACTCACTGTAATAAACTAATATACGACAAATACAAAAAAACACTTAAAAAAATAATTAAACTTACACAACGGTCTCAAAATACATTTAACATAAAAACATCAAAAAATATACCAAAAACGACATGGAAAATAGTAAATAGAACGAAACAAAAAGATAACGAATATATAAAGAAAATTTTAACTGATGATAACAACATCATTACAGAGGCACGCGATATAGCAAATGCTTTCAACAATTATTTCGTTGATAGAATTATTCCAATCTCTAACCATGGTAATAATTCTACAAAATATATAACCAACCACAATAATTCGATGTTTATGCAGCCAAGCGTACCATCTGACATTGCGTTGATCATCGCTAAGCTGCCTAACAAACGTAGCGTTGGATACGACGACATATCAACAAGTATTGTCAAGTTAACTAGCGATAGTATCTCGAAACCACTAAGCCACATAATCAATTTAAGTATAAGTACAGGAACTTTTCCACAAAAATTAAAAAAAGCAATTATAAAACCATTATTTAAGAAAGAAAACCGCGAAAAAATGGAATTCTATAGACCTATAGCGCTATTATCAATTTTTTCAAAAATTTTCGAAAAGTATTTATATAAACAAATATATTCTTATTTTGAAAAATTTAACTTGTTTTCAGAAGAGCAGAAAGGCTTTAGACAAGGCAAAACAATAAATAGAGCAATATATGACTTTCTAAACATAATAATCTCAAAAATGGATGCTAAAATACCGGTATGCGGTTTATTTTGTGACATGACGCAAGCATTCGATTATGTTGATCACACAATATTATTAAAAAAGTTAAATGCATACGGCATACGTGGAAATATTAGTGAATTAATTTGCTCCTATTTAAGTAATCGCACACAGTGCACTGAGATAAAAAATATTAATTATTTGAATAAACAGGAAGAAAGGGTCTTGTCCAATGAGCGTATTGTAAAATATGGGGTACCTCAGGGCAGTGTCCTGGGTCCTTTATTATTTATAGCCTACATAAACGATCTAGCTAAAGCTGTACATCGTCCTATGTCGCTGTTCACCGATGATAGTACTGCCATAATTGAATGCAATGATTTACACTTATATAAATACGATATCAATAATACTCTGACAGAAATTATTACATGGATGACCAATAACAATTTAAAAATTAATTTAAAAAAAACCAATTTAATTCAGTTTAATCAGAAACTGAATCCTGCACCTCTAAACATAACCTACCAAAATAACAAAATTATTGAAGTCAACAAAACCAAATTCTTAGGACTGAGTATAGATGATAAAATCAATTGGAAAGAACATACTGTCAATCTTTGTAAAAAAATTAGTAGCTCTTCATATGCCCTTTTTAAACTTGCGCCCGTTTTAAACATCGACGCCTTATTAACGGTCTATCATGGTATCGCAGAATCACACTTACGTTACGGTATTATCTTCTGGGGCAACTCGACAAACAAAGACATAGTTTTTAAAACTCAGAAAAGGTGTATTAGAGCCATGTTTAATTTAAAAACCAGAGATAGTTGTCTACCATTATTTATAAAACATAAAATCCTCTCTTTACCTTCACTATATATCTACGAAGTAGCTGTTTTTGTAAAGTCAAATCCCGAACTATTTGAAACCATGGGATCTGTTATACGGAACCGTCGAGACAACTCGAAGTTAAGAGTACGTCGTGCTAACACCGCATTAATGCATAAAAATATCTTATGTATGGCCATATCAGTATTTAATAAAATACCAAAAACCATTAAGGACCTAAAAACCAACCTATTTAAGAAACATTTAAAAGATTTTTTGTTTAAACGTTGTTATTATTCTGTCTCAGATTTCATGAATGATAGAAGTATTCGTTAGTTTTATTGGTTTTGATTCTAATTTTATTTTTATCTTTTTTTGTACACTTTTACCTTTACCACTCCTATAAACAAGGTTCAATTTAAATGTGTATGCCTTTTGTAAGAAAATGTACACTATTTTTATAAATTTGCATGCCTACTGGGTAGAACATAGAGAGCTAACAAAACCTAACCTAACATCTAAATGATCACCTATGTTCAGCGAATAAAGATTTTATTATTATTATTATTTATTATTATCACATTTTCGTCTTTAATAAGACAATGATATGTGTTTAGTTACTGTCCAGGAAGTCAAGGTCCAGTCTGTTCAAGAGGACGCCGGCGGTGACAAGAGACGACAAATAATGTCATTTACATTTTCGTGGATTACAAAAATTAACATTTTTTGAATTCTTACGTTCATTTTTATTTAAGCTCCTCTTTGCCAAAATCTTATGGGAAATCAAGTAAAAAGATTTCCCCGCTCGCTCGCCTCTCACTCTAATTAGCAGTAATATAATTAGCAGACAATCTTGGTCTTTGATCTGCTGAAGGATGAAGATTTACTCGCATGAGTCGCCGCGTATTCGTCACGTCTGTGGGGTTAAATTACTGAACATAAGGTAATGAAATTAATATATCATTGCGAAGTCTTAATGTAAGATGTACTGTTATCCAAAAATAGATGAATGTCGTTATTCAAAAATAGACCTACGTAGACTTGAAATAGGGCTGCGAAGGCTTCAAATAAAACTGAATTGTATTCTTAAAATACAGGTAAGTGGCTCTCGTGAAATAGTGTCAAGGGCTTATAATGAGCTCTGGATTTTTAAGATACGGCTATTTCCTGGTCTTGAAATCGTGCCAAGTCCTGAAGGCCGTTGTAATAATAGTTTAGAGGTAGAACTAAGTTAATTTCTTGCAATAGCTACAAGGTAGAGTTAGGAGCAGACTAAGCATAATACTAGGGCTGCTTATTAGTTTTCCTAGCTACGAGTCATAAATGTTGTATTTTTTTTCTCTAAAAAGCAGAGAAATTCGAAGCGAGTAGACACACCTTTTGTGTTTTTTAAACAATAGTAATGGAATATGAGAAATAATATATTATAAATCCTACTACAGTAGGTACCATTTTTACGGAACTGATGACGCCGCATCACCATAACTTTATTTCCCCGAGGATTGCAAATGGTCAGAAACTTGACTTTACGAGAAATTCATGGTTTACCATAATTTGATAAGCAATCATATTTTTATTTATGTTTTATGTGTTTTTTATTGTAGTCTAATAATGCCATGTCATAATATGTATATACAGATAGACAGATAGACAGATTTATAAATTCTCCTGAATAGTGGCTGCAGTCGAAATAAATTAGACACAATGAATCTAAAGGATTTAATTTAACACAGGCCACTACTATGCCCAATATTTGCAATTTTCTTATGCGACTACGTCAAATTATTGCATTTTATTTATTTTAATAATTACATTACTATTAACAGATAATACCTGACGTCACCCTAAAAAAGTAAATACTAATAGGGAACTGGAGATTCGAAGGCTGCAAGCAGCAACACGATAGCCCAGTGGCTGCGCCGCGTATCGGCGAAGGTCGCGGGTTCGAGTCTCGCTTGTGTCCATCATTTTTCAAATTCCGTTTGTCAATTTAAATTACATTACTCTCATTAAATGGGTATTCTTCAAAACAAATCCTTCGACTACTACAGCTAATTTTGGATATTTGGATATCTATACCGTAACCAATTGTACAACTCAATAATTCTCACTGAGATCAAACCCAGGTACCGGACTGCAGATTCTCAACTCGACCGTATTTCACCGGGATGGGCAGGAGTGGTGATTTACAAGTCAATATACATAAAGTGAGTGTCGGCTATAAATCCTGCGGGCTATGCATCTAGTGCCAATTTACCAAATAGCCGGTGAGTGGGGGAAATATACGGGGGTGTGTTGTGTGCGTGCCTGTTGGTGTGACAGGTCGTGTGAGGTTTTAAGCCCTCCAATTAAGGCAATAGATATTTGTTTTTGTCGCTGAGTTTAACCTCAGGCAAGTCACTTTTGAGTAATTTTTATATAATTATGTTTTCATACAAAACTAGCACAAATATGAAAATTGTAATCTGGCAATATGGATAAAATATCGAGTTTATTATGTAATCAACTAAATCATTAATTCATTAAACACAAATTAGTGAAAATGTATGAGTTGCTCATTCATTATCATCAGCCAGAAGATGTCGCCTGTTGAACAATGGCCTCACCTTTAGTATGCCACCGATTGCTCATTAATATATAATTATTATTCAGACTGTATATCTTAAGCAAAGAGTGTTAATATTGTCTGTGTACTTACTAAAATTAATCAAAAACAGCGAGCTAGAGTACTTGGTACTTACTCTACTAAATTATTCTTTTAAAGGTTTTGATAACAACAAAATATGGTGCAAAGACTTTACCTGGATTGTGGCAAGTGGAAACCCGTGGTCCCTGTCTATCCTTTATTGAAAAGAAGCAATACATACAAGTAACGGTATACCCCTACGGTGTGTTACAAAAACCCTGTCCGATCAAAAAGGTGTTTGTTCAGTATTCGACTATGAACAACTATTACTATGGAACCAACCCTGAAATCGAGAAAAAATCACCTGTGCCATTTATTTACATACACTTGACTCCACAAAATGTATTAAACAGCTGTTTTTTTCTCTCGATTAATCCAGGGATGTCCCCACAGTAAAAATTGTTCATAGTCAAATACTGAACAACCTCCTTTTTGATTGTAAATAGCAAGATAAAACTCTCCTATGTTCAACAAGCGCCTGTTTAATATGAGAGCTTCGTTTATTGCCCAAGGTATAACACGACAGCAATAAAGATGTTTTATTTTGAATTTATTCATGAAATCCAAGAGGGAACTCATATTCTACTTTTTCTTTCCAAACTTACGTATTTGATGCGAAAAATTTCATATCCAGACAGAATAGGTACTGATATTAATATGAAAGTTAATGTCATAGAAATTTAGCTTTAGATATCATGAAAAAGGGCTTAAGGAAGATTTAACAAGGAGTTCTGATGTAGAATTTTTATTAATTTACTATACTAATGTGTATTGCATTTCCAACTCTTATTTTGTCAGTCATGGAACACCCTGGAAAACATTTTCAAACTCTAGCAGTATCCATAGCGAAAGTAGTGTCAGTACTGCCTTCCCATCGGACTATGAGAGCGAGGGAATAGGGAGTGCACCTGTGTTTGCGCGCGTACTTGTGCACTATTTTCAACCGAAATTCGGTCAGGAGAACGTTATACCTAGAAGTACAAAACCCAATTTACTTAAACTCTAGTTCACATAACATACGTCTGTATATTTGAAAGCATCCTGTTGTATTAAATATGGTCGCATAGTTATTAAGGCGGTGACACACTGATTAATCATGCCTTCCTGATCTAGAAATAAATGGGCTACCGGATATTATGCCCGTGGTATTAGTTGTGAATTATAGTTAGGGTTAGTTATACCGTTTGCCCTGGGGAATAGATAACCATGAACTTGGGATATTTTAACTCTCAACCGACCTGAAAAAGGAGAAAGTTCTTAATTAGACTAGTCACTATATATGTTTATTGGTATGACTTTGTGTTTTATATTATTTATTATATATGCCGTTTACGGTCGACGATATTACAAAGATCGCAGGGCGCACCTAGATAAGATTGGTACAGGACCGCGGCGGATTTGTTTAAGGGGCTTATACCCAGCGATGGGATATTGAAGGCTGTGGATGATGATGATATTGCCGTTTTACTCACTAGGATATTTGCGAATGCCCGACTAGTTTCGGACTCAAACGGAGCCCCTATTTATGAGAAGGTAACGCGGCGGAGTCACGAGCTGAAGTTCGACTAATATGGATAACACTCAAGAAAGTTATTATTGTAAATGTTTTATGTTTGTTTTTTTTTTTAATTTGTATGTTAAGCGACATCAACTTGAATTACACTGTCTTGTTGTCCAGTAGTTAGCTACAAGGTTAAGAGTACCTACATGCAAGGTACCTAAATAATTTTTCGTATTTGCTACAAAAGAAAGTAACGATTTTAATCAAAAATACCGACTTTTTCGCTTCAAATTACATTTTAGCGTAATGACACGACATTTATGCGTCATGGCGAGCAGTTACCTGTTTGGCATGCGTTGCGCACAGCTCTGATATCGCAGTATAATAATACTTCTGTCGGCACCCGCACCCGCTTATGGTATTTTAATGTGTTTTGGAGTGAAGAATCGTATTTGCTTTTTCAAAATATGTGGCTGAATGAAAATGCAAAGATAAGTTCATTTTTATATACCTACATTTATTGCTATGAACATTCTTATTCATGTAAAAGTACCAAAGGATACAAAATAAGAAAATATATTTACCTAAATGAATTATAAGTTACGAGTTTGAATAACTTAGTGCCCCAACGAACAGAAATTTGATGATATCGAAAATTATAGGAAAGATTACATAGTCGAAACACTATTTCAGCTCCATACATTTACCATTATATTTATTCAATTTCTTTTCGTCTAGCGTTTTACCTAGTCCAGCCCCTATACCATGAACTCTTAAAGCAGGACAGTTTACGTTGTAGAAGCGAGACGCAGCATTACACGGCACGTAGCGGCGTCCTGTTCACATCTTAAACTGTCTTGTTTTAAAAGATCATGGTAAGGTTAGAAGAAAATAGAGACAACCAATAAGTAAACGCTATTTAAAAAAACGAACGGGAATGCCCACAATAGAAAACCTTATGTTTTCGCACGCCAGTGATGCATGCGCTTGTGTCCAACTAAAATACGGTCTTTTAGCCGTCTCTGTAATCCTGGTACTTGTGCACTGATTTACTGGATTATATGGCAATGAAATATTCTTCATCTTCAAATGCAAAAAAAATATGTACTATGATTTGGTTGTAAATGTATTCCTACTAAAAAGTACACCCGATTATAAAACATCCTTATTTTTTAAGTCGGTTAAAAATATTGACTATTTCTTCACTTAATTCTGTGGAAAGACTCCGTGCTCTTATGAAGAATTACTTACTGGATAAACCCAACTTTTCTCGACCTGGCATTTGAACCCAGGACACAATCAGAACCCACTAAACCAACGAGGCAGCCGCATGTTATTATATTGATCTGAATTGACAAAACATAGTCAACAAAACTCATTCGCCTTTTTTAAATTGATTATACCTATTCCTGCAGTGGGCTAGATATACGCAGGCATAATTATTATCATTTTTAAAAACATCGCCTCACACTTGAAATTTCTCCTATATCTTGAATGCGTTTCACAAACACGAAATATCAGACACATTAACACCCAGACTCGGTATAAACATCTACGGATCACACAAATGCTTGTCCCGTGCGGGAATATAACCGTTAGCGCAGCAATCCAAAATCCAAAATAAAATATTTTGTGAAACATAGGCAGGTAAATAAGTTCTTAAAATAGGTTTAGGTCGCTAAGTCTTGCCAATATTTGGCACACAAAAGTCTCACATTATGCGCAGCAGTCCAATTGCATAGCTACTGCGCTAATCATCAATTATTCATCAACAGATCTATGTATAAAAGTATCAACATCGATTATCAAAAGCACAGTTGGCATTCCATTGCTCTCGTAAAATATGTCCTTAGCTTTCGCCATTTTCTGGCTGAACACACACGTAAAAACGTCGCTGTTAAACTGATAAGGGTTGCAAATAGGGATCGTGTTATCTGGGACAGTCTTATTACCTTCAGTTATTTAGTTCAAAGAGGAATTCTGATGTGGATCGAAAGAGGAGAGAAAGATGTCATGTGAATGGGTACGGGGTTGATTCTTGACTTTTAAGTGTGATCATTTAGAATTTGTTTCAGCCATTTTGTTATGTGTAATCATTTACAAATTGTGCACTTTTGGGCTGTCATATAAATCTTCTTTCTTAATTGGTATCTTAACTCCGCTAACTAATAATTATGCTATAAGCTTGCCCTATTATTATTGAGTCATCATCTTCATCAGCAGCCGGAAGACGTCCACTGTTGAGAAAAGGCCTCCCCCTTTTAGAAGGGAGGATTTGCCATAATCCCCACGCTTGGCAAGCGGCTTGTAGATCGCGGTGTTGGTGGTCAAGTAACAAAAGACGCTGCTGCCCATCTTCTGGATTTTCCCTTAGTCGCGTTTTACGACACCCACGGGAGGAAAGGGGGTGGTCAATTCTAGGCCGGATACCACACGGCGAGCGATTATTATTGAGACTGGTATTTAATTGTGCAGTTACATGCCTCTGCCATTGCCATTAAGGACTACTATTATGTTGTCTTCTCCTTATCGTATGGTTGATGAACAACCTGTCCCCTTGCCATGTACTCAGGACATTTTTAAGATGTGGAAGCAAGACGCCGCTACGTGCCGTGTAATGCGGCGTCACATTTCCACAACGTAAACTGTTCTGCTTTAAGAGTCCATTGTAAGAGGGCTTGTGTCAGAGTTTAAACCGCCTGTAGGCCTCTTAACATGGCTTTACACACTGGTAAAAAATCTGTCAGTTGTGCCGGTTTCCTCTCGCTGCTTTCCATCACCGTATTCAGCAACTAATAACTAATTTAAAGTACGCACATGAAGTGCCGGGGTTTGAACTCGCGAACTTTCACTCGGCATTTTTTTGCTATACCACTCGGCTATCACTGCTATAATGCTATTGTGTTGTGATAAAAATATACATACAAACACATTGGTGTACACCGTCCTATTAACACACTTTTGTATTCAAAACAGTTCGGCTGACGCTCACCGAAGAGCTCATGATTAAGGGTCCGGCCGTGTTTTCAACTAGTTAAGCATTCCTGGGATACTTGGAGGGTAACCCTGTAACCCATCCCAAAGAGTGTGTTGAAACGCATTCGGAATGCTGATTTTCAAAACCTATTTACCCTGTTGAATTTGATTTATATGTTTGAAACGTTTTTTCACTTAAGGTTTTCGAATTTTCTTATCGTTGGGCATTTACATAATGCAGAGCAATGATCTTAATGGAACCCGATAAGTCAATTTTTTTTTCGATGACGGAAAAAGTTGCTTTAGGATGATCCGGTGCGAATCCGATAAATGGCATATCATCATGTTTATTATCAGCCTATCTAAGTCCACTGCTGGACGCAGGCCTCTCCTATGGCCACTGTAAACTGCAGGTGTAGCGACTTGTGATCAATAAAAACTTGTCATCTTTATAATATTACCATTATTTATTTTGTATTGCGATAGTGTGATATCTAATAGAAATCTTCTTTGACGAATTCAAAGTTCAATTGTTACATATTATGCTGTCAATAAACCTACGAGTTATGTTATTATTCTGATAGGATCAATAAACTATCAGGTTTGCTTTGTTCATTCCCTCATTTGACCTCCTAATTCAATTACACGGTACCTCCTAGTTTGATGCATATTGAACATTTTGAACTTGCTTTGAATAACGTAGAACTTATGTGGCGTTGCTAATTAGAGAGGGAACAGCTTGCAATAACAAACAGTAGACAGGAAACTAGAGGTGCACGCATTGTTTTGATATCTAGATATGCTAAATCAAAGTTTAGAAACTATTAGAATTGATAGGAAAATTGAATCTTTGATTATCGTTCATATTATCATACATTTTATGGACATAATGGAAGAGTTGGAGAAATTTCTTTTTTAGTATTTCTCCCTGAAATATTTTAAACGAAATATTTTGCTGTTTCGTATTGAGTGCATTTTCAGCTATTGAGTCATTACTTTTTGCACGTTTACTAATTCAATGAGAATGTTAAAGTTTATCAAAATAAAATACAATATCCATCTAAGATCTTAAGTACTTTTAAATGAGGTACCTATGTATTATAGGCTTACGATGTATCTGAACTTTTAAAATAAACAAAAAATACATTTTTACACAACTAACACTACTGCCAACCTAATGTAATCAACTGGTGTCTAATTAACGAATTGCAATTCAAACAAAATTATTCTAAAAAGAAATCTTTACAACTTGATTACAGTAAAAAAAAATATCTCATCAAGTCATTCAAAAACTACAACAAAAAGTACAACGCCATCTATCGACAGAAATATAAACTAAAACACGTTGTTCCATGTAAAAAGAACATGAAATAAAAAGCGCTATACCCGCACCCTTGAGCTCAACCCTGTGATATACTGACACCAATCCCAAAATATACAAAGAGAAAGAAAATTCGTAAACACTATAAAACCTTGCAGAAATTTTAGGTTTTGAGTGGATCGTCACGTGCCATCAGATATTCAATATATAAGAAAGGCGAAGAAAACGAGTTTTTTATAGAAAATATATTCTTGTGTCAAAAGATATTTCCTAAAATGTGTTCTTGGTATTAAAGAAGGTATTACGCATACATTGTTATAACGTTTCTATCTTATTAGTACACGTTATAAAATATCCAGCTAAGATCTAAGTACTTTTAAGTTTAGGTATAAACTTAGGGTTCCTAAATCTTAGTACTGTTAAGCAAGTCTCAACAAAGCCTTCAACTATTTCAAAACTTAACAACACACGGCGAAGGAGACTATTCTGGAGCTTTAGGAATTGAAGAGTTAGTTAAGTATGAGAGATTTTCTCTTAGGGAACTGCCAAGTAAGGGTTAGATCTAGATTCCATAATATTTGAGGACTATAGTGAAGGCTTAGGTCAGGTGAAATAAACACACGCAACGTTTTACAATGAACTTAAACTTTTATTGTCACAAATTCACTTTTACACTTCTTAACTCTGTCCGTGCCAAACGACAACTGTCGACCGAGACGCTCCCACCATCCCAGCTAGCATCCGTTATCTTATTCTACCCCTCTATTTAAAAATGGTTGCGCCTCATTCAATCCAGTGATCATTTGACGAACTTACAAAAATGTTTAAATAAATAAATTAAAGTTAAATAATTTTATAATGTGTAAATTCATAACTAACAAATAAATTAATCATGTATATTATTTAATGAGACTACTTCGTAAATCAGTCACTATGACAGATGATAAAAATGTTATTGTAAAACTAAATCCATAATTTGTAATTAAATCATTGTAACTACATAGCGTGAGGGTCATTAATTAGAAATAAACCTTACAATAGGAACCGGGAACATATTAAAAAAACATTGTTTGTGCCCTTAACGTATTTACGAGGCAATGTAACTTGTACAAGAGTTTGTAGAATTGAAGATTTAGGAGGACTATAGTATGTTTTAATGGAGTTTGTTTTTGTGATTAAATTCACAACCGATAACAAAATAGATCGTACTTTTGGAGCCTGTGAGGCTCGTAGCTACGTGGCTATCGCGCTGATCAGCCGATCTGCGAGTTTAAGCTGTGCTCACTGCGGTCACTATAGTGATAGGTGACCATTATACATGTCGAGACCCTCATGCTTCGGAAAGCACTTTAAGCCGTTGGTCCTGCACCTGATTTATCTCCGGTCGTGTCGGTCACCTGTGCACCTGTGTTTGCACGCATACTTGACGACTACAATATCTCCTGCGTAGTTGGCTAGTCTCAGCTGAGATAAGCCGCCTTGACCGAAATCCGGTCAACATTATCAATGTTATATAGCTGTAAGCTCGCTTCCAGAATACATGTTTTCTAACTCGACCAATCTCAATTTTACCATGGCACACACATAATTCAAATACATAAATAGTTTTTATTTAGTATATACGCCGGTTTCAAACTCGAACGGAGCCCTTATTCACGCGGCTGGCTCGTGACTCTGTCGCGCAACCAGCTCAAAAAAAAGGGCTCCGTCCCGAGCATTCCCGAATACACACGTAAAACCGGCGCATATATTAAATAATATGGATATATAACACTCACGAAAGTTATTATAGTAGCATAAATAGGTTAACTACGAGGTACCTACGTTGCGTGAATTTCGCTACCTGTAAATTACACGTTAACCGTACCCTACGGCGCACTTATGCAATATAACAACCATTTACTATTCGATTTGGATTCGCTGCGGTGCCGCGGTGGTTCATAATCATGTATCCCACAGCATTAAACACCACCAACCCATAAAACAGGCATTCATTCCCACCGCAACATTGCTATTCGCTTAACATGCAAATAAACAGAATAAAGTGATATTTTACTCTTGATACTGTACAGCCGTGCCGTGCCGTGCTCTGCCGTGTGGTATCCGGCCTAGAATTGACCACCCCCTTTCCTCCCGTGGGTGTCGTAAGAGGCGACTAAGGGAAAATTCAGGAGATGGGCAGCAGCGTCTTCTGTAACTTCACCACCAATACTGCGATCCCCAAGCCGCTTGCCAAGCGTGGGGATTATGGCAAACCCCCCCGCTTAAACGGGGAGGCCTATGTTCAACAGTGGACGTCTTTGGCTGATGATGATGATGATGATGATGACTGTACAGCCCAAGTGTAATTATTGATGTGATGAGAGTGAGAGAATAGGGAGTGCACCTGTGTCTGCGCGCATACTTGTGCACTATAATATCTCCTGCGCAGATGGCTAGTCTCGGCTGAGACAGGCCGCCGGTCACGAGGACATTATTATTAATTATTGTTGTTCAAAATTAGTCGCAAATAACTTATTTTTACCTTGCCGTAAACTAGGGATTGCTCCTGTATCATGGATGCATATCACAAACATGAAATACCATATACACAAACACCGAGACTCGGGACAAATATCTGCGGAACACACAAATTGTTGGAATCAAATAATTGTGTGATCCGCAGATGTTTGTCTCGAGTCTGGGTGTATTGTGTATATAATATTATTATTTTATTATGTTTTTAAAGTGCTTCCACGATACAGGAGAAGTCAGAAGTGTCTAGTATGGAGCAAGGATTAAAAAAATGGAATTATTAAAAAATAATATTGAGCTGACCTACAAATGCAGTCCATAATATTTCAGTGTTCTTTAATAGCATCAGAAGATCATTGCATCTTCTGACGCGGGCAGAGCAGCTATCATCGCTAGTATGGTATCAAGGCACCTTTACTGAGTTTTTCGTTTAATAAATAAATACGCGATTCATAAATCTTTGTCTGCGTCAAAATCAATTTTCCGTTTCAATCGTCAGGCCACATTTTTGTTATTTCGGAGAATATTTCTTAGCCATTTCTGAAGCAGGTTTTTTCAGCTATACAGTACAAAAGCAATATAATTTAAGATTTAATACATAATACAAATATTTTCAGACTATTTTTAACTCAGAAAAGAAGAATTGTATAAATAATGTATCTGACTATAACTGCTTCGTTGGTCTAGTGGTCGCTAAGCGCGACTGCTGAGCACGAGGTCCTGGGATCGAATCCCGGGTCAGCCAAAGTGTTATAAGGTTTTTCTATTAGGTAATTGATAATTCTCAGTAGCAGCACGGAATCGGGATTTGTGCTCGGTTGATGGCAATAGGCTCGCCCCCTATTACATTGAAGACCTATAATATAACTGGTGAAATGTGGGTGTACTATACACCTCTGCCTAGCCCTTCGGGTAATACAGGCGGGATGTTATATTTATATTTTTATATTATCTTGTTGTGTTCATCATCAGCCGGAAGACGTCCACTGTAACAAAGGCGTCCCCCTTACACTTACTTCTTAGAAGGGGGGGGGGCTGCCATAATCCCCACGCTTGGCAAGCGGCTTGGGGATCGCAGTGCTGGTGATCAAGTTATAAGTATAAACTCTATTGCTGTCTCGCAAGCCACACAAGGCTAGGTGCGCACTGGGCAATGAGCTCCCTATTTTATTTTATACAACCCTTCTGTCAAGTTCCATCCCGTCTTAATTCTTAAATTTTCGTCATCACTTTTTACACAATATATTCTTCTTTCTGGGCTTCCTTTACATAAGTATATAATATATTACTAGTATTAATCACAGTGTTAGTTTTTTTTCAATAGCTTATTTTTTTAAAACGTCGCCCCACACTAGGAATTTCTCCTGTATCGTGAGTGCGTTTCACAAACATGTAAAATCACATACATAAACACCCAGACTCGGGACCAATATCTGTGGATCGCACAAATTTTTGTCCCGTGCGGGAATCGAACCCGCAACCCTTAGCGCAGCATTGCGCTAATCGGGTCGTCAAATAGCCTATATTGTTTCCCACTGCTGGGCAATCCCCTGATTTTCCAATTCCCCCTACCCTTGGCCAGCTCTGGCCAGCCGCTTTGGAAAGCATCCAAATCGTCCCGCCATCTCCGTCTGGGTCTTCCGCGTCGCCGGCTTCCGTCTTAAATTCTTTTTTCAGTGTTCCCTTATACTATAGTTTTTTTAAACTGTCTAAAATTAACTATATTTTCCTTTCAAAGAAACTTAATTTAAAATGAAGATGATAAATACTGTTAGGGTGAGGAACAACCGTTTTTCATTTTTCACATTTTATATTAAACGTCAGTCGATGTAAATCATATTATTTTTCATCGAAACAGACTTGTTCTCGTGCTGATTATACAAAATTCTACATTTTCTCTTTTAGGGCGTTTATGAGTAGGTACCTATGTTTTCATTCGGACCTGCGATTTTATGTTTTTTGACATTGAAATCATATTGCTTTTGGTTGGAAGTAGTTATTTTTCGAGGAGAGATTTTTGTCATTGGACAATATTCGGGAATACAGTGTAGTTTAAATTCAAACAATAGGTACATATCATTGTTAATTTTAAACGAACTATTGTAACAGATATTTAAACCTAGGCATGTAAGTGCAATCGAACCTGTTCCATTCAGCTTCGGGTCATGGTGGCGATTCCACAGAAGCGGTGTCTAAATTAAATTGTATCGATATGAAATGCTGCGGAATACCTAAAATAAACGGGGACCTGAAATACCTGAAAAAAAAAATGAGGATGATACATTACAATTTCCACCCGCGACGTTTCCCGCGTAGTAAATGAAGATCAAGTACACCATTCCAAGTCTCAAATTAATTTCAAATCTAAAGCAAGTTTGATTGCCAAATTCACAAATTTTCTTATAAAAAACATTAGTCGAACGAGCTTCGTAAACCCGTTTCTTTTATCCAAACCGAGTAAAGGTACTACGTTCCATTCAATACAATAGATACTATACATTCGGCAATAAAGGAGTATATTCAACGACTATTTAGGCCCAGTCAGCCATACCACCCATGAATGGGCGCCGATAAATCATGCCTTGTATCCGCGTTGTGTGCTCCTTTTAGGTTAAATGAACTAGTATTAACAGAATAATCTTAAATACAGTCCGGGGTTCAATTGTTAAAGGTATTTGATATTGCATTTGGTAGTTTAGAGTCAGAGCCTAGTATGGGCAACATTCTTTAGATTGACGCAGTGGCTAAGCGATTACAGCGGTGAAGCGGGACAAAATTTGTGAGATCTGCAGATGTTGTCCCGAATCTGAGTGTTTGTGTATGTGATATTTCATGTTTGTGAAACGCACCCACGATTGAGAAGAAATTTCTAATATGGGGCGATGTTAAATTTTTTCTATTAAAACCTTGAAAAACACTAATTCAAAATAAGCTTCAAGCTTCCTAAACGTTACTTACCACGATGATCACTAGTTGTTATTGGCTGATTGCTGATCATCCATTTACTAGGTATCCTATCAAATACTTTTTCTCCTTTGTGCTTAGAAATTATTCCCGATACGAATATATTCCAGGAGGGTTACCTTCTATTACATATGCATAGCACATCCTTACCTCCTTGTTGAGCGCCTAAATCTTTTGCCAGTCACTCAGCGACATTCAAAGGACGTTTACAAACATCTCTCATGTCTAAGTGACCGCTTGTCTGACCTTAAGTACCATTGTACCTTCAAGTTATCGTGTCTGCGTTTGTCTGACATGTAAGAACCAGGGATATTGTGTGTTCTAACCTTGCGTGCTTCAGACGGTCTCAATTGTTGTTCGTATCGTTTAGGTGACCTAGATTGTGATAAACTGTTTTTGCTGGACGAATGTCCATAGTGTGATCCACAGTTTTTAGTTTGATTTTCTCTGTCTTTTGGAAGAAGCTGTTTGTGAAGATGCATCTATAAATTTAATAATTTTAAATTGAACTGCTGTTTATTTTGGACCTTAATACATTTATTTATTTATTTATTTTATTAAATTACAACGGCATAAACCAATTACAGTAATTTAAGACGTTACAAAATAGATACAAATTAAATACACTCCTACATACATGAACATATACAATATTTTAACCACATTTTATTATGTGGTGGTAAATTTCGACTTAATGATAAGACTATAACAATTGATATAATTTCTACATTACTAATATTTCACACAGACACAGACAAGTTCACATGAATTAATTAAGAGATTCACAAAATTTTAAACATGCAGATATAACAGTACACCACCCATCAACAAAGACATCACAATCCGGTGCAGTACCAAGCAGGGCGTTGACTGTAGTGTGCATGCGACACAGTGGAGAGTTAGCTCGAGATACCGTGCGACAGTGAGCTGTGGCAAATAGTCTGTGCCGGTGGGATGGTCTATGGCGTAGATAGTTCTCAGGTACATAGAGCTTACATAGCGTATTATGCAATTCCGGGGCATCGACAATACTTCGTAGAATTTTTATGGCCATTATAATTTGCGTTCTGGCCCTACGAACTGAGAGGGAGTTAAAATCTAACATCCCTAGTAACATAGTACATAGTAGTACATACCACAGCATTGCCTTTTGAGCGCCACGGTATTATAAAGAAAACAAACGTTTTCGTGCACCCCACGCCACGATATTATTGGAAGACAATGTCCAATCGTAACATTTATTTCGCTTCTTGTTTGGTTTTACATTACACAAAAAAATGTTACGATAAGATATTGTCTTCTAATAAAGTTATGGCGTAGAGAACACGGGAATGTTAGTCTTATATTCAAGACCGTAGCGCTCAAAGGGTTACAGATACAGTTTACCTAATACTTCTAATAAAAAAACAAAACAAAGTATTGTACTCAGCCAACAATGTCTCCAACTCTCCACATTACCATATTTTCTGCCTCAAATCGGTAACCATGACTACACTACAGCTTTTCGGGATTACAACTCTTGCAGGTATACATAAGTTTTTGAACGAACCCTTTTCTATTATCATCGGATTTCGCCAAGACGTGATATTTTTATCCTTGGAACTCCGGTGGAGGGTTAGTTTTTGCTGTTTTTGTACGAAAGCGGGACAGGGTTAACGGGCATAGAGGAGGAAACTTTATATCCACCTCTCAGAATTAGAATACGATAAGAGTTTGTTTTGAGTTGAGTTAAGATTTAGGCTTGTAGTTTGGTGTTTTTTTTTACACTAAGAACTTCACTTGTATCGTGGCCACGAAGTTTGTGGGTGCGTTTCACAAACATTAAATATCACATACACAAACATCTGCAATTTTTTTGTCCCATGCGGTAGTAAAACAAGCAACCGCTAGCCCAACAGTACAATCGCTTAACCTCAGCGCCAATCAGCCCCTTAGACAAGTGGCAAAACGCTTGAAGAATACAAATCGAATAGAATGATGTATGAGGATGACATAATGTTTCGACTATGTTATCGATGACATATGTCATCGCCATATGTTTTTCATTCTATTCCGTTTCTATTCGTCAAGCGTTTTGCCACTTGTCTAGGGGGGCTGATCATCGATCGATGTAGTATGTAGTACTTTTCCATCGCCAGAGAAACAAGTCTTATGGGGCGATAAACTTGGTTCGGGGCTGTTCAATTGCCATTATAATTATAAATGCATAGGTCCCATGATGAACGAAATACCTATGTGAAACGAAGATTGAAAATTATAGGAAGAACCTCTGGTGACCCAAAATACGATCCCTTTGGAAAATACAAGTGTAGGAAATTTATGCATGTAAGTTAGGAAAAAGTCTTACAAAATAAATTTAACGAAAATTTCACAATATACATACATTATTTCAGTTCAGCCCCCTTACCATAAACCCTTAAAGCATACTATGTATGTATGTATGTATATAGTTTACGATGTGGAAGCGAGACGCCGCTACGTGCAGTGTAATGCGGCCTCTCGCTTCCACATCGGGGGCAGAATATAAAAGTGAACGGAGATACGAGTACCTAGGTTACCACAAAATTTTCTAATCGTGTAAATAACTCCCTCTGCGTTGTCTCGCACACATAATCTACTTACCAAACACCAATATTTCATTCTCGGATATTGCTGTCTGTAAATTCTGCTAATACTTTGAGCAGTTGAGCAGACATTTTTCAGATTATCAACCTCGTTTTACTGCTTGTAAAATATTTACTCAAGACTAGACTTTTTTTTAGATTTAGGCATCGAACTGCAATTCATTAATAATGATTTAAGTGAAGTCACGTTTAACATTAGAAGAGGTGTTTTTTTTTTTTCTTTAAAAGAAAACGTCGCCTTACACTAGGAATTTGTCCTGTATCGTGGTTGGTTTTCACAAACATTTTTCAGTTATTCATTATTTTCTCCAAAATATAGAAATAGCTCCATATATTTTATTGAACTAATACGACCTGATTGCCGCAGTGGCTAAGCACTGCACTGCGTCGCTAGGGGTAGCAAGTTCGATTTCTGCACGAGACTAAAATTTGTGTGATTCGCAGATGTTTGTCCCGAGTTTGGATATTTCAGACTGTGATATTACATGTTTGAAAAATCGACCAAAACCACGAGAAGTTTCTAAAGTGGGGCGACGTTTTCCATAAAAAAATTACTGAACACCTTCCATTGAATCTGAAATTACAAGCATGACATACAAACAAATACGAGACGTATTTAATAAAAACACCTCAACAGAAGTAATATTTTATTCACACAAGCAACACACGTACCAATAGAAAAGGCATAAATTGTACTGTAACCAATACATCACATGGTGATATAAAACCCGTGTGTTAATACGACTGGCGAGCGAGAAATAAATCAAAAGGAATCCAATATATATCACACTGATAAATTGTTGCTAAGTCCAAAAAAACTGTGGTCAGTATAAGATTAGTTAGTGTGTATAGATGCTCTATTTCATTAAGGCCGTTTGAGTACGAATGTTGTCAAGCGTGCACACTGCACATTGTTTTAGTGTGTGTTACTTAAAGAACGTTTAAAGGCAGCGACACACACAAGCGCGCTTACAGCCCCCCTAGACAAGTGACAAGAAATCGAATCTATAATTAATATTATAAAGCTTAAGAGTTTGTTTGTTTTCTTGAACGCACTAATCTCAGGAACTACTGGTCCGATTTGAAAAATTCTCTTCACTTAATGAACTTAAAATGGCCCTGTGCACACTGCGGTAACCTTGTGGTGTCCATAATTGATGTAGTCCGATAGCCGGAGTGCCGCAAATCATGAGCTTACACGAATTAAAATTAAATTTGTATGAAACTACCGCATTAATTACGCCTCTCCAAACAGGGGTGGGCTGACCTGTAGGTAATTAATTTAAATGGTGTACTCCGCTTGTTTATTACTTTGATTACGATCGGTAAATATCTTTTTATTGAGGAAGATAGTTGGCAATTTTTGGGATTATGGATAGACTTCTGTGTAAAATGGTTTTTTTTTATCCGACCTCAAAAAAGAAGGAGGTCGTCGGATTTATTTTTATATATGCGCCTTTGATAACGTGCAATTTGCAAACTGAACATAACACCGCCCTTGTTCTTCAATGGGGTAGGCAGAGAAGATAAGCACATCGACATTTCGCGAGCGAGCCGACCATTTACCGGGCACAAACCTAGAATTCGTGTTGTTCCTGAGAATTTAGAGAGAATTTCAATAACACGCCTGACCCAAGTATCGAACTAAGACCACACGCTCAGTTGTGCTCACGGCGACTCGACCAAAGTCCCTTGCACTTGTTTTTATATGAAAACCCTTATCAGAACAGCATATTCAACCCGTGTCACATTAGCCGTACAAATAAATAAAGTAAGCCGCTAATAACTCACACTGAGGTCACAATTTATGACCCCAGCCTGGACATGTTTCATACAAACGCGCAGGGTCCGAATACTAAACCGTTTATGGTAACAAGTTAAAAAGTTATCGCTAACCACCTTCTGTTGTGGCTTTTGACTTGTGTATCTTTTTTTCCTCTTTGAGTTGATTGCTGTATTTGTTTTAAATATCTTCTTCTTCTTATCGTATGGTTGATGACCAACCTGGTGGCAGAGTTTAAACTTTATACAGCGTTAAACATATTTCAGGTGTGCCGGTTTTCTCACGATGTTTTTTCTTCACCGTTTTTAGGCAATTGATAACTAATTTATAGTACACACATAAATTCGAAGAGACATTGTTTGTCTTGGCAGTCCAACAGTAATATCACTCGGCTATCACTGCTTCAAAAATACATTTATTTAAATTAGACTTAAGATTTAAATGTCTGTAAGTACCTACTTTTCAAATTACATAAAGACAGTCCCCAAAACGCCCACCCGTCACCGCTTTTTAGTGCTATATCTGGGTCGAAGAAATGGCGCAACAAAATACCCAGCAGCATAATCTGTCCGTTGATAAGGAGGATCAAGCAGAGGTGTATAGTGTATATAGTCATATTATCGGTCCCAATCTAACAGGGGCGAGCCCATTGCCACCATTAAATTGGAATATGAAGTACTATTGTGCACTATATTTCCTGGTCTGGTTGAGATCGGCAGCCGTGACCGAAGCGGTGTCCAGGGGATTATTATTAATACTAAAATGACAGGGGACTGGATCCAATACTAAACGGTTTGTGATTAAGTTAATAAGCGAACTTCATAATGCTTTTGAAATCAGAAACAATTGACAGCAAATTTCTCGTTCATTTTTTTACTCGACTGCCCAATGGAGTGAAGAAGGAGAATTTTTTTAGGGTTCATGTATGTATGTATCGATTTTATTTGTACGACAAACTAATGGCTCATTAAATATGCTATTCTGAAGCACTAACATCGTCTCGAATGTAATCTCGCACGTCACCTTGCTACGCTAGTGTTAAATCTCACCGCGGATTTAGAAGTGAGTTCGTAAGTGATGTCTTTAGAATAGCACAACAGGCACAATTTTTTAAGTTAACCCTTTACAGAGTCTGTGATTCATACCTCGATTGCTTCTTTTTAATTCTTCGGAAAATATATGTAGTACATCTAAATTGATAAAGGAAATTTGAAAAATGATGGACACGAGCGGGATTCGAACCCGCGACCTTCGCCGATCCGTGGCGCTGCTCTAACCAACTGAGCCACCGTGTCGCTGCTCGCATCCATCGAATTTCAAGTTCCCTTTTAGTATTTACGTCTTAAGGGTGACGTCAGGTATTATCTGTTGGAATCTATGATTACCAACTCAGTGTTATACCTTTACAGCTATAAATCACTGAAACGATAATACCAACCCAAATTTATATGACTTTTTGGTGCCATTTTAGCATGTTGCCCAAGGTCGCGGGTTCGAATCCCGCTCGTGTCCATCATTTTTCAAATTTCCTTTATCAATTTAGATTCAAGCTTAGCATGGGCAACATGCTAAAATGGCACCAAAAAGTCACATATGTAGTACATGTTAATCTTATAAACCGATTACCATGATTTTTGGATATTTTATTAATTATTAAGTAATTTAAGTACGGGATCGGTTTATAGGCTAGTGTGAAGTTAGAAGGGTCCGCTTATTACAAGTTTGTTTTAATCCCAACCCAATTAATGAACGTGATGAAATCCCGAACTTTAGGAATGGGTGTGAAACTAAAGTTTAATAGAATACCATCGAGCTGTTACAGTAGGGATGGATACCAACGCAGGTTATTTACGATGGCTCCTAGGTATACGGAGTCGACTAATATGTTTTTTAAATTTTAGTTAGTTAACGTTCGAATAGTTCTCTATACGAAAAGAGGGCTTTGTCCTGCAGTGGGACAGTTATAGGGTGTAATTATTATATTTTTAACCGACTTCTAAAAAAAGGAGGAAGTTCTCAATTCGGATGTTTGTATTTTTTTTTTTTTATTGTATCGTTTGAAATATTATTTCCAATTATTTGGGCTGCAGCTGAAAATTAACGTTGAGTAGTAGTTACATACTACTTGACATTAATGCTGAGCTGTCAGTCGATTTAGTACATAACTTGCTGTGGCCCGCGACTTCGTCCGCGTGTATTTCGGATAAAACACTGTATGCGTATACCGTGTTTTCTTTCTTTTTCAAATGTTAATATACTAAAAAGAGCAATTTTCGTTTGTTAGTTGACCCATCATTTAGGAACTATCGATTAGAAATTTTACAATATATTGGTGGTTGAGTCCATTAAATGCACTATAATCTCACATAAGGAATTAAGAGGTAGAACTTAACATCACGCCTGTAATCCTAAAGAAGTAGACAGGCAAATAGGTAGTAATATAATTATAATGAATTAATAAAGAAATAATGAAATTACAACACGTTACCGTATTAACGAGAACATAAGTTTTTAATTTTGACTTGACGTTTCGACCGAGTTGCACCGGCCCGGCCGTGTAGTAGTTGTAAGGTTATGTTACAGGTCCCAATGTAATAGGGGGTGAGCCTATTGTCATTCACTGGACACGAATAGACTCCGTGCTGCTACTGAGAATTACCTAATGGAGAAATTCCAATAACACTTTGTCCGACCCTGGAAATCGTACCCTGGATCTCAAGCTCAGCAATCGCGCTTCGCGTCTACACGACCAATGAGATATTTTAATTTATTGCAACTAAAATATTAGCGATCGTAAAAGTATTAATAATTATTTATTAATTATTCTTCTCCATCGGTTTAACTAAATCTTGTAGAAAAATAAACAAACTCTTCGTCCAACTAGGGAATTAAACTTAGACTCGTTTGCGATCACTTTACCAATGACAAACTCTTAGACTTTTCTTTTCTTTACACCTCGCCGTACGTCCCAGTGGTATAATTTTCTACGAAAGAACATCAACAAAAAGTATTTTTTCAGGTTATTTATTGTGCCTGATTTTTCTGTAGGTGGAGGCAAAGGTGAGCTATTTCACAACCACTTTTCGCTCTTCAGTATTGTTTCTATGTAATTAGCAAATCTACAGCCGTGTGGTATCTGGCCTAGAATTGACCACCCCCTCTCCTCCCGTGGGTGTCGTAAGAGGCGACTAAGGGAAAATTCAGAAGATGGGCAGCAGCGTCTTCTGTAACTTCACCACTAATACTGCGATCCCCAAGCCGCTTGCCAAGCGTGGGGATTAGGCATCGCCTAATGGAAAAACCCAGTAACACTTTGCCCGACCCGGGATTCGTACTCAGGACCTCATACGCAGCAGTTCACTTAGCGATCACTAGACATACGAAGCAGTAATTCACAAAATAACCTTAATTTTAATCCCTATCGGAATAAAACTAACTATTACCATGTTAACAAGAAAAGTATCGTTTTAAATTTCAAGCCATATCTTATGCAACTGTTTATTTACCAGAGTACAAGCTACTAATGTCTCTTTAAAAATGTTTTTAAAGTTCTTGAGATTGTCGCCTTAATAAATTAGAGCTAGCAGCTTTGTATAATTGTCCTTGTCAAAACTATCTTTGCAACGCTAACAGAAGTTAAATATTAATGTGGCTAGTTAAGAAGTTGTTAACTTAAAGTCTCTTTGCAACTAGAAAGAGGAAAATATTATAGCATCATTAAGAATACATTTAGATACATTAAAAAAGCATTACGCCGTGTGGTATCCGGCCTAGAATTGACCACCCCCTTTCCTCCCGTGGGTGTCGTAAGACTAAGGGAAAATCAAGAAGATGGGCAGCAGCGTCTTCTGTCACTTGACCACCAACACTGCGATCAAGCCAAGCGTGGGGATTATGGCAACCTCCCCCCTTCTAAAAGGGGGAGGCCATTGTTCAACAGTGGTCGTCTCCCGGCTGATGATGATGATGATGACATTAAAAAAGGCAAAAGTTTAAAAGAAGACTGATGATGACTAGCCAACTACGCTATAATAATGTTCTCGTCACCGAATTTCGGTAACGACGGCCTGTCTTATCTGAGACTAGCCAACTACGCTGGAGATATTAAAGTGCACAAATATGAGCGCAGACACAGGTGCACTCCCTATTCCCTCACTCTCATAGTCAGATAGGACGGTAGACCGACACGACCAGAGAGAGATTAAGCGCAGGACCAGCTTAACATGCCTTCCGAAAGACGGAGAGGCGGAGAGGTATCGACATGGTAAGCAGTCACCCATCACAAGACCGACTGCGACGAGCACGGCGTAACCTCGCAGATTGACTGATCTGCGCGGTAGCCACGTAGCTACGAGCCCCTAACGTTGAATATTTGATAGAACCCAAACAAGTGAGCGCACAAAAACAGGTACACTCTAATCTGTAATAGTCCACATATATGAGAGGGTAGAGGCACTAGCGAACGGATATCAAACGTAGGTCCAATAGCGTTAAGGACTCTTCAAAACACAAAATCTCTATGTGAGAAAGAATGAAAGTTATTATATTACACCCATTAAATAGTAAAATGGTAAGATTGTTATATTGTCTTATTTTTTCCTGTAACTGTACATGCTCTTCGGAATCACGACACCCAAAACTTTTTAACTACAGTTAGCTGAAGCCACAAACGGATCCCAGGAGAGGAGACCATTTGTAACACTTTTGAACGAGCTGTAACTAAAATAAGTTAGTTCCAAATTGTCTACCAGTATTTATCATTTACGTAGTTGTCAGAAGAATAATACTATGTTTTTTGGGAAAACGAATTTGTAATGCCAACATTTATAAACGTCTAGGAATAGGCTGGAATAATAGGTAGGCACATCTTTATTTAAATGTTAATTTTGGCCCCAAAATACAAAGATAGGCACTCTAAAATAATACCACTAAAATTTATCAGAAGTTATTAAAAGCTTACGAAACAAAGTTTCAGATTTTCACCAACATTTTATATTAAAAAGTTAATTTATCTTGAAAATTGATTTCATGAGCGATCCTCATAACTATTTCCTTGCTGAAAATCTCAACACTGATTTCCGAAGGGAATATCGAGCTTAATACCTCACGCCTGTAACGGGACCAATGGAGCATTTTGTAGAGCAGATATAAATCACTTTATAATACTTCTAAGGGTACTACAGCTCGCAATAAACATACATCTCCTTTATTTATTCCAGCTGCTAGACTATTGTGGTTTGTGATACAGCAGACAAGCTATTAAGGATTATACAGTAAACCCATTCCGAAAATGCTGCTGCAAAAGTGCAAACCATTACACATCTTACCCTGTTCCATTCTTATAGCCTGACGGAAAGTCACCACATCTTCCGCCTACTAGGATACAGTCGGTTTTACAGTCAATGTTACTTATAATGTCTTCCTGACGGAATTACAGTCAAGGCGGCCTCTCTCAGCTGAGGCTAGCCACCTACACAGGAGTATGCGCGCAAACACAGGTGCACTCCCTATTCGCTATCTCTCATAGTCCGGCTCATGGGACGTAGACCGACACGACCAGAGAGATCAGGTGCAGAGCCAACGGCTTAGCACGCCTTTTGAAGCACGGAGGGGTCTCGAAATATAGAAACGGTTACCCAAAAGAAGGCTGATCGCGGCGAACACGGCTTAACCTTGCAGATAGACTGTTCTACGCAGTGGCCACATATGTATATAGGTGCTATAAAATAATAAGTCTATAAACCGAAACTTATCGTGAAAAGCCGAGGGATGGATGGTAAATAAGAAGATTTCGTGTGACCGTGACATTTGGTCCTTTTGTACTATATCTTTGTTGGGGCAAGAACTAAATATTAAATAGATTTACGTAAACGAGTGTTGTTAAATTATTTATTTTATTCTGGTATTTTTGGTAACTGAATAGGCATATGCGGCTCTTCTTCTTCTTCTTATCGTATGGTTGATGAACAACCTGGTGTCAGAGTTTAAACCGCCTGTAGGCCTCTGACATGGCTTTACACACCGTTGAAAAATCTCTCAGGTATGCCGGTTTTCTCACGATGTTTTCCTTCACCGTTTTTAATAACTGATAACTAATTTTTAGTACGCACATGAATTCGAAAAGACATTGGTGCGTGCCGGGATTTGAACTTGCGACTTTTGACTTGGCAGTCCAACGGTCATACCACTCGGCTATCAGTGCTGTCAAATGCGGCTCTATTAGACCGGTTATTACTTTATTAATAACAAATTAAAAAAAAAAATATTTCCTTTAAAACAAGATTTCATAATTTACAGTCTTTGGGGCCCAATTGCGCGACTCTTAGGAACCTTTTAAGATAGTTGGTCGTCTTTTTCAATCAAGACTTTTTGACCGAAGAATTAGCATTTTTTCAACGCGTAGGAATGACGTGTAATATAACTAATGTACTGACGTAACATAATCTATTGGAAATGGGCTGTTATCACTTGTTTCGTGTTTTATATAAAATCCTTTTTTATATAAAACTCTTTGATACAATTTAGCTCTTCATTGCAGATGACACATAATATTGTTGACAAAGAACTACTGGGAACTGCTTGGTAAACTAAATCTATGGATGTAACATAATATTGTTATGCTGTACGTCATTACCAACTCCGTCAATATATGTCATGTGACCGTAACTAATGTCAGTGGAACTACATGAATCAGATCACGCTGTGTTCTCAGTTGACAGCTGATTGTGAGCGAGGCGGATACACTGTCAGACAGCGTCTGTCTGATTCAGTGTAAGACGCGATCAGCTGACGTCTGCAAACGACATATCAGATAGCGATGCCACAGTTGATACCTAAACTAAGGACTATAGTTGACAGATTTAGTCTGGTCTAACTGTCAGACGCACACTATGTCGTTTTTAACTATCTGAGGAGTTTAAAGCTTAGGAGCTAACGCGAATATTAGTTTGCGAGGTTAAGCGGCAGTTGCTGCGGCAGTTGCTGCGGCCTGTGTTTGGATTATTGCCTTTTATTCACATACATATACTGTCGTGGTGGGCCAGTGGTTGACATACTGTATTTGTTATCACGAGGTTGCAGGTTCAAACCCAGGCAAGTACCAATGTGACTTTTTCAATGTTATTTAAAATACTTTCTTACCACCCATTTGTCGATAGCAATGCGACGCCATGATTTATTAATATTTTTGGTCCTTTTGTACGAAAGGCAGGAAAAATGTGGACGCCTTAATCAGCAATTTGGACGAAAAGAAAACGCCCGTCACCGCTTCATAGTGCTATAGCTGGTTAAATGAAACGGCTCAACAAACTACCCAGCAGCACAATCTGTCTGTAAAACCTATCTAACCTACCTTTAAAGTTGCAATCGAAGTACATTTTAATATGAAAATATTACCCCGTTGCCATGGTTTCACTTAGGAAGGTGGTTCATTATGTTCGTGCTACAATACTTCACCTTTAGTTTATATTAAAATGGAGGTGTTTTACATTTTAAAGTATTTCCTGGTAAACACTTAAAATTTGCTAGAAATATTAATAATGATTTTTCAATATTGAAATAAGACTTTATTTTATATCAAATATACTTTACTGATTCCTGGAAAACTTTAATACTTCTTAATGTTGCTAGAAATATCAATATTTATTTTAGTTATTTTTAATATTGAAAATATCCTATATTTTCCTTAATGCAAAGCAAAAGCGTATACGCGCCGTAGGCCTACAGAATATCTATATCTATAAGTTTTTAAAGAAAAAGTTCGAACCTGCAACCTTGTGCATACAAAGATTGTATATACATACAATCTTTGTATGCACAAGGTTGCAGGTTCGAACTTTTTCTTAGGTCTACTGGTTATACAACCAGTAGACCATGACGATCTTAAAGTAAAGTTTACGTGTTCATAGATTTCAATTACCTACAACTACTCAAATAACTCCTGGCCGAATTTCGGTCACTGCGGCCGGTCTGAGCTGAGACCAGCCATCTGCGCAGGAGATATTAAAGTGCATTCCCTATTCCCTCACTCTCATAATCCGATGGGACGGCAGACTGACACGACCGGAAAGAGATCAGGCGTAGGACAACGGCTTAACGTGCCTTCCAAAGCACGGTGGGGTGTGAAAACGGTCACCCATCACAAGACTGACCGCGGCGAGCACGGCTTAATCAGCAGATCCAACGATCTGCGTGGTAGCCACGTAATTTAGTGGGTGAGTGAGTGAATAGCCACATAGCTACGAGCCCGACGAACAACTATTATACAACCATACAAAAGAAATCCCTTAGCTTTGAAATTCAATCTAAAGTTAATACGTAACAATTTAAAATCCATACAACAAATAATATCAAACCTTACCTTTTGATACGCGCGACCAAACACAATATGATGTCGAAAATAAAATTCTCAGCCGTTAATCAAAGCGACAGCTGTTTACCCTCTTTATTGCGTGTCAGCGTGAACCTATTTGTCGATAGCAATGTGAAGCCATGATTTGTTGATATTTTTGGTCCTGTAATACGAAGGGCAGGAAAATCTTGACGCCAAAATCAGCAATTTGGACGAAATGAAAACGTCATTTTTGCTTTTTTCTATGAGTAAGTAATGATAAAAATAATTATAAGTACCTACAGTATGTATTAGCTAGGATTTATTCCAAACATAATATTTTTAATAAATACTAGATTTCCTTTAGTTTTGTTCTATATAATGTATCAATTTGTCATCAGTTGCTTTTGAAACACACCTTTCCAAGCTATTTTCAATAACCTACTGGTCATAAGTATTAAAATAAAATACTTATTTATCCTTCTGATACAACATCAATATTAGCCCTCTCTGCCTTCCCCTCGTGGATTACAGCCGTAAACCTACATTGTACAAACCGACATGAAATTATATCATTTGAAAATGTGAGCATTGTGTAGGATTTCCTTTTTTTTACAATTTTTTTTTATATATATTCATCGTTCATATTAAATATTCATGGAACAATATTTTCGTAACCATCCAATGCCTAATACATGCAAATACAAACAGGAACTTAGGCAAAAGTTGGACAAATCCCTACATTGGATCCCAGACGGTACAGAATAGTTTCAGGGGAAAAACTTGATTTCACGCTCCGTTTATAGTTTGAAGAATAGCATAAGAAAAACAAGGCTGAAGTCAACTTACGACTAAGTCTACCTAAAAGTTGGTCCTTCGCTCCAAACTACGCGAAACATAATAAATACACAGACTTTTTTAAGAATAATTTATAGCCCTTTTAGCCTACCTTTAAGTTCAAATTATTCAGAAGAAATAAGTAGATATTTTATTTAGCACTCCCATGGTATTTTAGTCTTAAATAGGTATTTGAAATGTCTAATGTTTTTGGCGGAATATAATCTGTCTGCCTAACAAATAAGAAGGAGATCACAGTCAGCCAGAACTGGGACATAGTTACTTGATAGTACATAGTTAATTTGTGCGATCCACATTTGATTGTCCCGAGTCTGGGTGTTTGTGTATGTGATATTTCATGTTTGTGAAACGCACCTACGATAAAGGAGAAATTCCTAGTGTGCAGCGATATTATTTAAAGAGAAAACAAAAAAAAACTTTTAAGCCTATACAACAAGTATTATTAGCCAGAAAAATTAGTCAGCTGTTTCGCAAAAAAACTTATTTTAAACCCAGATATTCTTACCTATTCCCTATTTTCTGCTAAACCTGCTTTCCGTGCCTAATTTAAAGGAATCGTGACTCGAATTTTTCAGGCTAGTGCCGTAAGTTAACACGCAAATAAAAGATGTTGAATATTTATTGTAACACCATTTGTATGGGCGAGAAATATTTAATAATGTGTTAGTGAAAGTTAGGTAATGATTAAATAAAAAAACAATAGAAACATCTTGTGTATGATTTTAATCTGCAATCTTTTTTGACGATCACACTTCTACTAGTCTAGAAAATATAGGCGCGAGGCTTTACAGATTTACTTCAGTCACCAGGAATAAACATAAACCTAGGAGATACATTAATATTACTTGTAGGCACCTCGGAGCTAAGTCAGACAGATTGAGCACCTTCCCAGTTTCTAATATTTATGTAGGCTGTAGTCTGAGGCTTATAGATATCGTGAGGGAACAGGATGAAATGACTTGGAACAAAATTGTTGCCCAATCATGGTGGCTTCTCGCGGCGCGGTATCTTCATCTTCATCAGATTTTATTCGTATATGGAGTCATGTCGCGGTGGTTAAGGAATTGACAGGCCGGTTTCGTATGAACACTAGCAGGGTTGTAAGGTTGTAACCCAGACAAGAATTAATGTAACTTTAGTGACGACTTTTTCATTTTTCAATTGATGTTAAAATTATTTATTGTTTTTTTTTAGTACAATTGTGTTGTAGGACCTAATACAGAGTAAAAAAAAAGAAGAATTTTGTATGCTCTTAACTTTTAAAAATTAATACTTGACTTTTAAAGTCATTTTAGCATGTTGCCCCTGCTAAACTTAAATTCAAATGGTTTAAGGAAATTTGAAAAATGATTGACACGAGCAGGATTCGTTCCCGTGACCTACGCCTAACCGTAAAATAAATACCGTTTAATATAGTCCTTAATTCTCATTCAATGCAAACGAAGTCTTATTCTCCTATCAAATCAAATGAAGACCAGCGCTGAGTTGTATTACTTAAGTATGTCCAATAAAAGGATATAGGCGAATCATAAGACCCTTTGTGCTCCTAATTAAATGTCAAGGTCTCAGAAATTGGACTGGACGAGTCCATTTTACTAGCTCCTGTACCAAACGCAGAAAAATACGAAGTCTTTTATATTTTTAGACGAAGAATTCATTTTATTTTCGTTCTGATAGTTTCGACGGAATGTGATTTGATTAAATTATTTCGAACTGAGTTGGGATATTATTATATTTTTAAGCGAAGTATGTTATTCTCTAAATTAGAACTTGATTTAATTCTGTCTCGGTTCAGTGATTGCGCAATTCTGAGCTGAATTATTTCGCTTACTGGCTTTTGACTTGTTTGGAAAATCAAAAGATTATTAAGTTTGGCACAGATCTTTTTTATGCCTATAAACTGGAATCCTGCTAGATTAACACCGGCTTAATCAGTGACTATGGTAATATTTCTACATACTTAGATACTGGCATACTGCTTTTCTCTCAAAAAACTTGACTTTTTGAAATGTCTTTGGATGCTAGTCTTTTGGGCACGTTACCAGTTGACATCAATGGGGATACTATTATGATGCTTGTTAAATGTTTATATTCGTGTATATTATTTTTGTGTTAGGTTTAAATTGGTAATAATTGAAAAATATGATCGATAATGTTTTAATTTACTGAAATAAAATGTAGCCATTTATAAACAAAAAAATCTGCTTGTCAGTGCAACAATGATATTTAGAATGAAAAATCAAAGCTTGCAGCCATGACCCAGAAGAAAGAATAGAATATATGTACGTGCCATAGAATAGGCCTATGTCCAGCAGTGGACTGAGATGCGCTGATAAAGATGATGAGGGGCAATGATGATGCCAAAATGGCATACACAAAACAATACATATTTGTATGAACTTTAAAGCCCTGGATTTCCACAGGGGCCCTAAAATGTATTAGGTTAAGAAATAAATTGCAACTACAGTCTAGGAGAGACCCTTTTAATATTATCTTAGTAATAACTTATAAGCGTTATCGTACTTTCTGCACCAATCTTATTAAAAAACTTAAAAGAAAGTATCACAAGAACCAAATTTTAACGTCTTTGAAAAACCCTAAGCTTCTTTGGCGTAACATAAACGATATAACCAATTATAAAAAACCCAAGACATCAAGTGTACACCTACTTCAAATCACCCCTCATCCTCTTGACTCCCTAAATCGCGTAAACCACTTTTTTGTAACTATTGGTAGAACATTGGCAGAAGAAATCATGTCTCTAACTGGGCAGAGAAATAGTCCTGTTCTCAGCACCTCAAATACACAAACACAAGCAAACTCATTTGTACTATTAGAAACAGATCTGGCAGAAGTGGATAGCACACTCATGGCACTTGACTCAGCTAGTGCCTCGGGCTGGGACGGCATATCCGTCAGTTTCCTTAAGATATCTCGTGACTTCGTGGTTCCTCTCATTTGCAAATTAACCAATCTGTGTTTTGAGACGGGTATTTTTTGTGATGCGTTGAAGCGATCTATCATCACGCCCGTGCACAAAGATGGGGACAGGAGCGATGTTAATAATTATCGACCGATCTCCGTCTTACCGTCAGTTTCAAAAATCATAGAGAAAATATTAAATAAAAGACTGACAAATTACTTGAATAAATACAACATTCTCTCCAACTCACAATATGGTTTTAGACAGGGGCGGTCAACTCAGGACGCGGTTATAGCGCTAACGTCTGAAATTACTGACAAGGTAGACAAAGGAAATAAATGCGTTACGGTATTTCTAGACCTGAAAAAGGCCTTTGACACCGTCTCTGTTTCCATCCTTGTGCAGAGGCTTGAGGCTATAGGGATTAGAGGCAAGGCTCTTTCTCTTTTGGACAGTTATCTCCGGGGTAGGAAACAACAAGTTAAGGTAGGTAAATCGTATAGCAATGAGGAGAGCGTTGTCTTCGGTGTTCCGCAGGGTTCAGTGCTCGGCCCGACACTGTTTCTGGTTTATATCAACGAACTCTGTAACCTGCGGTGCAGTGGCGGCAAAATTTTCTCATATGCGGATGATACGGCTATTGTCTACTTTGGCGACACTTGGGAAGCCGTTCGTTATAAGGCCGAACAGGGGTTAGTTGTCATAGATAGGTGGCTAAAAGCAAATCTGTTAACCCTTAACCTTGCTAAAACCAATTACATTTGCTTTTCTCCAAGTGCAAGATCTAAACCAGGTGATAACTTTAATATTTGTATCCACACGTGTGCAAACAGCTTAGGACAGAATTGTCACTGTAAACCCATCAAACAATTACCGTCTACCAGATACCTTGGAGTTATAGTTGATGGATGTCTGGCGTGGCATTCGCATGTCGAGGTTATTATGTCACGCGTTCGAAAATTTATATGGATTTTTAAAAATCTACGACACGTGATGCCTCAAAAGACACTCAACAACATTTATATAGCACTCGCGCAGTCAGTAATCACATACTGCTTACCTGTTTGGGGAGGGGCCACTAAAACTAAATTTTTAGAGTTAGAAAGAGCCCAAAGGTCACTTTTAAAAGTGATCTACTTCAAGCCATATAGATTTCCCACAATCGAACTATATAGAATGAGTGACCTACTAACAGTCAGGAAACTATATCTTTTAAACATCATTTTATACTTACACAAACACATTCCAGTTAATCCGGAAAACCAGGCTAAGAGGCGAAAAGATATTGTGGCTTGCTCTCCACGGGTTCGCACGGTTTTTGCAAGGCGTCAGTATGTATTTCAATCAGCCTACATATATAATAAAATTAACGCAAAACTTAAGTTCCACCATGAGATCTCGCATACATGTAAAAAAGTGATATCCGAGTGGTTAAAAACGCTAACATACGATGAAACAGAGCATATCTTAGCCAGACTTATATAAATATTTATCATCTTTATCATAGTGTGATCACCTTGTGAATTCCTAACTTCGATTTTTATGGCACTATCAGCAATCACATAAACTCACATACAAACACACTGAAACATACACACACAAGCACACACACACACATACAATCCACCCACACTCACACATAAACCAACATTCATCCACAAATCCACATTCAAACAATGATATAGCCACACATACACTTTCTCGCAATCACGCACTACACAGAGCTGCTAATTTCTTTTAAGCATTTATTTTATTTTGCTTTCTTTTTGTTTTCTCTTAAAGATTAGTTATTAGTTTTAATTTTTATAAAGCCTCGAATTCTGTTTTGTGGTCTCAATATTGTCAACGACCAACTAAGGGAAGGAGCGAAACAACCCCAACACAAGTGTTTGTAATTACTTACTGGGGCTGTTTCATCCACATTGAAATTGTAACCGTTTGAGACATAATAAACCATTTTTTTTTTTTTTTTTGTATATAGGTATTGGTTTTAATTTGTGTTAGATTTATGTTGTAATATATGTAACTTTTGTGTACAAAAAAGAAGTTAAAATATTGGTCTCGAATTTAATAAATGTTAGGTCACTCATACAATATTCTCAGACGTGTTTTTCAGCCTATCTATCAATCTGCCAGTGATTTATGTTTGGTTTTTGCGCTCCATACACGTTCTGATACTAACTCACTTCTTCAGGTCGCGATGTTACTGTTTTTCAGATGCTGTATAAATCTTTCAAAAACGAAATGTCGTGTTAATGAAGTCTTACCTAACCTTATTCGAACAACATTGAGGTCGCCTTCAATTATAACTGAATGCAGCTAAATGCATGTCTTCTGTATGGATTCCTCCACATCCTATACAAACCAGTAGGCTTACTAAGCTTGTGTAGTGCGGCGTCTCCCTTCTACAGCGGAAAATGACTTGCAACGCAAGCTATGGTAAGGCACCAGTTGTTGGATACTTTTATTACCTGCCAGTGAGAACGTCAGTACCTACTGCCAAAGATTATTCTTATATCTGAGGAAGATGACTGTTTTAAGTGCTATTAAAGATACGAAGGCGTCTTCGTATAAAAATGCCTGGCCACCTATCGACGAACCGGCCAGTGGCAACGGTAAGCGTTTCAATCGATATGTGCCGCTGTTATTTAGCCGGCCCTGCATGTGCATAACATTCATTATTGCAAAATAAAACTACCCTATGTAAACTAATCTTTTACTATGTAACAGGTCTCCCTCTTAAGAGGGGGGCGGGTTGCCAAACTCCCCACGCTTGGGCGCATGCGGCTTGGGAATCGCAGTATGGTGGTGAAGTTACAGAAGACGCTGCTGCCCATCTTCTGGATTTTCCCTTAGTCGCCTCCTACGACACCCAACGGGACGAGATGGGAAGCTGCTATTCTGGCCCGACACCCCACAGATCTGTACCTAACTTTATTATGAGTACCCTTTATCATATTGTCTTGGTACACTGTACAAGATTAATCCTTGCTTATCTTGCTAATCCGTCGAGTAACAGTAATTAAAAGATAATTGTGACGCGTGTGTTTATCTGAAATCAAAGAGTGAGGGCTTTTGTAGCTTAGGGGATGAAAAGCAAATTTAATTGTGTTTGTTTATCATTGTCAAACAAACTTCTTGTTGTTTGTTGTTTATTGCCTGACTAAAGCAAGTCGGTAGACAGATAGAAGTGTGGTTTTTACATACGAGATAGAGTCATAGGTGATAATAGTATTTTTATCAAGTAGAGTTACTTATTAATGAAAAAATCATCGTTTAGAAATATTTATAGAAATCATAGCATTGACATAGAAATGGGATATTTGTCTACGATAGTTTCATACTTTTTGGCACCTCGGCTTTATACTTTACGCTCAGCATTTAAGTTGGACACCGAGAAGAGTTGGTACAAGAGTTCTTTTATGTCAGACTTTTGGAACTCAAAACTTTTTACTGTAAATATGATAGGACATAAAAAGTCACTCTAGAAGTCTACATACATAATTTCTATGCGTCATTTTGGAAAACTAATAAGATACATTATAAAGTTCTTGTTGTGATATAACATTTTAATAAAACAAATAAATAATCTCTGCCTCGTTGGTCTAGTGGTCGCTAAGCGCAACTGCTAAGCAAGAGGTCCTGGGTTCAAATCCGGGGTCGGTCAAAGTGTTACTGAGTTTTCCATTAGGTAATTCTAAGTAACAGCACGGAGTCTCGATTTGCGCCCGGTTGATGGCAATAGGCTCGCCCCCTATTACATTGGGACTTACAACATAACTGGCGAAATGTGGGTGTACTATATGTTCACCTCTGCCTACCCCTTCGGGGAATACAGGCGTGATGTTATGTATATTATGTTTAAATAAATAATATTCTTCTTAAACAATAGTAACCATAAATTTAATATTCCTTCTTCAATGAAATACATAGCATTATTTTAGTCCTAAATCCTGGCTCTGTACAGCATTCCTAATCTTACCTAAATCGTCGCAAACCAGTACTTTATTAAACATGTCTCAAATTAAACATGGCGAGAGCTCCCAACACCCGGTGACGTCACAATATTAACGTAGGATCTGGATCCAACTAGATTATAAATGAAAACGTGTTTGTTGGTCTGTTCTTCTATATTACACAGCACAGGATTTGCGGGTGGACGAAGTTTATATTAATGATAGTTAAAGACACTTTAAATGTTGTACATTTAATACAATAGGGAAAATGCATGTTTTTTTTTTCATAGGATACCTTTTATCGTTATATAATTGTAAAAAAAATCCCGCTCATTTGTGGCACTTTTTAATATTTGCGATGTAGGTAGCTATAAACGACGAGGCTTGGAGCGCCTGGCGCGGCGCTTGCGCGGCGCTCGCGTCGCCATCTTGTGGCGTCTTCGGATACCGGGGAACGCAAAACAATCGTCACAGGCTCATAATTAAATTCAGCGTGTTTAAAAGCTTTGAATCTTATTATTCACGGTAAATAAAGCAAAATTGTAGGTACTCACAGAAGTGACCATTTCGCAGAAACTCTAAGTTAATCTACTTCTTCGTCTCCTCCATAACAGCGACTAAATGTCCGCCGCCTTGTTCGATGCACTATATTTCACCCACACTTTTGTTTTTAACACACTTTTCACCGTCACAAAAGCTATTACAATTTTATGTTTAGGTCATCTACACTTATTTCCTTCACCATCTCCGTGCACTGGTATAACTGGATAAACGGAAAAACATCGCACGCGATAACAATAAATATGCCAACAAGGATAACGATTTACACGATCACGAGATGTCGCTATTGTCGCTGTCGGTGGATGACTAATCGCCTTTGATGACATTCAGACGGGAGCCCCGCCGGGCGCCGGCCGGTGGCGCGTGCGGCGATCAAACGTTAAAGGGTATACCGGTAAATTAATGCATCTCACTCTGTTGTATTATATGTACCATTAGCAAAAAGCGTGCAATAGACAGTTCCGGAATTTCGCGTTTGTCAAAATATCAATTTAGTTAAGCTTTATTGCCTTGCAATAAGTTCGAGAGTTCCTCAAATAGTTTTTAAACGAGTACTTAAAGAAATATTAAAAATGCAATAGATATAAGATATTGATGTTGTTTATGTCTGTAAGCTGTAGCTATGACCGAATACAAATTCAGTTGTGTATTGAGGTTATTTATTTATTTATTTACATAGGGATAACAAACAGTAGTATAGTAAATCTTGTAACATAGTTAGCGGCTTATCAGTAAAATTAACAAATACACTACTCACAACGTTATTTATTCCTCTAAGTTAATCCTTGTTGAGTTCCCTAACCTAAAGATTGTATTAACTTAATATGAAGTGATGTTTCTAATTCAAGTAGTGTGATTTTTTTTTAATATTTTAAGACTCACGAATCACGATCTGTTTGAAATAGACCGCAGCAGCGAATCAACGGCCAAAAGCTAGTATCCGTTGTAGTGTTTATATTTCCTTTTTAATCTAATCTCGCGGACCGCATCTCCAGCCGCCACACGTAAGCCCACTAAAGGCATTCCAGGTTATGTTACCACGAATATAAAAGTTTAAGGCTCGTTTGCGTTTGGCTATTTATTTAGGGACGGTAAAAGGTCACTGAACTAAGTAAAAGGGTATAAAAGTACGACGAATTGCAACAGTGCCGCGATTTTCTAAATACCGTTGCGTGTTTTTGCACTTTTTAATAATAGGGAATTCATATACTTAGACTATGTCCGGACCCGACCGTATTCGGTCACAGCGACTTGGGTTTTTTTTTCTTTTATTGGCGAGAATTTTATTTCGATGGTGTGTTCTCAGGTGGCTGACGTATCCAATCTTTGCTTGGAATGTGCGTCCACATTCGCTGCAAGTCAGCATCCCTCCGACATAAACAGATAAGTGGCAGGATTTTTGCAATACCGTAAAAAATCATGACAAAATAGTGATCCTACAAGCGATGTATTTACTCTATTTAATTACAGAGAGGGTAACTGCAGTATATGTGGGTATATTAATATTATTATACCCCGTCTCGGACGCATACGTCACAAGTGTAGAATGAGTAGGGGTCCGTTGACACCTTATAAAAAAGACCCCATCGAGTCAGCCTGTCAGTCTAGATGTGACCGTCAGCCTGGTAACACGTGGTGGACCGTAAAAGAGCCAGGTATTATGTGTTGTTACATATACAATTATACATATTGTAGTGTAGATACTAGAAAGTTTAGAGTAGTAATTTATTAAAACTTTTCTATTCCGCTCCATGTCTAAGTGTTATGGTTTTCCGTGTAGGAAGATTTTTGGTTAAAATTTTATTGCTATATCAGATCCCAAATGATAAGCAGTGCTGCTGCCTCCAAGCAGCGGCATAACCCTGAGTAGGGGGACCGTTTTTTTACTCTTGTTCTTTTCTGTATTGCCGGACAAAAATAAATCTTTTTCTTTGCTTCTAAGCCTAGCAGACTCGAGTAATTAAGAGATGTTTCTTGTTTATTCTTCTGTAGGTCCTTCTCTTTTGGTAAGACTGCTATAAGAACATGTGTAATTAAATTATATGTGCATGACTGGCCTGTTGGTCTAGTGGTTAGTGACGCTGACTTCTAAACCGGAGGTCGTGGGTTCGATTCCCACCCAGGACAAATCTTTGTGTGATGAGCATAATGATTTGTTCTGTGTCTGGGTGTAAATTATCTATATTAAGTATGTATTTAGAAATATTTAAGTATGTTTATCAGTTGTCTGGTTGCCATACTACAGGCTCTGCCTAGTTTGGGATCAGATGACCGTGTGTGAGTTGTCCCAAGATATTATTATTATTATTATATACACTGCGATAGATTTTCGATAGACACAAGCATCAGTAACGTAACGTGGATTACTATGTTTAATATGGTATGAGGTAATACTAGTTGGTGTATTAAATTATAATTGGGTACCTGAAACCACGTGTTAACTTGAAACTAAGTGAATTGTATCGTCTTGTATTTCATTACAGTAAAGGCCGAGACAGACTGGTTCCACGTACGCAACGTATTGTGATATTGCATGCGACAAACGTCTCTATTACATAGAAACATAACAGCATAATGATGTATTCCCCGTATATTAATATTTCAGAAATTCATCCATAAGTGGTTAGTATTCAAAAGAACTTATATCTAAGTTAGTACATGAAGTCTTAAAGAGCACTTCCTTCCAGTCTGAGTTATAAGTATGTATGTGTATAATATGTATTCTATTCTAGTTTATTTTTATAGTATTTATATATATGTATATTAGTAAGTATGTCATATTTTATATGACAATACCTTTAATTTAGTAATAATAAATTTTGTATTTCGGTTGTACACTTTTCTACCCTCTAAGCCTAAATCTCTCAATTACTCAAAGGTTTGCTGTAAGAGAACTCAATTCTGAGTTAAGCTCGCCTCTGTACATCAAATGTCATAATGTTATTATGTTATCATATATTTTTTTTGTGTACAATAAAGAATTAAGAATTCTCCTTAATTTTTTTTTAAACGTTACCCCTACACTAGTAATTTCTCCTGTATCGTGGGTCCGTTTCACAAACATGTAATATCACGTACACAAACACCCAGACTCGGGACAATTATCTGCGGATCACACAAATTATAGTCCCGTGCGGGAATCGAACCTGCAACCCTTAGCGCAGCCGTCCAATCGTTTAGCCACTGCGCCACTCGGTTCGTCGGATTCGAATTCCTTATTTATCATGGATCGGTGACATTGTCCAAAAAAATATCGACAATTTGTTCGTTAACTGAACACCCAGCACAAGATCATTAAATACAATGTTCGATCTATCCTCCGATACTGCTCGCATTTGCCTTTAGTATGAGACATCGTAAAACGAAGATCTAGAACACGGTAGTCTAATAAAATTGTATTGTATTGCAGCATCAAACTGCAGTATCAAATCTGAATGCGTATTGGTAGTTTGGTTGCAATGTGTGACTTTATATCGCTGTGTACCGTTAGATCATTGCTCTAGCTTTGCCCGTGGCTTCGCCCGCGTTAACCCTTATTTAAACCTCTTAGAGGCTGAGTTAAAAAAAAATACACAAATTTCTTTCTCGGGTCTTTCTTTCTAAACTTTCTCCATGCCAAATTTCATCAAAATCCGCCCAGCGGTTTAGTCGTAAGTTAACAAAAAGGTAACAGAGTTACTTTCACATTTATTAGAATGGATGGATATGGATTATTCTAGACTACGAGGAGGTATATTTGTGGGTATTTAAGACAGGGGATAATCTTCGAAACTCTCTATCCGATTTTCAAAATTCTTACACAGATATTGAGAATGGATCTTCAGGGTAGACTTAAGCTACAGTTTTATGCCGCGTTCTCACTAGAGGACATGTCGCGGTGACATGTTGCCTTTGTTCCCATGGTTTGCTATGCGACTTTATTGGACCATGTCGCTCGACATTAGCCTTGTTCACACTGCCCGTGCCCAGTGATGAATAGTATGTCGACTTGCGACAAGTCCACGACCCGTAGATGTCGTAAGCGACGTCGAGCGACATCGCGGGGGACACGTAAATTTCGTGTCTAGCAACAGAGTCGCGGGACAAATGTCGCCTAGTGAAGACGCGGCTTCAATCATCGCGTTGCGTGATAACTCATGCATACCTTTATTTGGCTCTATTTGGACATCATCATCATCAGCCGATAGATGTCCACTGTTGAACAAAGGCCTCCCCCATTTAGAATCCCCACGCTTGGCAAGCTTGGAGATCTATTAGGTACAGTACATAAGCTTGTTTAGTTCTGGAAAAAACGCAAAATAAATTTCCACGCAGGCCAAATTTTCGCGAGCCGATAATTATCGGTTTCATTGAGTAATGCGTAAACTGTTGCGTGAGTTCCCAATATAACGATTATGTGTTGTGCGATATCGGTTAGCGTATTATTGATAATTACAGAGCTGGCTTGTAGCTTGTAATTAGTTGTTGCATTATCTATAATGGCGTGTTGCATTGTCTATAATAATACACATCACCAATTCGGCAACCTAATTAGCGCCGTGGCTAAGTGACTGGACTGCTGCACTAAGGGTTGCGGGTTTGATTCGATTCCCGCACGGGACAAAATTTGGTGACATTTGCAAATTTTTGTCTTGAATCTGGGTGCTTGTGTGTGTGGAACGTACCCACGATAGAAGAGACATTTCTGCTGTGGTGCGATGATTTAAAAAAATATATTAATCCGTGTAACAAAGTAGAGAGAGATGAGGGCTTGTCCCAACAGTGGGACAGCAGCAAGAATTACCTAATTTTACATTTAGGTCCGTTTATATCACTTTTATTAAACATCGCAAACCTGAATTTACCGAAGGGGTAGTCAGAATCTAACACCCCAAAAACATTGCCTAACACGGGAAACGAACACGCAAAAGGTTGCGTTTTGCACGCACTAGACAAATGCGACATTGAATAGCAACATTATTTATGTTATTATAAAGGTTTGATTCGATTCTTCAAACTCCTTACAGCTTTGCAGTAACACCAAATCCAAGATATTTAAGCTCTCCTAAAACCAGTACCCTAACCTTAATTCGTTCACAATCCACCACGCTGTCACATTATTTAAAAAATATTACAGAGACCAAAAGAATGAGAATATTAAAAGAACGCTTTGAGAAATGGAGATATGTTTTTGGAAACTCTGGATAAGCTTAAACCAGCTTATCTAAAGCCGTCAGATATAACTTTGAGAATTATTTACAAAATCTTGAGGAAGAAAGTGTGAAATCTTGGGGAAGCGTTTACGTGAATTTGATACTGAAAGACGGTGTTTTTTTGTCGATTATTTTGATGTACAATCGAAATGCTGATGTTGTACTGTTTACAGGCTGGTTTTAAAATAAGTTGGGAATCTCTTTTGTTTATAAATAGGTACATACTTGAATTTAATATTGTAGTGTTGTTAATTGTAAATGTTCTGTATGGTCGTGGTATCTTCGTTGTTTATCAGCTTTCTGTTCACCAGTTTGCGAATTGCGTTCCAGTCAATGTAACTATTACAGAGAAAACTGGAAAATTTTACGTTAGGCAGGTATACAGCAATAGGCTCGCCTCTTAGTTTTAGGCTCACAGTAAAACTAACTTAGTCTCAACATTTGCGCACGTTTCTTAAGGTGCATCCCAAATTGCAAGATTTCATGAACATTCCAGCAGTGGGTCGCGATAGGCTGAGAGATGATGATATGATGAAGAACATTCCTAGCTAGCTGAAACAAATTGGCGTGCCTAATCCATACCAAATTTCCGAAGAAACTGTGTCACGTCAATTGTTACGGCAAAATGTCACAAGTGTGAATGCACCTTTAGACATAAGTGCATAACTGCCTTGCCCATTAAGAACAATATTTTCATTGCCATATTAATGTTAACTGCCAGATGTTCACGGATGACTAGTTTTATAACGAATGCAGGTGTCGGGATTTCCAAGAAATATATTAGTTCCATATCACAGGTTTTTGGAGTTCCGCAGTAAAATGTGAAACCTTTTGCTTATAGCCTTGTTATTAGCTTCATCATCATCAGCCGGAAGACTTCCACTGTTGAAAAATAGCCTTCCCCTTAGAACGCCACAATGAACGAAAACTTGCCATTTGCATCCACCGGTTGCCCGCAACTCTGACGATATTGTCGGTCCACCTGGTGGGAGGCCTGACGCTGCGTCTTTCGGTTCCTGGTTGACGCTCAAAAACCTTTTTCCCCAGCGGATATCGGTTCTTCGAGCGATATGGCTCGTTATTAGCTTAGTCTAATGTAATAGCGTTTGCTTTGCAACTACACCTTTCTGCTCAGCCTTTTGTAAAAAAATATTTGAGATGATACTTCCCTTGCACCATGAACTTTATGTCCATATGTTATACACAGCAGAGGAAAACCTATTTCGTCGGAAAGTGCAAGAAAATTTAATTTTTAGTTAGATACTCTGACGTCACATCCTCTTTATACCGCAAACTCCCAGTATTACGAAGCGATTTTAAAATTCTTTTAGCTCCTATACCTTGGCGAATTTTATATTTTCACTGGCGTAGTTTAAAACCGCAACACTGAAAACAGTTTCAGTCGACGAAGCATTCCGTATTTTCTGAGACATTAGATCATAATTTTAGGTCAATTAAGAGTGCAAAAGAGATGTCTTCTTATGTTGGCTTGACAAGTAGGTTGATATTGATTAAAGTATGTTTACCGAGGTCTTTTCCTTCCAGATACTCCACTAACATTAGCCTCATTCGTTCACTTTGTCACTTTTCTTTCATCCATCCTTTCTGCATGCCCATTGTGATCCCCATACAGTTATCATTATATTCGCCTCTTTTGTCTGGGCCCCTAACCACTTCAGACTCGGCATTTTCTTACAGATCAACAAACGTCTAAGAGGCTGTAACCGCTTATCTTCGTACCCGCTCGTAAACACCGACCAATCTATTTTATACCCCGTAAAAACCTTGGAACAATGTTTGTATTACTGCTAAGTAATTGCCGGGTCCCATAAAAGAACTCTCTCACCGACTGTACAAAGTGTTACATTTTACGAAGCGCTTGGTATCTTAAGGTACCTACGCAATTTAGTGTCAATTTGCTAAATATGTAAACGATGTATTAATTTATTTTGCCCTTAACCAAGTAAAAAAAAGACATTTTGAAGGCAGTAAAAAATTTCTTTGTTTACTCACAATTTGCTATTATATAGCAAACCATTTACCAATTATATTATATGATGTATGTGTGATTAGGTAATTTAGGGTAAAAAAATATTATTTTAAACTTTTCATCATCATCATCATCAGCCAAAGACGTCCACTGTTGAACATAGGCCTCCCCGTTTAAGCGGGGGGGTTTGCCATAATCCCCACGCTTGGCAAGCGGCTTGGGGATCGCAGTATTGGTGGTGGAGTTACAGAAGACGCTGCTGCCCATCTTCTGAATTTTAAACTTTTATTATTATTAAATTTTAGACATTGATCCGTTTTTTTTTTAATATTTTTTATATTAATTGCAATAATTATAATTTCTCAGCTTTTCAATAAAACTGAATCGTGTTCCGCCTAATTCTACATGGACCTTGTATTAGAATTGAAATTAAACTGGAGACTACGTCACCTGATTGGCACAGTGTCTAAGCGATTGAACTGCTGTGCTGAGAGTTGCGGTTTCAATTCACACACTTGAAATTTTTGTGACCCGCGGATTTTTGTCCCGAGGCTGGGTATTTGTGTATGTGATGTTTCATGTTTGTGAAACGCACCCACGATACAGGAGAAATTCTAAAAGTGGGCAACGTATTTAATAAAAAAAAAGTGTTATCCTCATTCTTTTATGTATATTTCTATTCGTCTAGCGTTTTTTCGCTTGTCCAGAGCTGGTATTGAAACACTACAAAGTGCCTTCAAATGGTTTAATTAAATCTTGAGCTACGTAACGGTAACGAGCTCAAAGATGGCCGCGCTAACTTAACAGTTTTCTCCTCAGTACAAAGGCGAGCTAACTTTTAATTACTTAATTGTCTACCACAATGTTACGGATGAAGGGTTTATACTACATCGTTCGTTGCTTTAACAATTGTAAACGTTTTTAGTGAGTTAATGCATTTATTTTATTGGTCGCTAAGCATGAGGTCCTGGGTTCGAATCCTAGGTCGGGCAAAGTGTTACTGGGTTTTTAAAATAGGTAATTCTCATATCCCTTCGGGGAATACCGCACGGGTCGATAGATCAAGGATAAGCGGCACTTCTTTCTTTTATAATTTTTTGAACATACTCAAATACCCAGACTCGGTACAAAGATCCGCGGATCACATAAATTTTTGTCCCGTGCGGGAACCCAACCTGGAAGGGAATCAACCACCAAGCACAGCAGTCCAATCGCTTTTCCACTGCGCCAACCAGGTCGGCTAGCCACGGTCGTTCCGGTTAAATATGAGTTACACGTACTACGTACTACCTACGTATATAAACTGCGATTAATTGATACACACTTACCGCCGCACTCTACGTTAATAGTTACCTACTTAAACTTACTTTCTTACTTAGTGTTAGTTTAAGTTATCATTAAATGTCTGCGAGTGCGGCCGTTACTTCTGAGACCTCTCTGCGTCAGACAGCACGTCACACGTAGACCTTACTCATAAATTTTAAATACAAAGTTGTTCCTACTACCAGACTAATAACGGAAAGAAAATCAACTGAACATTTTCACACCATTCACTACCGTATGATTCCAGATATTTATATCTTAATGTATGCTAAAGCCGTATTTTAACTACTAGTTTTAAGTTTATTGTCTGTGTCTTGATAGTGACAGTAGGTACCTAATTGTGAAGTATTTGTAAATAAAACAAATAATACAGGGTGTTTAACTGATTAATCAATAAAATATTTTTTTTGAAGTTGTTAGATTTAAATTGACACTTGCTTTTGGTATGATCATTTCGGCAGTCCATAAATTTGTTAGCAAACCTATCTTATTAGCATCTGACCGCGACTTTGTTCGCGTGAAATTGAAAATTGGGTCCAAAATGAAAATGTGTGCTACAGGACTCCGCCGATTTTCCATACATCAGAGGCTCAAAATTGGGTGAACCGTTACCTTCATCATCAGGCAGAAGACCTCAAAACAAAGGCTTCCCTTTGAACATAGTGTCATTTGTTATGACATTAATTTGTTACTTGAGGTAACAATAACAGCTTTAAGCCTTAGTTTCAGTTTTATTGACAACATAACCTCATGTTGGCTCGACAATGATTTTTGAGTATATAAACTATATGACTCTACAAAAAATGTAATTATAATTGTTTAAACAATTTAATAATTAATGTTCTATACTTGCTGGCTGTAATTTTTTTTTTGTGGGTCGGTCTCACATTAATTTAAGAAAGAAGTCATTTAATTTGTTTGATCTCCAATTTTAAGTCATAGCGTAGAGTACTGTATTTTTTATTTTATAATAAAGGTATTTTTCTAATATTTGGCATGCTTAATTTTATACCCCAATGATGTAAATAATTAAAATCATAACTGTATGACACAATTTATTTAACTAAAAGTCATCCGTATAAATGTTAAACCAGAAATGTCAGAGAAAAAATGTGTCGGGTCCGTCAGGTCCCAAATATCTCAAAGACTTGTAAGATTTTTGCCGCGCTAAGGCGCGAGGTTTGTTCTACAGCGCCCCGCGGGTCACTGCGAATAGCGTTCACAAACTTATTTATGTCTGCCAGCCCAGTAAAGACATTTTAACGCAGATCGTACTGGCAGTCAAACCGTGTCTGCCGCGGCCCGATGGACCCGGCTCATTGTCAGCCATACGGTGTCTGCCATGGCCCATAGGGCGAAGGCGTATTTTTTTTTGGGCGTTCAACGTGTTAAGGATGTTTTCCACTATTTATTATGTCATTAGCGCGCTGGGTCGAGAGCTGGACGTAGTCCTTTCAATAGATTTTGCATGTAGCAACAAACATCCAAACTTTCCCATTTGTAAGTGGTTTTTACGTTCTTCACTAGAACTAGAGCACTAGAACAATTGTAGGTATCAATTATATTTAATGTTAGTAGAAAATTGAATTTTATTATAACCTTTAACAACATCAACCTCTATGCAGCTAGTTAATCAAAGCAGAACCTCGACGTTTTTATTTAGGTAATTGTGTCACTATAGCCTAGAACAGGTTTAAAACACTTATCATTTCAGGATATTGGCAATGTCAGACGGAGGTTGTTTGACTAAACATTTAAACCTATTAAAGCCGCGGGGATCGGCAATTAATCACCATTTGAACAGATTCGGCCGTCAAGGTAAGACTGTGATTGTTTTTTGGAAACTAATTGATTTTGCCAGGTTTTTTAAAGGTGGTAGTTTAAGGGTTTACTTTTATTCTGTGTTTGTACCCGTATTACTACTGCAGATCAGATTTTCTCACTAAGATTCTTTTATTTTTTTAATGTGGTCCTAAAACTTATTATAAACCTACGATTAAAGAAGCTTCATCCCGGGCTAAGTTTTCCCTTAATGTCACTGTCTTTGTACGTTTTGCCACCATCATCGTTTGATGAAATAGGTTACTAGTTATGGCAAGGTCATAGGTTAAGTTTCTCGTACCGAGTTTCTTGCCTGTTCACCTTACTTGTAAAATCCAGCCCGTGGAATGGGAAACATATAGATTCCCATTCCGCATGTCCTGAATAAGGAATATTTTTGGAATTGCTCCAGCTCCCTTTACTTTCCCATGATTGTTTTTCGCTCAATATGGTCACTCACAATTTCGATAAAAATACTATCTTTCAAATTTTTTTTAAATCTTTTTGTGATTGCCGTTTCTCTGAGTAATATTACATTTAATCGGCACGTTATTGAAATTGAAGTAATTATTATTGAATTTATCAATTAATTCAAATTCAAGTATGAATTGTTTTTCTAATTCAATTGAAAAAACAAGTTTTGGATAATTTAACTTTTTATATTCTCTGGACCATGAATTTGATAAATGTTAAAAAAACGATAAACTCAATTAAATGTGAATATTAGGCAAAGAACTTGATTATAATTTGAAAATAATGTACACTACCAGTTGTCAAACTACAGTTTCAGACATTTCAATATTATTAAGAAGATAATAGCATGGAAATAACAATGATATGATGCAATAGAAACTAAAAAAACAAAATGATAAAATCAATCTTCAGACTGCTTGAAGTGAAAGTTTCATTAATATTCAATAAGGTGACAGCATTTTTGTATACTCCTTTTCAATTTTCCTAAAGGCCAGTATTTAATATTAAAATACCCGAGGTTCCTTACTAATATAATAAATGTTTCTTTGAACAGGTAACTATTAAAAATGATGATAATAAATGCAACGTCGGCGACGTCAAGAGTCACACTTATACAAAGTGCGCTCAATGTGCTGACAGCATTGGAACTCACCACGTTCCAATACCCGGAGCAGGCTTGCGTTTTTGGTAAATCTGGAACATTTTAAATTCAAAAACAGCTTTTTTATTCATGAATCGTGTTCAGTAAGCACACTTCCCTTGAGCACATAAATCTAGGTTCACCAGGACATAATGCCTTCTTCGTGTAATTTATTGCTTCAGTACGTATAATTAACTAAATACTCGTTACTTCGGCACTAATTAATTATTTTTCCACTAGATGGAGCTAAATACGACTACATAATAGTCGGCGGTGGGACTTCAGGATGTGTGATCGCTAATCGTCTGGTAGAAGACAATAAAACAAGTGTCCTCCTCATTGAAGCTGGTGATGATCCTCAGATAGAGTCCAGTGTAAGTTTTAATATTGATGTACTTTTCACCAAACTTGATATAATGGACTTCTAATACCTCAAAACTAATGGGATTCAATGTTAGTTAATTAAAAACACTATTTGAGTTCACATTAACTGCCTCGCAGCTGACACAATATAAATACTATTATTCGAGGTCACCGATTACCGCGGTGGCGCTTAAAGGGTTAATTTTAGAAAACAATGGTATCTTTTTTGTCCAGCTCATGTGAACATTATATAAAAGTAAATAAAAAAATCACGTAACGTGAAAAACAGGTATAACTAGTAAAATATTTGTTTTAAATTTTCAGTTCCCAAGTTTGATGTTATACCTCAAGCAAAGTGAAGGGGCATGGAACTACACCACGGAAGACGATGACATAACGAAACAATGTAAAAGACGTCTCAAAGACGACCTCTCTATTGGGAGACTCCTTGGAGGCACTAGCTCCGCAAGCTACCTACTATATACTTCAGGAAATCGTTACGATTACGACAAATGGGCAGAAATCGTCAACGATACCACTTGGAATTGGGATAATGTACTCCCATACTTCAAGAAGAGCCAAAGACTTGAAGACCACATCATTGGTAATTCTTCTGATGGAGATTTCTTTGGAACTAATGGTAATATCGGATTGTCGGTGTACCGATTTGGTATGAGAGAGAAGTACTTGGCAGCTTTTAAAGAAATGGGAAACGATATCGTTAATAGCATCAATGGTAATAAATCTTTAGGATATTCCGATGCTATATACACTATAGGTGGTGGTGTTCGGCAAAGCACTGCATACTCTTATTTAGTGCCAATAAAAGAGCATCCAAATCTTCACGTCTTAAAAAACACGCTGGTAAAGAAAGTTATTTTCGACGCCTACAACAATGCTGTTGGTGTAGAAGCTTACACGAGCGATAACAGATACATTGTAATCAAGTCCAAAAAAGAAGTCATTGTGTCAGCTGGTATAGTCAACTCACCAAAATTACTGATGTTGTCGGGAATAGGACCAAGAAAACATTTGTTAAGACATCAGATTTGTACCATATCTGACCTACCTGTAGGTAAGAATCTTCAAGATCATCTGGGTGTCATAATGGTCATGAATATGACAAAACTAGTTGTACCTTACAGACCTTGGAATCCCAACCAGTTTCCAGCCACTGGGATAATGGGCTACGTATCCTTGAACAAGTCGAGTGATTATCCTGACTATCATACAATCAATTATGTTAATTACCCATCGTATCTTATGAGCTACTGTACTTTCAGCTATAGTTTAGGTGATAATGTATGTGATAACATGATAGCAACTAGTGTCAACTCAGAAATGATGTTCACAACGTTGAGCAAACAGACTTACAAGTCTAGAGGGGAGGTCCTGTTGAGGAGCAACGACTTCAGAGCCGAACCTTACATTTATACCAATTATTTTTCCGAAATAGAAGATTTAGAAGACAATGCCAGGATGGTAGAAGATTTCATCAAAGTTCTAGACACGGAACAGTTTAAGAAAATAGGTGCTGAATTTAAGGATCCAAAGATACCGAATTGTAGCGATTTTCCATTTGGTAGCAGGGAGTACTGGAAATGCTATATCCCATGTATGGCGTCGTCGCTCCACCATTACAGTAGTACTTGCGCCATGGGATCCGTGGTGGACTCCCGTTTGAGGGTGTATGGTGTGAAAAGGCTGAGGGTTGCTGACGCCAGTGTGATGCCGCATCCAACGGCTGGAGGAACTTTAGGTGCTGCCATTATGATTGGAGAGAAGGTTTCAGATATGATTAAAGAAGATAACAAAGTTTTAAGATCGTTATGAGAAACGAGTTATAATTAACTTTCTTTTGGTGACCGATTATAATTGTGCATAATGGTAATATTTAAGTAAGTCACTATTATCTCTTAAGAATATCTTTATCTTTTCTAAAGATCAAAATATTAATTTTATCTTTTCACTTAGGTATAGATATAGACTCTATACTATTTTAGTGTTAAAAAGCGTGGCAAAGGCTTTGTTAGCTATAAATGACCACCTTTATTAGGATTTTTTAAATGTAATTATGTTGCTTTAATTTTACAATAAAATATCCTGAAGATCTAAATTATTATTTGAATCAGCTTTTCCAATTGCACCATTCTGGAATGCCGACCATCCTGTCGAAATCATTATTAAACCTAGAAATGTGAATCAAGACCGTTTAAAACCTAAAATTATTTTAATGGAAAATTGCTTGAAGCTTTAGCAAACTTTTAAGTGCCTTTTAAAAAGTCAAAATAATTAAGCAACCCCTGTCAGTTTGGGTTTATAACATTAACTGACCGTTGTAGATACGGTAAATTATGATAATTAATGTCAGGGTGTGATTTTTATGTAATAGGGAGTTTTCGAAAATTTGTCAACGCTAAGGACCAATTAGATGACAATTTTTTTGAATAACTATGATAATCGAAAATCCTATAATTGATTTCTGCACGGAGTAGAATCTTTATGATATTTGTCAAGAGTCAACAATTTAATACAGCCTCCATTTAGGATACATACATACAAACAGTTACGCCTGTTTCCCGGAAGGGCGAGCAGAGATTGATTTTCAATTTGTGATCCTGACATACTGACTGAATGAAAAACCTGTACCTGCCTGCCTGTAAAAAAAATACAACTTTAGCCATACTAACTGAAATTTAAAAGACCCCTGCTTAATAAATTACACGGAAAGCAGCAGCATTAAAAATACGAGTAACAGCTGAACAGATACAAAATTATATAGCAGAAAGATTTGGGTTCGCAGACACAAACATAAATACTCCAAAGAGTTTTGGAAGTAACACAACGATTGCGATCGGATCGCACATTGTTCCCCTTCTGCTTAGGGTGAAGCCTGATTGTGAAGGGCGGAAGCGCATTGTGGTATACACTCAACTTTCCTGTTCCCAGTACACCGTGCTTACCCTCCCATTGTGTCCGCTGGCTTTCAAAAGAAATCAATTATTTCCACTCTCAGTAGACTATCGGAAATCTTTGAGTGAGTTTATAAGTGGAATGTTTTTGTTAAACTGTGAATCTTTTGTTATCTTTGTTTAAATCGTCTTCTGATTGTAAATTGATCCTTTAAAATCCAATTGGTCTGAAGCGCACAATTTAAAAATAGATTTTCTTTGTTACTTATGATTCATGGAGTTTCTTGCACGATATTTTCCATTCAAATGTCATTTTGAATAGGATATAAAATCAATGGTTATCTTTATATGAAAAAAGTAGTTTTTTTTTTGTAAAGCGAAGATACTGTTAATTTGCCTTGCATTCCATGCGGCTCTTTTAGTATTTATTTGCTAGGTTCAGTTTGCTCATTTAAGTCATTATCACATTTCAATTATCCATTTAGCTTGAGTTGGCGCAGTATCTTCTTTTCCATTCATTTCTATCACCCACATCTGTAAGCTCGTGATCATTAGAGATATGAAAAGGGTGGCTTTACGCAGAGGAATGAAAGAAACTGCGTGTGGTAATGATGACGACATCTTAAGTACTCGTAAGTGCGTTACAGATAGTAGGTAAGGAAAAACATGTCTTAAACATATAAGCTAAGATAAAGTTAAAAATAATTTATTCAAAATAGCAACGAAGTAATTTTTGAACGTCAAAACTCTCTCAAAAGTTTTCTCGGTACAAAATATTGTCAATAATATTTATTTAATGATTCAGTACAGTTGTGTACAGGGCGGAGTCAATGCCTTAGGTATTTTCTACCAGGCTGCCTATGTCTACCTACAGCCTACTGCCAACTGACCCGCGTTTTTAAAATATCATAAATTATCATTTATCTACTCTTACTTGTAACTTATGGTACATACACAGATAAACAATCACAAACATTTATAACGTTACTATATTCTCAATTTGTCACCCCAACATCTACAAACACACTTAATTTTCTCCATTAACGCCACAAATTTTCTGTAACAACACGACTGTACCAAGAACATTCCGTCACGTTATTTCTAAATTAACGACTTACTAGTTCAAACACTTGTCTTCTCTCGAGCGAGTTACTCATTATAAACAGATGTACTTAAGCGAACGTATTCGTCGCTGTCGTCTACTACCTACTGTCATTGAAGTTGTGGTGATAAGGAGGGACACACAATGAGAGCATGATTTGAACACGATACATAATTTGAAGTACTGTGCAAGATTATTCATCATCATCAGCCGGAAGACCACTACTCAAAATAAATACTAGTTCACTGTTGATCAAATTTCTCCCCCTTTTAGAAGGGGGGGGGGGCAAGACATTGATAGATAGAAGCTAGCTTATGATACCAAGGCTTGACTTGTGCCTTCCTCGTAAGAAAACACAAAATAAATGGTATAAAAAGATAAAAGACTCAGTAAAGTGACTAGCCAACTACGCAGGAGCTAATAAAGTGCACAAGTATGCGCGCTAACACATGTGCACTCCCTATTCCCTTATTCTGATCGTCAGAGGAGTCGGTAGACCGACACGATCAGAGAGAGATTAGGCGCAGGAAAGACGGCTTAACGTGCCTTCCGAAGCACAGAAGGGTTTGTGAAAATGGTCACCCATCGCAAGACTGACCGCGGCGAGCACGGCTTAATCTCGCAGATAGACTGATCTGTGCGGTAGCGAACGAGCCAAAAGACCTAGGAAAAAATAGATAAACACTAAGTATTTATGAACCTGTGCCACCAGTTTTCCCATAATAAGGCCATTTTAATCGTTTTCCTCCCCTCGTTGTCCCCCAACCCTAAACCACAGTTTTCATTTGGCAATCCGAACGTAGCTTAGGTGTGTATCTTCATTAGTTGTGTATTTAACTGTCTCGGGAACAATAGCTCAGTATTGTACATGTCTGTTTTGACTACAGTTCCATATTTAATGGTGTGCAGAAAGATCAGTGAAGGATCTGATGAGAGATGAAGGGATACATAATAGTGATTAGGACTTAAATATGAATCTGATTCATCCTCCTTTTAGTTATCACAACATTGGTATATTGGTATTGGTGCAGTGGCTAAGCGATTGGACTGCTGCGCTAATGGTTGCGTGTTCAATACCTGCACTGAACAAAAATATGTGCTCACCGCAAATGTTTGTGACGGGTCTGGATTTTTGTGTATGTGATATTTCATTTTTCAAGCAAAAGTGATCTGCATATCTTGCCATAAGAAAAGAAAATAATTACAATCTTTTCCTTTGAAAATATAAATCAAACTGGCCGCAAAAGATACAATGAATTAAATAAACTCGAGCAGCACTCAAAAAAATTAAGTAAGCGAGGAAAAGATTAAATTGTTTTCATGTTTTGATATAACGAAATAATTCTAAGAAGTTTTCAACGAAATTAATAAATGTGCTGGGAAATTGTAAAATACTTTACCAAAGAGATTTTTCAACAATTACTTTATTACTTGTTAATTGCTACATTGTATTACTTTCCCTTGTTTCCCTCCAACCACGCATTCAATTTCATATAAAAAAAGATATATCAAAATGTCACTCATATACTTCTCCGACCCGAGCTATTCTGAAACACTAACATCATCTCGAATGTCATCTCGCTCGTCACCTTGCTATGCGCTAGTGTCAAATCTCACCACGGATTTGAAAGTGAGTTCGTAAGTGATGTCTTCAGAATAGCAACCAATTAGACTATTCTAAGAATTGCTGGCGATCAATATTCGCGTGAATTATTTATTATAGTTTTGAGTCTGGGGATTGTGTAACTAAATCTAATATTTTATTTGTGTAGGACGTGGTTAAAATACGAGACATTACACCAGACATACCTTAGTATGTCTGGTGTAATGTCTCGTATTGTACCATTTGTTTTTATATATTGCTCTTAAGCACATTAAAAAAAAAGTCTATAGTAGTTATATCAAAAAAGTCACATTGATGCTTAAAACCAAATTACATAGTCCCTTTGATTAATTAATTGTGACATGGCTTTATTCCCGTTGAAAAATCTCTCAGGTGTGCCGGTTTCCTCACGATGCTTTCCTTCACCGTTTTTAGTAACTGATAACTAATATTATTAAGACGGAAGTTTGTGAGTGTGTTTGTTACCTCTTCACGCTCAAATGACTGGACTGATTTCGCTAAAATTTGGAATGGAGGTAGCTGACACCCTGGATATGCTAATTTTTATCCCGAAAAAATGTAGCGAGTAACACCGCGGGGCGCAGCTAGTGTATAATACGCACATGAATACGAAAAGACTTGGGTGCGTGCCGGGGTTTGAACTTGTGACCTTTGACTTGGCAGTCCAACAGCTATACCACTTGGCTATCACTGCTCTAAAGAAATAAAATCAATACTTTTACTGACGTATAAAGATATCGGAATTGAAGGTAAGACTAACCTCCTGAGACAAGGTAAGTTGTATTGATCTCCGTTGTCACGGTAACCAGTTGGCAGTGTTGTGTAGATATCGTTACGCTTGTCTCTGAAGTGATAGACACAAGAATAGGTTTGGGAACCCCGTTTTTGCCAATGGGAGTTAGGTTATCGGTATAAATCAGGTGTCATTTTATTGCCTGCCTTAAGACACTTTGATTAGTTTTGCATAAAAAACAACATCCCCCGAAAATAACAATAGAAAATCCTACCATTTCGCTCGCACGGGAATCAAACCCAGTAAATCTCGCGGTAGTCGACCACTAGACCAACGAGGTAGAACAAAACAAAGAGAAAGTCAGAAGAATCCAAGAGATTTTTTCCCTTTTGAAATTCATCTTATTGCCTGTGTAACATGAATCCTTAAAAATACTCAAGGCAGGTAAAAACGCAACGCAGAGGAAAAAGTAAAAAAACCATCTGAATCTTTCATGCGAAGAATGTTTGAGTACTGCGTGGTACCTTATTAACTTGAGATATTTCTGCGAAGCCCCAAAGAAATTATGTCGACGTTTTTTGACGAGTCTGCAAATATTTATGTTCGTACTATCTGCCGTTTACGTTGCAGGGTTGGACTGACAAAAATAATCTTCAAAGAAGTCTCAGACAAGGTCTTATTTCTTAAAAATATTCTGGTGTCTAACTTTAAGTATTTTTGATATATCCAGCATAATATTCTGGTGTCTTGCTAAAAGTATCTTTTGGTATATCCAGCCCCTATTCTATATTTCTTTGCAAGTAATTTTGTCTATGCGTTTTCTATAATGCGTGAAAGAACTGCCCCCTTACCATGAACTCTTAAAGCAGGACAGTTTACCACGTGGAAGCGAGACGCTGCATTACACAGCACGTAGCGGCGTAAAAATGTAGCGAGTAACACCGCGGGGCGCAGCTAGTGTATAATACGCACATGAATACGAAAAGACTTGGGTGCGTGCCGGGGTTTGAACTTGTGACCTTTGACTTGGCAGTCCAACAGCTATACCACTTGGCTATCACTGCTCTAAAGAAATAAAATCAATACTTTTACTGACGTATAAAGATATCGGAATTGAAGGTAAGACTAACCTCCTGAGACAAGGTAAGTTGTATTGATCTCCGTTGTCACGGTAACCAGTTGGCAGTGTTGTGTAGATATCGTTACGCTTGTCTCTGAAGTGATAGACACAAGAATAGGTTTGGGAACCCCGTTTTTGCCAATGGGAGTTAGGTTATCGGTATAAATCAGGTGTCATTTTATTGCCTGCCTTAAGACACTTTGATTAGTTTTGCATAAAAAACAACATCCCCCGAAAATAACAATAGAAAATCCTACCATTTCGCTCGCACGGGAATCAAACCCAGTAAATCTCGCGGTAGTCGACCACTAGACCAACGAGGTAGAACAAAACAAAGAGAAAGTCAGAAGAATCCAAGAGATTTTTTCCCTTTTGAAATTCATCTTATTGCCTGTGTAACATGAATCCTTAAAAATACTCAAGGCAGGTAAAAACGCAACGCAGAGGAAAAAGTAAAAAAACCATCTGAATCTTTCATGCGAAGAATGTTTGAGTACTGCGTGGTACCTTATTAACTTGAGATATTTCTGCGAAGCCCCAAAGAAATTATGTCGACGTTTTTTGACGAGTCTGCAAATATTTATGTTCGTACTATCTGCCGTTTACGTTGCAGGGTTGGACTGACAAAAATAATCTTCAAAGAAGTCTCAGACAAGGTCTTATTTCTTAAAAATATTCTGGTGTCTAACTTTAAGTATTTTTGATATATCCAGCATAATATTCTGGTGTCTTGCTAAAAGTATCTTTTGGTATATCCAGCCCCTATTCTATATTTCTTTGCAAGTAATTTTGTCTATGCGTTTTCTATAATGCGTGAAAGAACTGCCCCCTTACCATGAACTCTTAAAGCAGGACAGTTTACCACGTGGAAGCGAGACGCTGCATTACACAGCACGTAGCGGCGTAAAAATGTAGCGAGTAACACCGCGGGGCGCAGCTAGTGTATAATACGCACATGAATACGAAAAGACTTGGGTGCGTGCCGGGGTTTGAACTTGTGACCTTTGACTTGGCAGTCCAACAGCTATACCACTTGGCTATCACTGCTCTAAAGAAATAAAATCAATACTTTTACTGACGTATAAAGATATCGGAATTGAAGGTAAGACTAACCTCCTGAGACAAGGTAAGTTGTATTGATCTCCGTTGTCACGGTAACCAGTTGGCAGTGTTGTGTAGATATCGTTACGCTTGTCTCTGAAGTGATAGACACAAGAATAGGTTTGGGAACCCCGTTTTTGCCAATGGGAGTTAGGTTATCGGTATAAATCAGGTGTCATTTTATTGCCTGCCTTAAGACACTTTGATTAGTTTTGCATAAAAAACAACATCCCCCGAAAATAACAATAGAAAATCCTACCATTTCGCTCGCACGGGAATCAAACCCAGTAAATCTCGCGGTAGTCGACCACTAGACCAACGAGGTAGAACAAAACAAAGAGAAAGTCAGAAGAATCCAAGAGATTTTTTCCCTTTTGAAATTCATCTTATTGCCTGTGTAACATGAATCCTTAAAAATACTCAAGGCAGGTAAAAACGCAACGCAGAGGAAAAAGTAAAAAAACCATCTGAATCTTTCATGCGAAGAATGTTTGAGTACTGCGTGGTACCTTATTAACTTGAGATATTTCTGCGAAGCCCCAAAGAAATTATGTCGACGTTTTTTGACGAGTCTGCAAATATTTATGTTCGTACTATCTGCCGTTTACGTTGCAGGGTTGGACTGACAAAAATAATCTTCAAAGAAGTCTCAGACAAGGTCTTATTTCTTAAAAATATTCTGGTGTCTAACTTTAAGTATTTTTGATATATCCAGCATAATATTCTGGTGTCTTGCTAAAAGTATCTTTTGGTATATCCAGCCCCTATTCTATATTTCTTTGCAAGTAATTTTGTCTATGCGTTTTCTATAATGCGTGAAAGAACTGCCCCCTTACCATGAACTCTTAAAGCAGGACAGTTTACCACGTGGAAGCGAGACGCTGCATTACACAGCACGTAGCGGCGTCTCGCTTCCACATGGTAAACTGCCCTGCTTTAAGAGTTCATGGTAAGGGGGCTGTTAGTTCTGTTGTTGACTATTATAACGTCCTTTAATCAAATCTCGATCACCGTGGTCAATCTCCAACGACTACCTATCACTTACAGAAACAAATTTATTATGGTTTATAATGTTCTATGTTATGTAAAAATGTGTAATGGTGTGCAATGACCGAATTTTGGTCTCAGCGGCCTATCCCATCTGAGAATAGCCAACGACGCTGGAGATATTTTAGTGCTCAAGTATGCGCGCAAAAACAGGTGCACTACTTATTCCCTCACTCTCATACTCTGATGGGAAAGTAGACCGACACGACCAGAGAGATATCAGGCGCATGACCAACGGCCTAACGTGCCTTTCAAGTACGGAAATATGGGATATACAATAATATGGTAATAAATGCGCAAATATAGTTGTACCCTCTATTAGTCTATTCGAAACCACACTCATCAAGTGATGGTCCAATGAGACGGTTAACTAACACAACCTTTGATAAATCAGACGCAAAACCGTGCTTAACGTGCTTTGCGACGGCACAAAGCAGTGATAATGAAAAACGTTCACCCATCCAAGAAATGACCGTAACATGCGCAGCTTAAGGGTTGTATATCATTAAGATGCTATGGCAGTAACGCTAGCAGCATCGCCAATCAAAACGTGTCAAATTGTATTACGACGAACCTAATACTATCTCACTTGGCGACGGCTCAGCGTCGATGCATTACAAAAAACGTCGTCGTCCCACACTTGGAATATCTCCTGTATCGTGGGTTGCTTTCACAAACAAGAAATATCACATACACAAACACCTACCTTATGACAAACATCTGCGGTTCACACAAATTTTTGCCCCGTGCGGGAATTGAACACGCAACCCTTAGCGCAGCAGTCCAATCGCTTAGCCATCGCGCCAAATAGGTCGTCAGTTTTGATTGATGACGCTGCTGGCGTCGCTACAATGGCATCCAAATGAGATACATCCCTAACCTCCAATATTGCCTTATATCTAGTAACTATGTGGCTACGGTCCCGTCTTTCCAAATCCGTACTATCCTGAATCTTAAAGCCCCAACATCAATTTCCCTTACTCTCCTTAAACAAGGTTCACAGAAAATAAATTTCAATTACGATCCGCAGCTAATGTGTGCGCGCATCTTTTATTCATAGATGAAGTTTCTTTAGTGCCTTCCTAACACAAAGAGTAAAAGATAGGGTGAGGTGTAGTAAGCTACCTATAATGTAATGTCTTTGACCCTATCCATATATGTAATGTATCTTCTATTAATATATAACAATCTTGTACTCTTTTAGTGAGTAATTAAAGGTAATCGCTTGAGAACAGTTGTTTCAATAACACATCATCCCCACATGGCGACCCTTGCCATTTTTGGGGCGCGCGACACGTCTTATGCCTAGGCGTAGTGTTACGGCTCCAAAATAATGTAAATTAAATAAAAATTTCGTAATTTAATTAAACATCCCGAACGTTGTCATGTAAAACGAGTCAAATCAGTGAAAATGTGTCGGTCAAATGTGGAAAAAGAGACTGTCTTCGTGAACCAGAATTCTGCGGGTTCAAATAATGCTCACGTTGAAGAACTGAAAGCAAACATTTCGACGATCAGCATAATCCTCATAGTAATGTGCGTTCTACTGGGTCTTGGCATTATATATTTTGCATGGAAGCAATACAAGAATTGTCATCACTCTTGGATCAGGGACCAGATTTTGCAAAACAGCCTGCGACGATCGTTCAACCGTTCCAGAGCTATTCGTGGAGAAGAGCAAGTCAATCTTCCAATGAAGTAGACGTCAGAAGGTTCATCGTACCAGTTTGCTGTGCGGTATAATTAGTTTAAAAGTGTTTGTGCGTGTCAAGTGCGTTGTGCGTATTTAGTGCGTAAAATAAATTGATTCGGTACGTCGCGTGTCATCTCATAATATATATAAAAGAGACAATAAGAAATAATAATAGACATTATGATTTATAATAATGAACTCTAAGTTACATGACTAGGTATAGTAGTTATAAAAGTAATTGGTGAATGAACGTATTATTGTTATGAAGTGATCGCATATCGATGTATCATCTTACGCGCTGTGTCCCCTACTACATTAACTCACCGTGAGAGTTTGGTATGTATCTCAATATTGTTAAATATGTTTGAATTATAAATTATTTTTACATGAAGGAATGGAAGATGAATTATTACATTGTTTAAATGAACTTATATCAATAAGGAAATATTTAATTAAAAAAGGAAAATCTCGGTTTAGGGGTAATGTTATTAAAAATAAATTAAGCGAGGTTGAGATAATTTATGGAAAAAGTAAAGAATTAATTAAGTTATTATCTACAAAGCAAGGAGTGAAATCAGAATTATTAAAATCATTATCAGTTACAAAAAATGAAATACAATCGTATTATTCACAAATTATTGTTTTGTGTACTGCAACTAATCCCGATAGTGGTAGTGACAGTGAAATTTCTGAAGCGAGTCTTAATTCAGAATTAATCATGGAGTTCGATTTAAAAACGGCGTGTAGTTTGATTCCTGTTATGACCAGTAACGAAAATAATATCAGAAGTATCATTGACTCTGTGGAAATGTACGCAGACATGTTATCGGAAACGGGAAAAAAGTTACTAATGAAATTTGTCTTAAAAAGTAGATTATCTGAAAATGCTAAATTGCGTATATCCAGTGATTACACATCTGTTAACGATTTTGTCAGAGATTTACGTGTTATACTTCTGCCCAAAAAATCGTTTACTGCAATACAATCTCGGTTGCAAAACGCAACGCAAGGCTGGCGTACAATCGACCAGTTTGGAACAGAATTAGAAAAGTTATTTACTAATCTGACAATATCGCAAGCAAATGGTAATTCTGAGAGTTATTCTGTACTTAAGCCGATAAACGAAAAATTGGCAATTAAGCGATTCGCAGATGGATTGAGGGATACGAGACTAAGTACTATTGTTGCTGCGCGTAATTACGATTGTTTAAAGGACGCTATCCAGGCAGCGAAAGATGAAGAGTTATCATCGGCATCGACTTCAGCGAACGAAAATGTCATGCAGTTTTCACATCGCGGTAGAGGTAAGTTTCATAGTAATAACAGTTACAGAAATGAGCGTGGTTCTTTTAATCAGCAGTCAAATCAACGCGGCCGAGGACATCATTATCATCATTCGAGAGGTAATTTTAACCATGTTACAAATAATTTCGGGAGACGTGATTTCAATAATTTACGTGGACGTTCATTTCATAATTATCGTGGTAACGGACGTGGACGAGGATATCAATCTTCGAACGATAATCGATCGAGAAATGAAACTCGTAGTAAAGGCCATACCAATAAAATATTTTATACCAGTAATGAATCTGAAAAAAAAAACGAAAGTGTGAATGCAAATCCAAGCGAAATGCAGTTTTTTCGATCTTAAACATAACATTTTAGCATTGCAAGGCAAGGCAAAATTTTTAGTATTGTACATCGGAAATAAGAAATATTTTTGGTTAATAGACACTGGAGCATCTTTATCTGTTATTAAAAGTGATGCTTTACCAAACAATAGCAAAGTAATTAGAGATGAAACCATCATAAATGGTATTGGAGGTAAAATTAGTTCATCTGGGTTTGTTCAACTTAGTTTGACTCATCGTGATGACCAACACTTTGTTGACTTTAATATCAAGCTTCATGTTTTTGATAACATACCATTAAAGGCGGATGGAATATTAGGTTTAGACTTTCTGTGTCAATATTCTTCAAATATCAACTTAGAGACTAATGTCATTAGCCTATCTAAATATGGAAAGTATTATTCATTAGAACTTAGTGATATCATAGATTACTCAGCTGAGGTGTTACATATCCCAGCACGAAGTGAGTCGATACATTATTTACTATTAAATGTTGGAAATAAAGATGACTGCGTTATCCATAGTAAGCAATTAGCGGAAAATGTTTTTCTTGCGGGATGTATAGGACGAATAAAAAATAATAGATTACCGATAAAAATTTTAAACACAAACGAGCACGATATTTATTTACCAACTTTTCAACCAGACATATATTCAATTGAAGAGTTTCACTTATGTAATTTTAAACCAAATAATAACAGTTTAGAAAGAGCAAAGAGCTTATTAGACATTTTGAAATTAAATCATTTAAAATTGGACGAACGGAAATCTATTAAAGAATTATGTTCTAAATATTCGGATGTTTTCTTTTTACCCGGTGATAAACTAACGACTACAGATGTCTATGAACAGTCAATAACTATAAAACCAAATACAAGTCCGGTTTATACAAAGCAGTATCGATTGCCACATTCTTTAAAAGACGAAGTAAATAGGCAAATTCAAAAAATGATTGACAATGATATTATAGAGGAAGCAAAGAGTGAGTGGTCAAGTCCTATTTTATTGGTACCGAAAAAAAGTGGAAACGATAAGAAATGGCGACTAGTAGTCGATTATCGGAAACTTAATGACTGTATTGTAGATGATAAATTCCCTTTGCCAAGTATTACTGAAATTTTGGATTCACTCTCTGGTTCAGTCTACTTTTCTCATTTAGATTTAAATCAAGGATATTACCAAGTGGCTTTAGATAAAAACAGTAGAGAGTATACAGCGTTTACTACTAGTACTGGGCAATATCAGATGAAGAGGTTGCCTATGGGATTAAAAACAAGTCCAAGTGTTTTTAGTAGAGTAATGTCAGTTGCTATTGCGTACGTTAACCCAGACAGGGTTAACGTACGATAAATGCTTTATATATTTGGATGATTTGGTCGTTTTTGGAAGAAATTTAGATATCCATAATAAAAACTTAACGGATGTTTTAGAAAGACTTAGGAAAATTAATTTGAAATTAAATCCAGAAAAATGTAATTTCTTAAAGAAAGAGATTCTTTATTTAGGGCATTTAGTATCAGGAAATGGAGTTTTACCTGACCCAGCTAAAGTAGAAGTATTAAAAAATTATCCTGTGCCAACTAATACAGATGAGGTGAAAAGATTCGTAGCCTTTTGTAACTACTATAGAAAATTTATTAAAAACTTTGCAGAAATAACGTGTCCATTAAATAGAATAACTAGGAAGCATATACCATTTATCTGGACTGATGAGTGTCAAAGTGCATTCGAAACAATGAAACACGCTTTGAGCACTCCACCTGTATTAGAATTTCCAGATTTTTCAACAAATAACGAGTTTGTCATTCAAACAGATGCCTCAGGGACGGCTGTTGGAGCAGTCTTATGTAATAAAAATATGAAACCTGTAGCTTATGCTAGCAGACCTCTTAATAAAGCTGAACTCAATTACCCAACTATTCAGAAAGAGTTAGTCGCAATTGTTTGGGCTGTAAAGTATTTTAGACCCTATGTATATGGTACATCATTTACAATTATGACAGACCATAAGCCTTTAATATATTTATTTTCAATGAAGGATCCATCAAGCAGACTACTTAAGTTCAGACTAGCATTAGAAGAATACGATTTTAAAATTTTATACGTAAAAGGAAAGGATAATAGCGTCGCGGATGCATTATCTAGGATAATTATAACATCGGAAACTTTAAAAGAAATGAATAACGAAATTTCGTTAGTTATGACAAGAGCTCAGAAGAAGCGTATAGATACGGGAAAACAATGGGATACACAAAATTTTAGTAAACCAAACGAAACGTGGCCTGATCAACCACAAGTAGTTGAGGTACTAAAAATTCCAAATAATTCTGTGGAAATGAGTTTTATAGGAAGTGATGAATTAAATAAATTAAAGAGACAAAATAATATAAATAATGTAAAGGAATGTTTTATTTATAATAATCAAAGGAAGATGTTGTATATTAATCTTAACTTTAGAGCACAATTTACGCGAGCCGAATTTGTGACTAAGTTAAGAGATTTTTGTAAGCAAATAGGTATTAATGAGCTATGCATAGTGAAGAATAAACAATATGAGAGTTTTATTCAAGATGTATTAAAAGAGATTAAAGATAATAAGGATTGGACCGGTCCACGTATTTATGTATTGAGAGGAGTCAGAAGAATTGATGATGAAGAAGAAAGAAAGTATATTTTACATGATTTTCATCTACTACCTACCGCAGGACATGCAGGGGTACGTAGGATGACTAATAATATTAAAAGAAAATTTTACTGGCCAGGTTTAGACAACGATGTAAGACACTTTGTTAGTAAATGCGTTAAATGTCAGAAAATGAAGCATTGTAGGTATGTCAAGGCGCCCATGGAGATAACTACAACGGCTTCTCATGCTTTTGAAAAGATCTATTTGGACATCGTAGGTCCATTAGAAAAAGACATTGAAGGAAATTCTTATATTATGACACTGCAGTGTGAACTTACTAAGTTCGTAGAGGCCTATCCTTTAAAAACGAAGGAAACCGTAAGTATAGCTAAAGCATTAGTTAATAATTTTATTTTAAGATATGGAATACCTAATATCATCGCGACTGATCGTGGAACCGAATTTGTATCTTCAGTAATGGAACAGGTATGTAAACTTTTAGGTATAAATAAATTAATGTCTACAGCGTATCACCATCAGTCCATCGGTGCGCTCGAAAATTCACATAAAAATTTAGGTGCTTTCTTAAGAATACAGTGTAATGGTCAAAAAGACACATGGAGTCATTGGCTACCATTTTGGTGTTACAGTTTTAATAATACTGTTCATACGGAGACAAAGTACACACCATTCGAACTGGTATTTGGTAGAGCTAGTATAATACCATCTAGAGTTAGTCAATATATAGAACCACTTTATAATTCAGAAAATTATCCTTTAGATCTTAAGTATAGGTTACAAGTAGCACATCAAGATGCTCGTAATAATTTACTTATAAGTAAGCAAAAACGTAAAAGTTGTTATGATAAATCAACAAATAATGTGACATATAATAAAGGACAATTAATTTTAATGAAAAATGAAATTGCTAATAAGTTAGATACTCAATGGGAAGGTCCATTTGTTATTTTAAATGATTTAGGTGTTAATGTAGAAATATTAAAAAATAACAAAACCTATTTAGTCCATAAAAATAGAACCAAACCATTTGTAACATAAACTACATACATAATTAAATTAACTTTAAGTAAAAAAAAAAAAAAAAAATTGTATCAACATTTTTTTTTTTCTATTTCACCCCCGAGGTGAGGTGTAGTAAGCTACCTATAATGTAATGTCTTTGACCCTATCCATATATGTAATGTATCTTCTATTAATATATAACAATCTTGTACTCTTTTAGTGAGTAATTAAAGGTAATCGCTTGAGAACAGTTGTTTCAATAACACATCATCCCCACAAGGGTCTCTTAAGAAAATAAAGATGAAGCTGCATTTTAAAGCTTGGTTTGTACCGCGGAGGGTTCGATTTTATGTTTTACGCAGATTAATCTATTCGACTGTTTTCCTAAAATATTTTAACAGAACCGTGGGCGTTTGTTCGAAGGTCTTTAGAACAGACAATAAGGAGAACTTACATTGATTAAGTACAATTCTAAATCACTCGCACAGCCATTTCCATATTGAGCTAATTTCAATTGAATGGGTAACATAGAATTACTAAGAAGCAACGTGACGTCCTGCATGTCAATGTCTGGTTTTACTGGGGTTTTACCATTGAAATTGTTTGTAAATAGAAGAGAAAGAACAAAACCTTGGCATAAAATTAGGTCCATAAATCCTTATACCACCATGGCTAATTTATTTTTCCCTAGCTGCGCCCCGCGGTTATTCGCTTCATTTTTTGGGAAACCTATATGTTTATTCGGAATATCAGCTACCTGTATACCAGATTTTATCAAAATCGGTCCAGCCGTGCCAGCATGAAGAGGTAACAAACATACAAACACACTCACATACTTCCGCCCATACAATATTAGTGTGATTCATCAGCCCGTTGCAGTCCACTGCTGGACATAGGCCTCTCCCAAGGTACGCCACAGAACCCGGTCTGCTGCTTTATGCATCCAGTCGCTTACTTACTAGCTAGTAAATAAAACAGATTTCGTTTTCACAAATTAGTTCTCAGGCACACTAAATTACGTGGCTACCACGTAAATCGTTTGATGTGTGAAGCCGTGCTTACCATTGTCAGTCTTGTGATGGCTGATCAATTTCAGGGACTTTGGGAGACCCTTCCGTGCTTTGGAAGGCACGTTAAGCTGTTACTCTTGCGCCTGATCTTTCTCCGGTCGTGTCGGTTTACCGTCTTCCGTTTCCGTCCGTTCATAGTCTCGGACTATGAGAGTAAGGAAATAGGGATTACACCTCTGTTAGTGCAATAATACTTGTGCACTATAATATCTGCTGCGTTGTTGACTAGTCTGAGATGAGAAAGGCCGCTGTGAACAAAATTCGGTCGAATCGACAAGGTTGAATGTTCAAACTCCGACACGCACCAATGTCTTTTCGAATTCATGTGCGTATTATAGATAAGTTATCAATTGCTAAAACCGGTGAACGAAAACATCGTGAAGACACCGGCACACCTGAGAGATTTTTAAGGGTGTGTAAGGCCATGTCCGAGGCCTACAGGAGGTTAAAACTCTGCAACAGGTTGTTCATTAGCCAAAAGACAAGAAAAAGAAGAAGAATAATAAAAACGAAGTTTAATTTTATTGGTCACATAAACAAAAGAAACAAAGTAATAACACGATGGTTTTATATTTATCGTTCTTCATAATCTTCTATAATCATATCAGATGCCTTCTCAGCGATCACTATGGTTGGTACATAGTTGCCACCACTTACAACAGTCGGCATTACACTGGCATCCACCACCCTCAATCGTTTCACTCCTAACACCTTCAATCTTGAATCGACCACAGTCCCCATGGCACAAGTGCCACCGTAGTTCCAGGTGGTAGTAGACTTGCAACGAGCATAGCACTCCCAGTAGCTGTCGCTCCCAGATTCAAACATACTACATTTATCACCGATATGATCCACTCGGCTGCCATTCACTTCCTTGAAGTACGTCGTATTAACTATAGCGAGATAGTCTTTTATATATTTAATCATGTCTTTCATATCAGCATCATTGTCGAAGTATCCGGTATAAACTAAAGGTGCATCGTACGGATTTGTTGTATTTAACTTAACCCAGCCTCTCGATTTTGGAGAGTAACCTAATACTTGTGTATATGAATACAGTCTTCCAGAAACTTCTTTGGCAGCTCTGTTACATAATTCGTATTGAAAGTTGAATGGAAAAGCGCAATATTGAAGTATATAGAGTACTTTTTCGGCGATAAATGAGATAGTAGCATAGTCAGGGATACCAGCACACGGTATTAAAGACTTGTAGCCCATGACGCCTGAAGCTGTGAATTTTTGAAGGTTAAATGGACTGGTGTTCGGAATTACTTGAGCTTTATGTATCACAGTGACAGCTACTGGATCTTGAAAATTTTCACCCACAGGCAAGTCTGATATCACTTTAATATAATGACTTTTCAAATGCTCCTTGGGACCTATACCTGATAACATTAATAATTGAGGAGATTTTATAGCCCCAGCACTGACAAGCACTTCTTTGTTTGCTCTCAAACATATCGGTTTTTCATTATTGATGCTTGCTTTAACACCAATAGCATTTTTGTGTTCATCGAAAATAATTTTTGTTACTGTAGTATTTTTGGACACGAACAGATTTGGATATTTTTTTGCTGGTACCAAGTAGCCGTAAGCTGTACTCTGACGATACCCTTCAGCTATAGTTAGCAGTGCGCGAGCATACCCCACAGAATGCCTCCCACTTAGGTCCAGGACTATATCATTTCCCATTTCTTTGAATGCTTCAAGAAAATTATTGATATATGTCCCGTTGTCGTGAGCAATTCCTATGTTTCCTGCTCCACCTTCACCGAAGTCAGGAGGAGTACCTCCTACTCCTCGACAGCAGCCAACAGAAGAATTAGCTATGGCTGGAGCTTGGAGCCGTTCACTCCGCTTGAAGTATGGGAGCAAGTTCCTGTATTCCCATGAGGAGTCATTCGCTGCGTAGGCCCATCTTTGATAGTCGTTAACGATCCCTCTAGAGGCGAGCATAAAGTTGATAGAGCTAGATCCTCCAAGAACTTTTCCCATAGGTAAGTTAACAAAAGGCGTTCGATGACATTTTCCAGTAAAATCGTCTTCTATGGCCGTGTAGTTCCAATCTATTCTGGATTTTTGTGTGACCGCCAAGGCACCTGGTAACTGAAATAATTTATAATGTTAGTAATTTAACATGCTATAGAATAATTGCATCATTATAATGTAAGACTTTCTTAGGAACAAACCTGTATCTTTTAAGACTTGTAAGTACAAGTGATAAGTTAGTATACGTTAGATATCTTCTCTAAGAAACTGCTGATTTACGGTAAAGGAAAACAAATAAAAACTCTAAGTTAATGATCTATATCGCTCCCTTGCTCTATGTGAAGTAAGTGGTGATAAAAGCTTGTTCCAATGCTCCCAACTTCGTAGTTTATGTACCAGTTCTCAGTGGAATTTGTTCAGTAATACTGTTATACTCACAAAGGCTTCAAACGGTTTATCAAGGCCTGCTTCAAGGACCAGTACTGAGAAGTTTGCTTCAGCCAGTCTGTTGGCCATCACACATCCTGCGGTCCCACCTCCAACGATTATGAAGTCAAATTTATCACCATCTGAAACCAACATTTGAAGTTGATGTCACATGAATAAGTCCTTGTATATAAAAGGCAACACTGTTCCCTGAATATAAGAGTATTTTTCTTTTGTTTTTATGTCTAGACACATTATCTCTTCTTCAACCATTTATATATTATTCCAATATTGGACTTCCTTAACCATCAAACGGTTCATGACAAACCACGCCAGAGTTCAGATAGACCAGGCACACGCACACTCGTCACACACGTGTAACTAACACACAAATAAATCACAACATATCACGTTTTATTTTATGTCAATGATTTACGACCTTTTATATAAGTCAGCGAATACATCACTAAACACAATATAGGCTGAGTTTCTGCCATTAGTCAAAACCACGGTAATGTTGCAATGCGTATATTGCGCTCGTTCGGGATTATGTCAACGTAATAAAAATTTGATCACATAAATCAAAGAGTTAACGTCACCGTCACAGGCCGCCATTACGATAGGTCGGTGGGTACACTAGCAATTTCGTGATGTTCTGAATTTGGTTTATGTTATTTATGTACTTTTGAAACTATCCTTTTGGATTTGATGCTTGATTTGTATGTTTCGCAATTCGCTTTGTAAGATGACCTTCCGCTTAAAATTGCAGTATTTTGTGATCAGCATAGCCTTGAAAGTAACGTAACATTTCTCTGATCTTTGGGGTGCTAGAGAAGAGCCTATGGTGCCGATACATAAGTACGTCTGGCGTACCCTACACCACAACGTTACCTGCTCTCTTGCAACAATTCACCCATGCCGATAGGGATAATAGGTACTAACCTTTCAACACGGCTTGTTCAGGAAACAAATATTTGACGAGCATCAACATAGACAGCGACCGGAAGACATGTTGGAATCTTACGATTCCTGCTACCGCAGCTTTTGCGTCCATATCTCGTATCTGAAAGGTAGAATTATATGAACAGCAGCTTACACGCCTCGGAATTATATGCTCTCAATTACATTTTGACATAATAAACTTCCCAGAGTCTGGTACATGCAAGCTTAGTCTGTTTGGCTGTAAAATATCTTGTCGTAGCTCCAATAAATATTTTCCTAATGCTTATAATTGTAGAAGATTAATTGTGTTAATGTTTGGAGGTTTGGAGTACAGTATGCGGCCTTATTTGCGATGGCAGTGGAATCTTAATTATCCTGATTATATGCGAAAGTTCAAATAATTTGTCTCGTCTTAACGGCTTCGAGAACTTGGTTGCTGGATTGTTGTTGCTGTAAGTACTTTATTGGGACTTTTATACTTGATATACGAAACGGCATTGCCTCTAATTTTAGCCTGATCATCATCAGGTGGAAGACGTCTGTGTCTAGTGATTGTGATACTGGATTGGTATGGACATGGTTGCAGATTCAGTGACTTCATCGATGTCATAAAATAATTCTTAGATATTCTAAGAAATCTCTGATTTACGGTGACGGAAGACATCGTGAGGAAACCTGGATTTAATTATCTGAAATCACCTTCCTGCAATGAGCTAGCGTGGTGATTAATGCTGAATCCTTCTCTATGCAAGAAGATGCCTTTGCCCTGCAGTGGGACAGTTAAGTATAGACTATTATTATTGGTTAGGTGATTATCGAAACCATCCCTATGAAGGTGATACTGGGAATAAAATTACTGCGATTTTTTATACCTACTGTCAATTGATTCAAGAGAGTCAAGACTCTCTCGAGTATTAGATTATTATGTATTTTAAGACTGGTAGATTTTAATCGCGCTACTTTGTAAGGGTGAGATTTTTAAATAAAAAAAGCATCTTAATATATAAATATTCTAGCAGTACCTACAGTATAAAGTTAAAATTTGTTGAAAATACCTCTTATTAGCTGGTAAAGTCTGGCACACCCAACTCGTGGGATGTCTGTCTACGTTTATTTATAACTTCTACTTTCTTTAATAGTAATATTAGTTCGGATATCGAAACCGGTTCTTCCTGTGTATCAAACCGAGACATACCTATTTCTTAATTAATTATTATACTCTAAATTAGCAAATAATCAAATAATTTACTAGAATATGGAGTGAAATTGTGTTCAAAATTGTGTTAATACGATGTACTTTTATATATTTTATCATTATTATACGACATGAAATACTCCATTCATGATAATTTTTGTGGCGTTCTTCTAATACTGATTACAGCTTTACCGGTAAAATAATCAATCTATTAATGCATTTATAATTTTACAAACTAATAATAACAATATCAAAGAATTTGCTTTAATATTATCTTAATAACATCTTAACAACAATTTTCTAGGTTCTGCATACAGATTAATAGATACTAATGAACCTGGGTCATTTGGATAATGAAACAAACCAAATTGATAGTAAGTATTGTAATTTATCATATTATATTATAGTATGTAATGTATTATACACTAGGTACTAACTAAAACATAACATCACGCCTGTATTTCCCTAAGGGATATGCAGAGGTGCATATCTAGTACATCTACATTTTGCCAGTTATGTTATAGGTCCTAGAATTCGAACCCAAACCTCATGCTTAACAGTAGGACTTAGCAACCACTAGACTATCGAGGTAGTTTTCAAATACCAACTATTTGGGATAATTAGTTGCCAAAACTTTGATTTTAATCAATTCCGATCCTATTCATACTGAATAGCAACTTGGTGACGCAAGGTAACATAAGAACCGAAAATATTTAGTCTAGCCCCCTTACCATGGACTTTTAAAGCAGGGCAGTTTACGTTGTGGAAGCGAGACGCCGCTACGTGCAGTTTAATGCGGCGTCTCGCTTCCACAACGTAAACTGTCCTGCTTTAAGAGTTCATGGTAAGGGGGCTGTAAGAGTGGATGTAAGAGGGCTGTTGTCTAAAGCATTCTTAAAAGAAGTAGGTGGTTAATATCATCAAATATACATAATTCTTTTCTTTTTTTTTTCTTTTTCTTTTTTAAAAAAACGTCGCCCCACACTAGGAATTTCTCCTGTATCGTGGGTGCGTTTCACAAACATGAAATATCACATACACAAACACCCAGACTCGGGACAAACATCTGTGGATCACACAATTTTTTGTCCCGTGCGGGAATCGAACCCACAACCCCTAGCGCAGCAGTCCAATCGCTTAGCCACTGCGCCAATCAGGTCGTCGAAATTATACTTAATCTGTAGGTAAACACAAGAACGCCTAAAAAATGTTCAGAGTAATACAATTAAACAGCCTATAACTGTCCCACTGTGAGGGCCTCTTCTCGTATAGAGAAGGATTTCCCATTCATCACCACGCAGCACGCTATATTTAGTGTAATTTATATTATTTATTTTTCCTATTCAGAATAAAAGACCAACGCATACAAATAGCTTAAACGCTCAGAGCTAGGTATACCGCAATAATTTACAATGGAAACCTTTACTACTCCAGGACGTAGGCGTTTATAATGGAAACCTTTGCTGGGTACTCTCATTAAGATTCTATTTCGAGCTAAGTACGGACTTATTCATCGTATCAGGTGCATTTCTCCTTGGAAACGATTCTAAGAAAACCTTTTATAGTGCAAGAAATAGTTAAAGCAGGATTTTAAATACCACGATGTTTTTTATTTTGAATTGAACCTTTTTATCGTCTGACATATTATGGTTAGAGATATAAATAAGTTTATTTTATACAAATATTTTAAAGAGGCATCTATTGTAATTACAGTCGCTGACTTTAAAACAAATATTTTCCTTTATTTAATAAAAAAAAAAACAATGAACAACGACAAAAGAAAATATCTCAACAGAACCATTCGCTTAAATAAATTACGATACGATAAAGTATCAAAAATAATAAACTTCTGTGACACCCGTCATGTCCAGCGATTCATTCATTCGTTCAAGCGTTCGTTCACTCGCTTATTTTATTCAAAGTTAACAGCAAATTAGTTGTATTGAAAGTTTAATAACACACGATTCAACATGCCGTTACAACAAAGATTAAAATAATATTGAAAATTCTGGATTTTAACGTTGAATTAAGGTTAAGTCGGAATACTATAGGTCTCGTATATAGTATGACATAAATATTATTAATTATATAACAAAAATAAATTATAACAAATAGCAGTTTTAGAAGAAGCAAGGTACCTATTGGCTGTTCCATGGGTACGTTGTTATATATAATAATTCCAGTATTCTTCGAAAGGATGAGCAGTGTACTATTGCAAGGAGTCTCAAGGGACACACGCAACAAAAACGACAATAATGAAATAGCTTTTATCAGACTGAAAATACAGTTGAAACTACAGCGATAAATCGTAACGTGCGATCTCACAGTTTTCGCATATAAACGGTTCGATTTCTCGACTTTCAATTGTTGCCTTTCCTTGTGGTGTGTGTAGTCCCTAAATAGACGGTAAGCTGTTTCAACGTTGTCTCTTGCAAATTCTTGAAGACTTGCAGACACGTACCGGACATTGAACACCATTTCACATGCAGGCGTGTCCCTGCTGATTGGTCTGCACTGATAGCCGAGTGGTATGACCCTTAGACTGCATCAAATGTCGCAAGATAAAACCCCGGCACGCACCAATGTCTTTTCGACTTCATATGCGTATTATAAATTAATTATCAGTTGCTAAAAACGGTGAAGGAATACATCTTGAGGAAACCATCACACCTGAGAGATTTTTAAACGGTGTGTAAAATGTCAGAGGCCTAAAGGCGCTTTAAACTCCGACACTAGGTTGTTAATCAACCATGCGATAAGAAGAAAACTGCTGACGTAAGAACGTACGGTCTGAACATAAGTAAATACATGGGTATGATGCTTGCATATAAATCCGGTCAGCTCCGAACGACCGCAAAGGCATTATTTAATAAAATGAATATTTAAAAATCTTGTTAATATGCCAAGAACATGTCCGCACGATGCCTCATCCTTTACCTACCATATTAAATTCCAAGACACCGAGAATCCAGTAAACACGTACTTAATCATCCGTCGCTCAGCTAACGAGCGGTTTTTAAGACGAGCTTAGTAACTCTAAGGCTGAGATACGTAAAGCACAAATACTTATCTCAGCCTTGTCTTTCTTAAGTCGAATTCTTAATCAATCTTAGTGTTCGTCTGAGATAGCATTCGGCAAATGCGTCCACAAAAGCGAAGACTTGTCTAAAAAAATTGACAACATGCCAACCAAATAAAAGTTACTTGAAAAAGGGCCGATTTTTCAATAACCAGATAATTTTCATATGTAGAATAAAGACGTTTTGACATATTTTCTATACATTAACTGTCAAAATGACAATTTTATCCTTTGCATAGATTATTTTTATCTGACGATTGAAAAATTGGCCCTTATATAATTACTATAATATCACGTGACCATGACGTTTAGAGAGTGTAATTAAATATTTTTGTGCAACGTTTGAGACTGAGTTAAGTCAGAGTGCGCTTCATAGATCTCAGCCTTACGGTAGTACGGCCCTGACTTGTCTTAACGATAGATTAACATGTCATACAGGGTTTAGCGCTCGGCTTTAGTTACTGGGAGAATCCAAGGCTTTAGTAGACGATTAGCACGTGCCATAGAGTTAAGTTGGTACGAGGTGAATTTATACTTTATGCCTCTTTGATCTAATTTACTATGATTACCTCCAACCGCTTTATAAATTTACTTATATTTTGTGATTCTGTTTATTTGGCTTTTTTAAATACCTAATATTAGGTCTTGGATATACTTTTGTGCCGCATAGTGTTAGGTAAAGCTTATCTAGAGCATTTGTTTTATTAAAATTGTATATTTATTTTAGTTTCACCAGAAATAAAACCCACCCCTTAAAAATATAACCCTTGCCATTATTATAAATGTGAAAGTAAGTTTGTTTGTGTGTTACCTTTTTAGCCTAAACTGCCGAACTGATCACTATGAAGTTTTGCAAATATTTTCAGCAGTACAGAAACGAATATAGGGTACCTTTTCTCTCTCTCAATAACAACTGTGTAACTGCTGTCTCTCGATAAAGATCTTTGAATTCGACTTTAACATTCATCCGGAAAAAAAGAACTGCCCCCACACATCTTAAAGTGTCCTGCTCTAAGAGCTTTTGGTAAGGGGGCTGTTCTCAAAGGAAAGAGCGATATCATTCGACCAATCGTCACAATTGCTTTTAGCCACTATAAGGCGCTATGTGTCTTTCGAATAAAGATCCGAATAGAACGCGAAAACACGGGGCACCTCTAGTATAGAATAAAAAATACGAACGAGTTAAAGTAAGTTAAAGAACGAGAAAGCAACAAATCTCATGAAGCGCTTCAAAACATCTTCAAAGCGTCGTCCCTTTCATATATCACAAACGAAATATAATCAAGCACTGATCCCTTCAGAGGGTTTTATTAACCGCACACGGAATCCCAAAATATATCCCGGCGTAATCCGTGCAATTTTTGTCTCCATTTACCCTGGATCTCACAATCTCACTGCAGTTTCGTTTCAGCTAAATTTATCGAGACTATTTACTTTGCCAACCCTAAAATTCAAGGATCTTGGAGTTCGTTGGAACCGATTACAATCATCTTTTTATCGTATGGTTGATGGAAATCCTAATGTCAGAGTTTAATATCATGACAATAAGTTTAGTATAATAACATTTTTAGGATGCTGTCGAGGCTTTCGCCGCGCTGCAGCACCTCTGGTACCTATGTTTGCAGAGGCGCATACAGATGGCCATTATGCGTAAAAAAGCAGCCTCACTGATGCAGCGCCTTTGGGGCAGCAACAACGGAATCCTTCAAATGACTGCTGAACGTTGTGATTGTCCTTTCCAAAAACATTGGATAAACTAACGATGGGTTTAATTTAATTTGATGTTATGTGTGTCCTAAGTCAGTTGACTCAACTGTTCTCTTTTCATATAATATGGATTAAATGGTCTTCAATAAAGATTTATTATTATTATTCAACCGCCTTTAGGCCTCTGACAAGCACCGTTGAAAAATCTCTCTGAATCAAAAATGCACAAATTCAGCAGTTTCTTTATTATTTAAGGAGGTTTGTAACATTAAAAGGTGTAGATAAAAGCCCGTTGAGTGCATCTGCTGCGCTATTATCTTGGCACGTGCCTGTGGTGTTGCAAACTCATCACATTTTCCGCCAAACTCCTCTTAAGTTTGGCAGTTTTGTCTTTTCCTAAGCATGGGTAATTCACATGTATTTGATTTAACCTTCTTTAAGATAATTGCCCCAGCTAATTAGCTTACGTGCCTCGCGATGTGAACTAAATACATTAAAACGCTCGTCTGTAATGTTAGCACGTGCATAAACTTGACACTGTGACGGGATTAAATTTAAATGCGGTAAATGTTGCCGAGCCCTGTACGGTAGTCACTTGTTCTTTTGCTAGGTTTTCTTATTATTTTGCCTTTGTTAAACAGATATATAATTGTATCTACTATTCTATTTGTAGTAGTATATAGGTACTATTCGGGAGAAGGATATAGGGATTATTATTTTCATGATTTTTTTTATATCCCTTTGAACAAGAGTTAATTTTGTTACATCACACCAATGTTAAATAGCGAAAGTTTGTGAGTGTGTTTGTATGGTTGTAACCTCTTCACGCCCAAACGGCTGGGCCGATTTTGATAAAATTTGGTATGGAGGTAGCTGGCACCGTGGATTAATAGATAAGCTGACTTTTTATACCGAAAAAAATATGCAACAACTCTTAACTTCTACTTATCCTTAGCATACAAGCGTCAATATAGAACACGTACATATAGAAAATATGCGTGACTGACTCCCTTTCAAGATAGTCGTCTTTATATCGAATCTTATCGCATACAATGATTGGCGACCTGATTGGCGCAGTGGCTAAGCGATTAGACTGCTGCGCTAAGGGTTGCGGGTTCGATTCCCGCACGGGGCAATAATTTGTGCGATCCACATTTGATTGTCCCGAGCCTGGGTGTTTATGTACCTATGTGATATTTCATGTTTGTGAAAACGCACCCACGATACAGGAGAAATTCCTAGTGTGGGGCGACGTTTTTTTAAAAAGAAAAGAAAAAAAAAAAAGAAACTATAATACCGCTCGGTGAGGGACAGTTTATTGACATGACAGCGCATGCAATAAAATGGTTTCTTTGTTGCCAACCAGTGAAACAAATACCCTTGTATGCTTGTCGAACATCCGTTACATAACTTCCACTCACGTCGCTTTGGGAGACAGATTGACGTGAGTCTCATTTCCCTAGAATTAAAGCTTGCCGCAAATGTCAATAACGGGCACACTGGTTTTCAATCAGGTTGTATTTCTGTTGTAATATTAATTGTTGTGTTAGAATCTGGATTTTAGTGGCGGTGGTGTATTAGACTCCTTCATAGTCATAGTCATAATGTTTTTATTTCATATAGGCTACAAAAGAGCACTTACAAAACGTCAAACTAGTTGCACGGTAGTTCGTACATGATGATCTGGTTGCCCATTAGAAAAAGATGTGGAAAAGAAGATGTTGCTTTTCCTGCAATGGAGTATTTTGACTATATTTTGTAGTCAGTATTATTTGACATATCCATACCAAAATGTCAAAATTCTATTGCTAGTAGCCATATACATACATCGATGAATAGAATATTGAAAAGACCATGGCCGTAAGACTATTAACTAATCGTCGTATAAAAAATGCAGTCAAACCCAAATTCGCGGTAAGTATTGCCAATCAAAACTCAACGATTACCCTAAAAGGGGTATACTATAATTAATATAACGCCGTGAAATATTATTAGCAGAAATTAATCAAATTTTAATATCTCAAAGCGAAAGATTTTTGAGGATTAATGGTTTTGCCAGAGGCGTATGGATCAAAAACAGTTTTAGATGGTGCTTTAAAATCAATTTTAGATACGTGAATGTGTCTTATAACTAGGGTAGGATAAGTTATGATATTTAGAAGGTTTCAGTCAGAAAACTCGAAGCAGACTTACCGCTTAATGATTACTTAAATTTACACTAAGTAAAGGTTTTCTTCTTATGTCTCTAATTAGTGTTAGTTTAGGTAATAATAACGGTTCTGCGTGCAGCGATTAGTACAAGTGTTCGGGTTATCACTCTTTATCCAAGGGAGGAGGTATAAGGAATACAAAAACATTATTTATTAAGAACAGCCCCTTTACCATAAACTTTTAAAACAGGGCAGTTTACCATGTGGAAGCGAAACGCCGGTATGTGCAGTGTAATGCAGCGTCTCGCTTCCACATGGTAAACTATCAGAGGGCAGTAAGTCGTAAGCCCAAGTCTACCTGATAAATGGCAATTGAGTCACCAAGCTGTGATATGTTTAAGTTCTGAAAAAGGAAAACACCTCTAACTACCCCTTTGGAGATTACAGGCGAGATTATAATGTATAAATATGAAGGTTACCCTTTGTGCCTGATCAGAAAACTTCACCATGTGTCCGGGAGCTGTTGGTCCCTTTTCACTTGTGACGACTTTTCTAACATCGTATTAGACTCGTTTGATTAGTGGGAAATATTGTCGTATAGCTAAGTTTAAAAGATATATTGTGATTGTTTATATCTATATAATTACTTGATATGCCGAAATATTATTAAATTATTTTATATTTGTATGAGTAGATGCCTTCGCTCTACAGGTATAGATTGATTATTATTATTGTTTTATCTGTGTTCAGTGCGCCATATACTTCGGTTTTGGGCCAAGCTGATCTTAGTTCTGATCAATATCTTAGTACCTATTTCAATACAGAAGATCTCCAAACATCGTGGTTAAGTACTATATCAGATTCTTAAAGCAAAAATGTACTACTAAGTTTAAGGAGCTTCAAAGCAGCTAATTTTGCAAAGCTTTAGCAAAACAAGCCCTTTGTCTTCAGAAACTACAGAATCAAAGTTTTAAAGCCTTATCAGATTCTCGTGGACCGCAGACTCCGTCCCTGGCGAACCTCGTCCAATATTAAAGTGTTGAACCCTCGGAGCTGGGCATTTAATCAAGTGGACTGGTGTCGAAAGTTTCATGCAATTTGTTACGCCGCTTTCTCTTTGTTACCAATTTATTTCCGTTTAAAACTATTTGTTGAACCATTATTAAAGAGCTTCTACAAATTGTTGGCAGTTAAGCTAGGTTTCGGGTCTGTAAATAGGTCTTACGAAAATTATTTATACTATTTAGACACGTATATTTCTGAGAAAAGTATCCAATAAGATTATGTTATTTATACACGTATATTTCTGAGATAACAATTGGAGAAGAGATTTTTCTTTAATCTGTCCTATCGGGGATTGAATTCTTTTACTCCTTCTATCTTTCTGGTCGTTCAGAACCCTTAAATTATTTCCGTCAGACCCCCGAGCACTTCAAAGCTTAGAATCGTAACTCATAAAGTACAACAAATGTCGCTCCTTATAACTTTATGAATTACAAGAGTTACGCCCGAGACATTATTCTTTAAAACGTCGCCCTACACTCAAACTTTCTTCTGTATTGTGGGTGCATTTCACAAACATGTAATATCACATACACAAACACCCAGACTCGGTACAAATATCTGCTGATCGCACAACCTTTAGTCCCGTACGGGGATCGAACCCTAAGCGAACGGGTCTTCAAACTCGGGTCGACATGATCTGCGTGAAAAAAAATCGTGTCAATTCCGGGACTAATATCCAATGAGTAAAGTAGGGCTACAGAACATATAGAATGATTGTGGAAATTTGATGAAAAATGCCGAAGATTACCGATGCCTTATATACAAACAAAAAACTTTGTGGTATTCCTCTTGTATAGATAAAGCTTCTAATTACCTAAGTAGTGTTTTCCATACCAGCCGTATCTACTGTCACAGAGTACACACGCAGGATGATTTAATAACACATTTAACAGTGTTCGCAGACCTAAATACTTGTAATAAAGTAAGAAACAACCAAACAACTCTTTATATTTTCTTCCTACATCCCTCGCAGCGTCTTGTGGTCGCACGAGTTACTAAAGCCTGTTATAATAAATAGAGCCATACAAAGGCGAAGTAAGCTCTTTAAGAAGTTATATGTCAAGCAGAGTTACAGCTTGTGAGGATAGTTTGTCTTATAAGATATTTTTTTAGTCGTAACTTTAGAACCATCTTAAACATCCTGCCGCGTCGGTTTAGTTGCAAGTGTGTCTACTTATCGCCAATTCCTGGGTTCACTTCGCAGCTCGAGCAACGTGTTATGGGATTTCTATATGATTTTATTCAAAGCCGGTTAGTGGCCGGGTTGTGGTAATAAGTTTGCCTCTTGTTACATACGGCCAATATATAATATAACATGCGAATTGTGGGCGTAGTACACCGCCCACACTTCGTGTAATACAGTCTTAATAATATTATTAAGTTTAGCTTTGTGAAACCAAGTTAGCTCGCGAAAATAACAACCTCGTTAATGAATAAAGCAACATCACATTATTTTACATTGAAACACGTTTAAATATACTGTATATTGCAGTAATTTGATAAATAAACTGGCATCTTTATGGTTATAGGAATAAGAATGAATTTACAACAACAAGTGAAGGTGTGAGCCGTAAAATAATATAGTTGTAAATCAAAAAGCCACGCTTTTATGCGTACTAAACAATTTTGTGGGGACATTAAGTTTTTCACAACATATCGAAGGTTGATAGATCAAAAAGAGACTTTATTTCAATAGTATTAAGTTCTAAATTTTAAGGGTTAATAACGTAAAATTTTTCAAGAGCGAAGTCGATTTAATTGGCGCTGGCAAGAATAAGATGCAGCGTTCTCGTCTTCAATTCATTCAACCAGTTCATTCTGTATGTAAATTAGATAGATTAATTCACTCCGAGCACATTTTCTTTGTTGTAAGCTTGAGAAATGGTTTCAATTGGGTAGGTACGGCTTTGGGAAGGTACGGCCAGCAACAGAAGTGGTTTAACAAGATAAAAAAGTTAATGTCAAATAATTGACAGAAATACACCAATTCAAGCTGCAAATTATAAGAGTCCAAATGACGATCGGAGAATATTTAAGAGTTTTTATTATGTAACAATTTTTTCGATGAATATACGTACGCTGACTTAAATGTTCAGATACTTTTGTTGGTGACTGTACGTGTTATCCACTGAAGCTTGAATAGTACTATTGCTGGTAAGAACTAACCTCGGCTGTACCCACTAGAATGTAGCAGCTAATATTATATACTAATCCAAGAATTTGATTTATTTCTGTCAATAGGTTTTTAAACACTTTTACACGTCAGATTTCAATAAACTAGAAACTAGATGTTGTCGGCATTTCCTAACTGTTGTGCTACTACGTAACGTACGTACGTGCATGCGAATATACCGGAATACGGAAATTCGCCAAAGAACTAGGGTTACCGACATAGCTCAAAGCATATGCAAGTTGAAGTGGCAATGGGCAGGCCATATCGCTCGAAGAACTGACAACCGCTGGGGAAGAAAGGTTCTCGAGTGGCGACCACGAACCGGAAGACGCAGCGTTGGCAGGCCTCCCACCAGGTGGACCGACGATATCGTCAGAGTTGCGGGCAACCGGTGGATGCAAACGGCAAGTTGTCGTTCATTATGGCGTTCTAAGGGGGAGGCCTTTGTCCAGCAGTGAACGTCTTCCGGCTGATAATGATGATGAATATAGTTCTGCAGGGTTTCCTATCAAAATTTAGCCGCAAGTATGTCAAATTTAAGTTTACAGGCGATTTTTGCATAAAATTACGATATTGTGGAGTTTTTAACAAAAGTGCTTTAAATAAAAGATAAGCATCTAAAAAACAGAAAAGGTATGGTTACCATTTAAAATTTGGCCGCAACCTAAATCACGTCTCGTGCGGGGATCAAACCCCTCCTAGCGCAGCGGTCCAATCGATTAGCCACTGCGCCAATCAGTCCATCGTTCGTGCTGTCATGTGTGCAGCGTAATAAGTGTATTTCTTTCTACTATCCTTGTTAACTGGCCACTCTACTACCCGCAACTACACGTTTACAGCAATCAGCAATTCGTTAGCTCAACCCAGTTCTTGATTGTTCCCTGGCGATTAATCAAGACAACGAATACAAAAACTACAACTAAGCACATCTGAATCTTGTAATTAACAACTGAATTCTACCTTTTTCTATATTTCAATCGCATAAATTACGTCACTTAGGAAACCAGCGATAGCTCAGGTAGCAGGGCTCCGCCACGGTACGGCGAAGGTCGCAGGTTCAAGATCCGCTCATTTTTCAAATTTCCTTTATCAATTAGTTGTTATTATCAATTTAGAATCGCCACCAGTACGTAGCTGAGCTCCGTTGTCACACATCTTGCCGTGCAATCCTGCAAATGTTATTTGTAGGTAATATTATCTTTATTAGTTACAAGTAATGTAATTTGTTTTTCCTGTGTTGTGTGTTACAGTAAAATTCGTTTCTTTCTTTCTATTCCACATCATATTTGATCTCAAGATGATTGATGGTATTTTTATAATAGATTTATCGTCAGCCTTAAAATTGTCTATATTCCATCACGTCGATACGTTTTAATGCATTTTAACTGATAATAGTGACTACCCTGTGATTTGACTACCGAAAACATTTGTTATTTTTATGGCAACGAGCACAATGCCCCCATAAGTTTACCAAGGAACGAAATATGCAGAAAACGCGACGTTATATAACAGTTGTCTCTGTACAAATCGGACCAGACTCGGTATACAAAATCTATAGTACAAAAAAAGTCAAAAATAATTAGCTGACTGACGTTTTTGAAAACTTCACGATATTTACTTTCGTAACTGGTAGATGCACTGATTATTATGTCAATTGTAACTATTTTAAATTGTGTCAATTGGAGTTATAATCGTGAGCGCCAATATAAATCAAAGTATTCCATGATATTGCAATCTTAGATAAGACATAGCAGATATCAGATCGATCGAGCCTGCTATTATCTGTGTATTATCGAACCCGATGATATGAGTACACATCAATCACTCGACGGACCGACCGGCTTTGCTTTATGAGCTAGTTATTGACGATAGAGGAATCAAAGCAACCTGAGTAAATGCCTGATCTAAGGGAAGCAAATATGCCTGTCAGCAAAACTCTACATACATTATCATGCCTGTATTCTCCAAAATATACATTACTAGCTTTCACCCGCGGCTTCGCTCGCTTTAATTTAGATTGTTGATTAGTATTATATATACCTATATATTGCTTTTGACAGCGGCTTCGCCCGCGTTAACCCCTATTTAAACCCCTTAGGATTCAAAAAATAGCCTATGTCCGTTCTCGCGTCTTAAACTTTCTACATGCCAAATTTCATGAAATTCCGTCCAGCGGTTTAGCCATGAAGGTGTAACAGACAGACAGACAGAGTTCATTTACATTTATAATATTAGTATGGGTATTGTGGCGTTCTACGGGGGAGGCCTTTGTTCAATAGTGGACGTCTTCCGGCTGATGATGATTCTCCAAAAGCATAAGAGGACGCATGACTATACATCTACAATCTGCCCAGCAGAATTAATAATAATAAAAATAAGCAGCGTCACGGTAGCTCAGTTGATAAGAACTGCGTATAAAGAAAAGTACAAACACGTAATTTAAAAAATAACATTGATTCTTACCTCGTACAAACCTTAAAACTAAATGTAATAGAATAGAATAGAAACTGACGAGTTTAGACGTGAGTACACAATATCAAATAGTCCACACTACTCGAAACTCCACTCACGTCCCAAAGAAAAAGCATGAAGATAAAATAATAGTGTATCAGCCACTAATCACGGAGCAAGTTAGACAACTTGGGTTCAAGTTAACTGGATAAGTTTCATCTTATCTACCGGGATACGTGATCAGATTACTGACGAAGTAACCGTGAACACCCGTAGACGGATCTTATCGAAGGTTTTCTAAGACTAGGAGATAAAGTGGGTCTGAAATTTACAGACTGGATCGATATGCTCAAAAGAGATTCAAATCTTTACAAATACCAGTGTGCTACTTCAAAAATTACCAATAATTATCCTATATCGGCGACCACTGGACTGCCTTGTTGGTCTAGTGGTCGCTGAGCGAGGTGGCTTCGAATCCCGGGTCGGGCAGTGTTACTAGGTTTTTCCATTAGGTAATTTTTAGTAGTAGCACGTAGTGTGTATTTGTTCCCGGTTTAAGGCAATAGGCTGACCCCCTAACTGACCCAAATTTTGCCAGTTATGTTATAGGTCCCAATGTAATAACATTAGGACCTATAACATAACTGGCAAAATGTGGGTTTACTATATGTGCACCACTGGCTACCTCTTCAGAGAATACAGATGTAATTATAATTATCCTATACTGTAATGAAAACGAGATGATTTTCTTTTTTATAAAACCTGATGAAAAGACCACAGCCGTGGTCGCATGCCTGGCTACCATGAGGCCAAGAAACACACCTAAAAAACCTAAATTATTATGGCATATTACTACGGCTATACCTTAACAATTCTAAAACTAATTCTAATAAGTTTAGTTTAGTACTTTTTATCCACAAAATTATTTAGTGTGATTGGTAGCCTAGGCCACACAAACTACGTTATAATGTTACCAGTAGAGCGATAAGCTGTCGATGGACTTAAAACACTAATACATATTTGAATGAAAAAGGCGAATTTACATAATGAAAATAACATTGTTCCACCAAAATATGACAGCATATTCTTGTATAATATCAAAACATAACATGACACCTGCGTGAGTATCATCTGAATATTGATGTACAACCTTCGCACTTTTGTCACGTCCTGTGATACTTAACCCTGAGCTTGTATTCCTGTGCCGTGATTCATGTAAACACGGAACTTGCTGGAGCGTGTTCGTTTAACGTCTCTAATTGTTTTGTTTTCCCTCCTTATAACGATCCCATCTCCACACATTTCATCAAAAACCTTAATAACACCAATCAAATTTCAATCTTTATTTCTTCAAGATAAAGTCGAAATTCATTTGAAGATGGAAGGCATTTGAGCCTTTTGGAAGTAAGGATGTTTAAATTTGAAGGTCCTTGTGAATGTAGGTGCCCATAATGGTGTTAACTGCTATGTATTTTTAAGCCGATCCCGAATTTAATTAATCTTTTGCTCACATATATGTGACATCGCCACGATCGTTGGGTTTACCGTTACATTATGGAGTCAAATGGTTTCGGGGGCGACCTTTTTTACCCTCATTTTTAAATTTTAACGTTAAGAATTTTTCTCATTAACCAAATCAATATAAAAATGTATACCAAAACGAGTTATTTTATGGAAGATAGAGCTATTGATGCCTATACTTTACAAAATGTTAAGTCGTTAAGGTAAAATTTTGGATGAACTAAAAGCCATATTTAGTGAAGAACAAACTATTGACGCCTAAACTCTCCAAAGGTTATGTCGCTATGATTGGCATAATACCACATCGTTAAACATAAAAATCATTTAATCAAAATGGACTTCATAAAAAGTACTTTTTGCTCGTCAAATTACATCAAGATAGCCCCCAAAATGCCCGCCCGTCACCGCTTCCTAGTGCTATAGCTGGGTAAAAGAAACGGCGCAACAAACTACCCAGCAGAAATCAATCATAGCAGAATATCAAAATTTAAATCTTCATTTTATTGGCTCTATTTGTAAGTCAGTAGTGTTTTAGAATACTAAAAACCTGGTCTTAAGAAAACAAAATTCGTTGAACGTCTAGATAAGGGTTTCAGACTGCTCCAAGAATATTATAATTTTATATTAAGCTGCCAGGCTTATTTTCAAGTGTGTCAGAATAAACAATTTCAAGAATTACGCCTCAGAATGGGTGCACGTAAACAGATTAGGCGCATGAATAATGTGGCCACAACTCTTTAGGAGTGCCTCATTTTTCGGTGAAGGTACCCTTGATATGAGGTAACCTACTTACTCCGTACTGTTTATAATATGTTTGCTAACTGTACATACTTATACATTCTGTAAGAAAATTAAAGCCATGAAAAGTGTTTTGACCTTAGAGGAACGGATTAAGAATATGATTTCATTGTATCACTGCGAAAAAATTGTCGAAAGAGTGGACTGTGTAGTAATTACCAACTACGCATAAAATAATTGTCTTGGAACCCGAGTGTCTACGAAAACATGAGCACTCTCTATTACCTCATTGTCCATGAGACGGTCGACTGACACGACCGATAGGACCACTGATTTAACCGGTAATCCAAAATACATTAGGTTCTCTTTCCCATCCAAGAAAAGACTTAACAAGCGTCGCTGAACCTCACAGATGGAAAAATGAATTAAATGGATACGAGTGTCTCCAACTACGCGGCAGCAACTAACAGTTTACCAAAATAACATAACAATTTAATATATTATCAAACAAAACATTCCCGAATTCAATAAAACCGCAATCTTGCTCGCTTTTAAATAAATGAGATGGTATTATGGCCGAAAACATGGAGCTAGGAAGCGTAGATGTTAACTGAGGATCGTTAGTATAGTCATAATAGGGACAACTTAAGCAAAATTGTTAGGTCAGTATCATAGTCATAACACGTTGACGTAGTTAAACAATCAATGTGTACTAATGTAGTAATGTAGTGCACTAAACAGTGCAAGGGTTAATCATAATGTAGGACCAAAAACACTTCTGGTTCAGTTTTACCAATTAAATGTCGTAGATATTTGTTATACACCACTGCCATTTTAATTTAATCGTGTATCGTGGGTGCGTTTCACATACACAAACACCCAGACTCGGGACAATTAAATGTGGATCGCACAAAGTTTTGCACCGTGCGGGAATCGAACCCGCACCCTTTAGCGCAGCAGTGTAATCGCTTAGCCACTGCGCCAACCAGGTCGTCTATATGCTAAATATTAGTAAGATAGTGCCATGATAACCACGCTTAGCAAGCGGCTTGGGGATCGCAGTATTGGTCAAGTTACAGAAGACACTGCTGCCCATCTTCTGGATTTTCCCGTAGTCGCCTCTTACGTCACCCACGGCAGGAGAGGGGGTGGTCAATTCTAGGCCGGATACCACACGGCAATAACTTAACAATTATGTAATTTATACTATTAGATAAGATAAGATAAGATAAGATAACTTTATTTGTTTAAACATGAGTTAATGACATACATTAGTAATAAGTGCATGCAAGATGGTAAAATAATATAAAAGTTCTTGTCATGTTTGCCATGTCATGGCGTACAAATATTATTTGAATTTAATATAAAACAAATCTAAAAACTTCCGTTGCACAAAACGGTTGCAAAAATCAGAAAACAAATTATTACATCTAATAAAAAAAAAAAAAAATTAGTAAACACAGGACCCAGTAATAAAACATGTCGTAATTTTAGGTTTCTTTCAAGAAATCTATTATATTATAATAACATTTATTATGTAAATACTTTTTTAAATGCTCTTTAAATTGTTTTAGGTCTAGCTGCTTAATAGTTTTCGGTACTTTGTTGTATATTATGGGTGCCATACATAATATACTTTTGTGCATCAATGCCGTGTTAGATCTAACAATGCATAGTCTCTCGTTATCCCTTCGATTGCGAACCACTACATCCGAGAGACGATTAAATAAACTTGCGTTTGTTTTTACAAAAACTGCTGTTTCATATATGAATAAAGAGGGTAGGGTTAGAATCTTGTACTTAATAAAATATGGTCTACAACTATCAGTGATTTCAAGTCCAAACATTGCTCTAATACATTTCTTTTGAGATTTGAATATGATCTCTTTATTTGTTGAGTTGCCCCAAAACAATATACCAAACCTTAGAAGAGAACCCACAATGCCATGATATGCCGAAAGTAAAGCTTCACAGTTTATAGTAGATGCTAGTTTATAAAGTGCGTATGAGGAGGAACTTAATCTTTTATTGAGTTCCTCGGTGTGGGTCTTCCAGTTTAAATTTTTGTCAATAATAACGCCTAAAAATTTTGATGTATTGGCTGTTTTTAGGGATGTCCCTTGGTAGCTAATATCAAAATTGGGAGTTGCTATACGTTGGCTAAACCACATTGGAAGTCATATGGACGTGCTATTCTTAGGAAGCCTACCTCTTCGAGAATACAGCTGTGGAGATGTTTGTTTGCAACTTTAGTTGACAGTGGTCAAAAGGATCGTCCATGGTTTCGTACATCCGTGATTATAACCCTCTTCACCGCTGCCCACCCTCCATGAACAGATTCCGTCTCGCGGTGCTATTGCGCTTTCGTCTTTGTGATGTAAGCAGGACTTGAAATACTATTTGACTTTGAAAAGCTTTTGACATTCAAATGTAACGTTTATTTGTCCTTTTTTATTATCTTTTTGGATTTTAACCTTGGACTTAGACACTGTTTATTTGTCAAAGATAATTTGTTTTTTATAGTAGAGTCTTATTATTATTAGGCTATTGAGGATTTAAGAAAGGACTTGATGTTGAAGTCTATAGCTAAGTTGAAATAGATTGTTCAAATTAAATGATTGCCTTTATACTGCCTCGCTTATCTAATAGTCGCTCTTCCCGATTGCTGACCACGGGGTCCGGAGTTTAATTCCCGGGTCGGGCAAAGTGTTAGCCTTAGCATGTTATATCAAACAAAACAAATGCATCATTATAATAATTCGTTTTTCCCATCGCTGACAACTGTAACATTTCCAAAAGACTGCAATTTCTTCTTTAACCTATTCATCTGTGAACATAAATATGGCAGGTATACCGTATTTAACCGTCCATTCACAAATAAGCTCTCAAACCTCGTGCTGTCAGCTAACAATGTGTATTAAAAGCTTAAACATTTCCACCTAAATTGATGCTGCCTCCAGGATACTGAAATATGCTCCATAAATTAATATGTTTAATCCGATCCCACCACAAAATGACAGACAGCCTCTGACAAGCTAATTATCTTTGGCATTATTTCCAATAATTAAAATATATCCGTAGACTGCGTTACTAAATTTTTATTTAAAGGTTATCGTAGTATTGTTTTATTATCTTTTGACGACCTGATTAGCGTAGTGGCTAAGCGATTGGACTGCTGCGCTAAGGGTTGCAAGTTAGATTCCTGCACGGGGCAAAAATTTGTGTGATCCGCAGATGTTTGTCCCGAACCTGGGTGTATGTGTATGTGATATTTCATGTTTGTGAAACGCACCCACGATACAGGAGAAATTCCAAGTGTGGGGTGACGTTCTTAAAAAAAAAACAAAATCTCTGATGGCACAAATATTTATGTAACCTTAAAAATATAAAAGACTGATTATGGTTATGTTTAACATACCTTGCATTCATCAGCCTATTGCTGTTCACTGCTGGACGTAGGCCTACCCCAGGGTACGCCACAAGGACCGCTCTCCCATTTTCGCAAACTTGACCTAAACTTTCTTTCAACTCTTCACGTTATTTACTTTTGTAACTCATGATAGTTGTATTGATTGAAACTGGTGAAACAAAAACCTAATATCTAGATAAGATCAGATGAAGTTAGTCAAAATAAGAGGGACCTCAGTCTGTTTCCGACCGCGGAAGCGAGGCTGCATATGATTTGGACGTTATGCTAAAATGTCAAAAGTTATTTGTTACAATACACGTCGCCTGGAAAGTTTCATACCATACTGTGTGGTATCTGTATGAGCGATTTCTCGTTTTTATAAAAACTTCTCCCTACATTAGGAACTTGTGCTGTTTCGTGATGATCACACAAATGTTCGTCCCATAATAATCGGGAATCGAATCAATCCCATGTGCTAATGGAGTCGCTATTTGATACACTAATATTCTGCACAGTGCTGCCCTACCATCATATCACAGACCTTTGTCCAAGGGGTTAAAGGCGAAAAATAAGGGGGTAAGTGTTTAGGTGGGGTTTAATTATAAATTGTTGAGGACCAGTCTTATATATCTAAATATTCTATTTCTATAGTCTAATCAGAATAAATTACAATGTCTTCTATATTTCTTCCCGCTGTCACTGCCACCGCCCAGCAGGATAAAGTTTGCCGTATCCCGCCACCCATCCCGGCAAAGCTCTCGTGATGTATGCTTTCCTTGGCCCCTCTTGCTACTTATAACGTGGAGGATGTCTGTCCTAACAAACTGCGACATATACTGAAGTTATTTTATTGTGATTGATGTATGTACGAGTAAGTTATTCAGTTTCTTGAGGATCGAGCCTGAGTTATTTTATTTGACGATCTTCGTCGGTTTTTGGGTTATCTTGACTTATCACGACAACATCACAAAAATGACACGGAAATGCTCAAGAGCCGAAATTATACTTTTTTTTTTTTAAACGGCGCGCCACACTAGGAATATCTCCTGTATCGTGGGTGCGTTTCACAAACATGAAATATCACATACACAAACACCCATACTCGAGACTATCAAATGTGGATCGCACAAATTTTTGCCCCGTGCGGGAATCGATCCCGAAGGATAAGCGATTAGATGTATGTATGTAGTAAGCTTCTCTTCTCTAAGGGATCTTCAATTATTAACAATACACAAAAAATTAAATGAACTGAACTGAAATGTATTTGTATAGGGCAGGACACCAAAATATATACAAAAAAAAAAACAAAACTCAGCTTGATAAATTAAAAACTAAACTTCAGTAATTACTTGGCAAAACTCGTATATCGGACAAGCACTGTTTAAAATATTATTTTGTCAGTCCAAACTTTTAATTGGCTCACGCAATTGACATGTGGATTGATTGGCCAACAGAAAGTTCTGACAGCGCTTCCGGGGAATATCCATATCTACTCTTAACGGTTTCTATTTTTAGATTTTCGTTAGCTCCTTACTCGTGGTGTCAGGTTTCATGTCTAGGTTGAACTTTATAATAGAAATCGACCAAACGCCATAAAGTGTGCTGTTTTAGGAGACTCTGTCAGAAAAAAATCTAAGACAGGAAACAAGGATATTACAGGAACAGATATATAATTATGGGTAACGATAATTAAAAAGCAAATCTATATTCAAGTTACGGTAAAAAATTTATTTGATCTTCCGTAATTTTTTCATGCTCAACGAAATTGTATGCTTCGGCGTCTTCTATTATCATATCAGCTGCCTTCTCTCCAATCATTATTACTGCATTGGCGATGTTGCCGGATACGATGGTAGGCATAATACTTGCATCAGCTACTCGAAGTCTATTCACATTTCGGACGCGAAGTCTGCTATCTACCACAGACCCCATGGCACAGGTCCCACCATAGGACCCAAGACTGACCATCATAGTTAACGTGTAGCAGCGCCAATACTCCCTGCTTCGCTTCTCAAATGCATCGCAGTTTGGTGTTGTCAAATCTACCATGGTAGCTCCTAAACGCTTAAAAGATTATTCATGATCGAACTTCCCCATTAACTAGTTTATAAATAAGGACTCCATTTAATTCCGAAACTAGACGGGCAGTAACGAAAATGCACGTGATGACGTGAGTATAATCTGAGTAATTGCCTCGTTGGTTTAATAGTCGCTAAGCGCGAATCCTGAGCTATAAATCCTGGTTGTGAATCCCGGGTCGGGCAGTTTTCCTGGGCTTTTACATTAGGTAATTCTCAGTAGCAGCATGGGGCCTGGATTTGTGCCTAGTTTATAGCAGTAGGCTCGCCCCCTTTTACATTAGGATCTATAACATAACTGGCGAAATCTTAAGACATGATGCAACAATTCATTTTAAGAAAAAAACCTAAGACAGGATACAAGGATATTACAGGAACAGCTATATATAATTATGCGTAACGATAATTAAAAAGCAAATCTATATTCAAGTTACGGTAAATTTTTTATTGGACTTCCGTAATTTTTTCATGCTCAACGAAATTGTATGCTTCGGCGTCTTCTATTATCATATCAGCTACCTTCTCTCCAATCATTATTACTGCATTGGCGATGTTGCTGGCCACGATGGTAGGCATAATACTTGCATCAGCTACTCAAAGTCTATTCACATTTCGGAAGCGAAGTCTGCTATCTACTACAGTCCCCATAGCACAGGTCCCACCATAGGACCCAAGACTGACCATCATAGTTAACGTGTAGCAGCGCCAATACTCCCTGCTTCGCTTCTCAAATGCATCGCAGTTTGGTGTTGTCAAATCTACCATGGTAGCTCCTAAACGCTTAAAAGCGTCAGATTCTTCGACTTCCAAATAATTTTGTATATACCTACTTAACAAAGTTATCCAAATCGGGGTCGTAGGAGAAACTGTATGTGAGTATCTTTGGAGGATCTTTAGGATCAGCACTTCTCAGGAGGACCTGACCTCGGGAACGTGCATGCAGATTACCCAACAATGTAATTAATACCTGGTTTCCATTAGCTTCATCAAACAGTTTATCACATTTTTTTAAGGAAAGCTAAAGGTGGATGTGCAGAATTGTAACAGGAATTCCATATCATTCATAATAAAGCCCATTGCTTCATAGTCGGGAAACAGGGGACGGATTGTGCAACGTTTTGATTTTTTTTTAAACAATGTGGACAATGATCTGAGTAAACTTTTTTACAACGTTTTGGATTCGATTTATTCAACGATGCATAACCAACAAATAGTCCTGTTGGGTACTTGCTTGGAGGTAGTTGAGTATCAATCAACGTCCTATTTGTTGTATGGGGAATAAATACTGCTATATGATCTTGAAGGTTCTTTCCAACTGGCATATCAAATAAGCATGAAATATTCAGATTTTCCAAGTCTTCCCTTGGGCTTAAACCTGAAAGCATCAACAACTGCGGTGATCTCAAGGCACCAGCGGATATAATAATCTCTTGTCTTGCATTTACAACAATTTTTTCATTCTCGTCCGTGATTACTTCTACACCAACAGCATTTTTATTCTTGTCAAATATAATTTTAGTTGCCAGCGTGCCTTTTGCTACAGCCAAATACGGATTATCAGTTACGCGTTTGAAATACTGAGATCCAGCATCTTGTCTGACCCCATTATAATATTATATAGCCTATTTTATTCCCGTCTATGTCATCTATTAACTTCTTGCCAATTTGTTTGAAGCCTTTTAAGAAATTCCGTAATACATTTATTTTCTCTAGTCACTCCTATATAGCCTTTGCTTCCAAATGAATGTTTAAGAGTTGAATTCATGATTGCATTATCGTGAATACTTTCTGCTTTCTTAAAGTATTGTAGAACATTTGCCCATTTCCAAGCAGAGTCGCCGGTTATCCGAAACCAGTTTTAGAAGTCTCGGGGGTTTCCTCGGGAGTAGACCATATAATTCAGGGCGCTAGTTCCTCCAAGCATCTTCCCTTGGCTGAGGTCCACATTTTGGTTGACGTGACCCCGGTAACTGTAGTCGTCATTTTCCGATGTGATGTTCCAGTCTACTTGCGAATACTTGAGATATGTCACAAAGGAAGGATACTGTAAAGAAACGCTGTCTGTTATTGATCTATTGAATTACCTTCATATAGAATTGCTTTAATTGTTTCTATAACAGCTGTTACGTTACAGTTTAAAGTAAACAAACCTATTCATCGTCTGTGCTATTCATTGATCTTGTCGTCATCTAGTTTTTGTAATGACTTACTGTTTTCTGAATTTTAATTGTAGAAAATAAATTATTTACTATTGATAATACCCACGGTGGTCTCAAAGGTTGCATCTTGACCAGCCTCTATGAGGAGCACGTTGTACTCCTGCTGCGCCAGCCTGGTAGCTATCACACTGCCAGATGTGCCACCCCCCACTATGATGTAGTCGAAGATGTCACCAGCTAGGAAGAAAACCAATATTTAACTTGATACTGTTACCAAGCTCTTATTCATAATCGAACTTCCCCATTGACTAGTTTATAAATAAGGACTCCATTTGATTCCGAAACTAGACGGGCAGTAACGAAAATGCACGTGATGACGTGAGTATAATCTGAGTAATTGCCTCGTTGGTTTAATAGTCGCTAAGCGCGAATCCTGAGCTATAAATCCTGGTTGTGAATCCCGGGTCGGGCAGTTTTCCTGGACTTTTACATTAGGTAATTCTCAGTAGCAGCATGGGGCCTGGATTTGTGCCTAGTTTATGGCAGTAGGCTCGCCCCCTTTTACATTAGGATCTATAACATAACTGGCGAAATCTTAAGACATGATGCAACAATTCATATTAAGAAAGATGGCTTACATCTCAACAAAGCTGGTGGAGGCAACACGTAGCCAGTCATCTCCAATATGGTGACGATGTACAAGGCTGTCTGGTTGCTCCTTAGGGCTTTAATTACTGCTTCAGTATACATTATGATAGGATCTGTAATAAGAAACATAACACGAAATCAAAAGATGGTATCATAAGTGGAAAAAATTTAAAATATAATTTTTTGTCACCATAAAAATCGATTTTAAAATATCGTCTAGAAAATATAATACATAAGATGAATCTGCAATACTATTACTAGTCTCAACCCTGAAATTAGAACATTAGAGAATGAATATTTGTCACTTATCTACTGCGCTAATCGGATCAACAATTTATATTTTTTGTACCCTTAATTTCATTACCCTTACTTGGATATAATTTCTAAGCAGCATTCGTCTTGAAGTGTGCATGACACCAAATAATACTATCAAAAACAACCTTTCACTGTGCTGTTTTCAAATCGAAATAAATACCACTTTCCTTATTCACCAAATTTTAGTTTTTCTATCATGAATACTTACTTAGCTTAGCACGAAGCTGTAATAACATTAATATGATAAGTTGCTTTGAAGTAAATGTGTACAGGATGTGAACAAGATTGCATTTTTTAAGAAATTGTTGATATTTTATTATTTCCTTTGAGTAGTATATGCTTCTTCTTTAAGTTTTTCACTTAATTATATTAATTAGGATACTATGCCTATGACATGTATGTATTTAACTTTATCTCTCCCGTCTGCTTTAAAAGCAGTTGATGCTATTGTAGGTACAGTTACCTTATAATCATCGTTCATCTATTTAAGGACGGAAAATATTTATGTACCAAAAACTGATAAGATCGCACTGCACGCCTTATTTTGGCATCACTTTTCATTTTATAAGAACAGTCTAGATACTGTGGATTTTTTTCACCAATTTATTAACACCTTGTAGACAACGATGTTAAAAATAATAATTTAATTCAATGAATTAAAATACAAATTTATTATTTTAACTCGAACTGTTACGGCTGACTGAACAACTATGGTAACTTCCTTAATGTATCTAGAAACCGGTTTAATAGGTACAAGTCACTTTCTCTATTTGACTAACAGACAGAACATTACGAATTTCATGTGCATTATATATTAAGCTTGTATTGTCGAAAGGCGAGCATAGGTTAGGGCCATTGGGATAGAGGGAGGAGGAAGAGAGACCTTCAACAAATGATGGTACCATGTACAATGGTGGAGACTCATCAGCAACCATCCGTGCACAAATTTAGTGACCATTGACACGTGCCGATACGTAAAAGAAGATTAGCAATGGTAGTTGATAATTCTTCTTCGTATCGTATGGTTGATAAACAACCTGGTGTCAGAGTTTAAACCGCCTGTAGGCCTCTGACATGGCTTTACACACCGTTGAAAAATCACTCAGGTGTGCCGGTTTCCTCACCTGTTGATGTTTTCCTTCACCGTTTTTAGCAACTGATAACTAATTTATAGTACGCACATGAATTCGAAAAGACATTGGTGCGTGCCGGGGTTTGAACTTGCGACCTTTGACTTGGCAGTACAACGGTCATACCACTCGGCTATCAAGTTAGTTGATAATAATAATAATAATAGTTTATTTCTCACCACAATACACATTATATAATGGTACACATTGACTGACCGCTTAGTAGACACAATAGTTAAGTAATTGCTGCGTACCATATGTGGTACACTGGGCAGTGAAAGGGTTAAGAACACAAATGTATGTGACTAACTTTTGTTCCACACTGTACCAAATGTTCCTCTGAAATACATTTCCAAGATTTCACCATCTAACGTTAAGCAAACTGAACTTTAGTATGTGTGCTAATTAGATGATAGTTGGGATGTACTCGTATGTTTTTACGCGCAAACTCAGTTGGGGTTAACTTTTAATGAGATTACTTTGTAGCCAATTCCGAGAATTTGAGGCATTTCCTCTACGCCAAAAATTTAAGGTTATAAAATTATTCTTTTGCGTTTAAGTATTTAACAGCACTGATAGCCGAGTGGTATGACCGTTGTATTGCCAAGTCATAGGTTGCAAGTTCAAAACCCGGCACGCACCATTTTCTTTTCGAATTCATGTGCGTATTATAAATAAGTTATCCGTTGCTAAAAACGGTGAAGAAAAATATGGTGGTATACGGCAAACCTGAGAGATTTTTCAACGGTGTGTACAGCCATGTCAAAGGCCTACAGGCAGTTTAAACTCTGACACCAGGTTGTTCATCAACCATAATATGATAAGAAGAAAGACTTATGAAAATAATGGTATTACGGTTATAATATTATCCTTCGGTACATTGATATAAAGTTTTCTAAATGCAAGTTAATTTTTATATTGTCATTCATCGTGTCTGTGTATCCTGAAGACGTGTTGTAAGGGCCATATTATAGGGATGAGCCTAGTTGTCACTTTCTGGCACAAATCGCCTTCATAGGACAAAGGTGTGGACTCAAGACTTGAGTAGTATTCATGAAACTTTCTTTAACAATTTATAGGATACGTAGACTAACTTAGTCGAAACTATGTCATCCCCATACATTTTTCATTCTATTCGATTTCTATTCGTCAAGCGTTTTGCCACTTGTCTAGGGGGGCTGGAAGGGAAGAGATAGTGAAGAGCAATGTAATTATTTTACTAGAAAGTAATGGAATACAGTTTTAATGCATGTTTTTTTTTCACTTTTATTTGTCTGTATCAAGGTGAATAAAGTTATTACTTTATGCTGTGTGTAAGGACATTATTTCTATGTGTTATTAATTGCGCAAAGATTTTTATTTTGTTTACGCGAAATAGTGTTTATGTCAGAATTATAATTAGGTGCGTATTATTAATGAGGTGATATATTTTTCATATTAAATACACCATGATATATAAGCATTATAGATATTATAATTAATAAAAATATCTGTCAATAAAGGGGTATTCTTAAAGAAGAAATAAGAAACAAATTCTGAGAAATCACTTTATTTCAAGTCAAGTGTTTTATGTATCAGCTTGCTCTATAATCATTTCAGCTGCTTTCTCTGCAAGAGCTACTTCAGGAGCGAATATCGCTCCACCCAAGGAGTTAGGGAACACACTCGCGTCGACCACTCGGAGTCTGTTAACTCCCAGTACAGACAGCTTGGTATCCACCACAGAACCTATGGAACACGACCCGCAGTCCCTCCACGTAGTCACAGTCATACACAATGCATAACACCTCCAATACTCTTTAGAATTAAATTCTAGACGACTACACCTCCTTGTTACCTCTAAAAACTCCAACACATTACTTTGACCGAACGGGGTCGATTCAATCTTAATAAAATCGAGAATGTAATTAACCATAGCCTTCAAATCCTCATCGTTTGAATAATAACTAGTTATTATCCTTGGCTGGTCTTCAGGATTTGTGCTGCGTAAAAGAATTTCTCCGCGAGATTTTTGATTCAAACCTATTAAGTTAGTTAGTAACACCTGACTGTTATTGGCTAATGTGTAGATTCTATCGCAAATGGAATTATTGAATCCTAAAGTAAAACCGCAGAATGAAAGGAGATGCTGATAGTCATCGATGATGTAGTTTAGCGACTCATAATCTGGATATTTGTGTGATTTGTTGAGAGCTGAATAACCTACAACTAATGGTGCGGGAAACTTATGAGCATTGAATTCCTCGGGATTAGCTGTTCTGTTAGTCCTAAATACTAATGTAGCTCCTATAGCATTCTTCAGATTCTTACCAACTGGGATGTCTGAAAGCACAGTTATATTAAAACGTTGTAATTCTTTTCTCGGACCTATACCTGATAACATGAGAAGCTGTGGAGATTTTATAGACCCACAAGCAATTATAATTTCCTTATTGCCATTGACAGTGATGGTGTTGCCATCTTTTACAAACGATACGCCAACAGCGTTTTTCTGTCCATCAAAAATAATTTTTGTAACTAAACTGTTCCTAGTTATAAATAAATTAGAGTTATTTTTTAGAGGGGGCAAATAGGATTTAGCAGACGTAGTGCGAACACCGTTAAATATGTTGTATAGACCACTAGAATACCCCAATATTCCGGCCCCAATATTATCAATGACCACGTTTTCTCCCGCTTCTTCAAAAGCTTGTAAGTATTCATCACAGACCGAACTGTTCTCTTTGATAACCCCAATTGTGCCTTGACTACTGTGGTACTTCCCGTATGCTGAACTTAAGACTGCCTCGTTTTGTAATTTTTCGCTCATTTTAAAGTATTTAAGCATGTTTTTCCATCTCCAAGATGGATCTTCCGTAATTTGGAAGATCTTTTCGTAGTCTAGAGGGTTGCCCCGAGCATAAATCATGTAATTGGTGGCTCCCGATCCTCCCAGCACTCTGCCCATTGAAGGTCCACTACCGGGCTTATGGCAGCGACCTGTTAAGGTGTTCCTCTCCGCAGTGAAGTTCCAGTCTATACGAGAGTTCTTTATATATGTCACAAGCCCAGGGAACTGTAATAAAAATAAAGACAAGATTGTTTAACTAAGGTTTTGCGCGTGTTTATCACTGAAGCATCATCTTATCACTTTTACTTGGCTAGATAAAAGAATACAACCGAATGGTGTAATAAAGAGCTCATACTCACACTGCTCTCGATACCAGGATTTTGACCTGCTTCGATCAACAGAACGCTGTTGTTGGCTTGGACCAGTCTAGCAGCGACCACAGCGCCTGCTGTTCCACCTCCGACCACCACGTAATCATATGAATCACCGTCTGAGAACAAGGGAAGACTCACCCATTGTACCATTTAGCCACTTCTATTATAAATAAAGAAAGTTATATAATTTAGCCCAAACCCTTAGGTTTTCGGTCTCGGTGAATTTGCAATAAATTGTAGGGACTAACCCAAGTCAATGCTAAACTCATTTTCTTCGCAATAATTAGACCACTAAGGAATAATTGTGCCAGGAAGTTAGCTCGTTATGTATATTTTTAAACGTTGCCTTCACATAAATAAAATAACGTGGGTGCGTTTTACAAACATGTAATATTACATTCACCAACACCCAGACTCGGGACAAAAATCTGCAGATTACACAAATGTTTGTCCCGTGCGGGAATCGAAACCGGCGCCAATCGGGTCGATTGCGCGTTTTAGCCAATTGGCTCCCTTCCCTCCCTTTTCATAGAAGACAATGTCTGTACAATCTGAATGGTTAAAACACATCTCAGTCTACCTATTCGGTTTCTGTACCTAACTGAAAATATGTTCAAAATAGCAACAAACTCACCCCTAACGTTGGCATCTTGACTGTATAAGCCACTATTCCAGTTGAGGAGAGCAAACGCCCCCAACGCAGCCTGGATCTGCCTCACGCGAGCTAATTGTGCACTCGTGAACATGATGTGACGCTGTAAATACAATAAAACAACAAATATTTAAATAGCAGTTTCTACATACAAAGCATGATTTCCAAAAACTTTAAATCATAGAATAGTGAATTACAAAATAACTTACGTGTGGCCACTTGGCCGAGTCCTACAAAACACTTCAAGTATAATGAAAACTACTAGCTTATATATCTAAGAAAAAAATACTTGGTTTTAAAATGTACACTACAATACACCTAACAACTGATATGGTTAAGATAGTGGCAAGTAACGGGTTTAGTTTTGTTAAGGCTTAAACACTTTCTCTCTTTTAATTTTTGTAATAATTGTGTTACCGACGTTCATCAGTGTATGGTGACAATTCTTGGACTTAAACATTGGTAGCTATGGTCTCCTAGGTGCTTATGGGAAGCGTAGTATTCCCTGTAGTTTGCGCAGGCTTTATATCATAATCTTCGTCAAGGAATCTACTCTTGTCCATCAGTCCTGTATGTAGATACAGGCTCACCTCTGTGGAAGACAGATTTCTAATCTTAAGTAAAACTTATACAGACATGTTTTGAAGAGAGCCCAGGTGATAATAATTGGATTATGTCAGGATCGTTGGTTGTATGATATATGATTTTACAAACCCACTTATAGCCTTTTCGGCGTTGACACGATACACCACTGCCGGATACACCTCTCCCTACCCCTTCGGGGAATACAGGCGTGATATTATGTTTTTATAGTCACTTGTCTGGCGGTTTGAATATGATTACGGCCTACCAGCATGAATGCCGATGCCACCAATATTTCATTGTCTGACGTGTAGAAGTGTTCGCAAAAAACCATTTAGGTACAAAAATAAAATTTTATTCATCGTTGGAAATGAAAATACAAGGCGTTTATGAGTTATAATAATAACGCTAAGTGATGATAATGTTAATAAAAGTAAAGAAAATAAAGGCAAGTTGAAGTACTTTAATTATTTGATTAAAACAGAAATGACACTTAATGAATACATTACAATTTTGACAGCAGTAAAGACTGCGTTGAATTAATTAGTTAATTATGAATTAGGTTTGTACGATTGCCGTTAATTAGTTTTGTTACTAAGGAACATATTTTTGTGTTGAAAATTTATTATCACACTTTCATTCGCCGTAGGGGTAGGTAGAGATGTACTGATAGGTACTGCAAGTGTATTAACGTTTATCTTTTGATTACATTACTATCTAGCTGCACGGTGATACCCGTTACATTTTTTCGGAATTAAAAGCAATAATGCCTAGGTATATGTTAATTTAGGGTGTCAGCTACCTCCATACCAAATTTTAGCAAAATCGGTCCATCCGTTTTAGCGTGAAGAGGTAGCAAAGATACAAACACACTCACAAACTTCCGACTTTGTAACATTAGTGTGATATGTGATGTGATCACTCTTTAAATAGCTATATAAATAACAATAGTCTTTTTATACAGTCTTTAAAATCGATTTTAACTTTTACCTCTCTTTTCCCTTATACACATGGGATGATGGGAAGGTAGACCGCCACAACCGGAGGGAGATGCACCAAGCACGAACGGGGTAGCATGCTTTCTGAGGTAATACAGCTTCTTTCTTAGGGATCTAAAAGATAGATGAGGTTGTGGCATAGATCGATCAATTATGGTTAAACTACGCTTGACGCAGACATTCAGCAGATGGGTGACCAATGACCATCCAGTTTTAGATCGAGTCCCCTTGATGCTATCAACGACTGAAATGAAAACGTATGAATCTGATCCGTTTGCACATCTTCCACTATCATACTAAGATTGGGCAAACTTATTTCATCTCAATCAACTCTATTGAATTCACTAACATGATGGTATAATGTGACGGCTGGAGAAATGCGGCTTACACATCTGCGTGCGATCATTTTCGGGGTTAAATATTAATTCATGAATTGATTTGCGCAAGCTATGTCCGTAGTGGACGTCTGACGGCTGATGATGATATCTCACGGCTGATGATGATGATGATATCCTTATTAATTATCTTTTATCTAATGGTCTAAATGTTTTACTAGTATTCCTTTCGTCAGTGTTATCCATTTTACTCATGAGCAGTTGACGAGGCAAATCGCGAGACGAACTTTCCCAAAAGATTTTGTTGGTACAAAACCATAATATAAAACTCAGTGGGGCTCGTAGCTATGCGGCTACCCGGCAGATCAGTCGATCTGCGACGTTAAGCCGTGCTCGCCACGGTCATTCTTGTGATGGGTGACCGTTTTCACATGTCGAAACCCCACCGTGCTGCGGAAGGCACGTTAAGCCGTTGGTCCTGCGCCTGGTCTCTCTCCGGTCGTGTCGGTCTACCGTCCCATCGGATTATGAAAGTGAGGGAATAGGGAGTGCACCTGTATCTGCGCGCATACTTGTGCACTATAATATCTCCTGCGCAGATGGCTAGTCTCAGCTGAGACAGGCCGCCGTGACCGAAATTCGATCAGGAGGACATTATACAACCCAGTGTTGAGCTAACTTTAAAACATGTAATTAATTACCTTAGGTATTTTTATTAATTTTAATTAATATAATGCTGACAGGTAGGCGTCAAATCAAATCAAATTTATTTGTCAAACATAGGTAGTAGATTCGGGTCTTAAATATAAAATGGCACGCTAAGTTTTATCATAATGGCATACATATATATACAACATTGAACCTTAAAACTATTAACGGCGTTGAGTCATAGTACCTAGAACGCGTCATCAAAACCGCTTTGGGCACAGCGGCTGCGCCGGCGCCGTGTGCAAACCGCCTTCGGTACTATTATATAATTCACAGTTATATCCGATTGTGTGATAAAATTTGCAAATTCAATGCTATGACGTGCGTGTCATTCAAAAAAAGAACAATTGAAATATGATACAGAAATATCTAACCATTATTAAATCAGTCATTGTCAGTGCCTAGACCACTTCACCTCACGACATCAAATTAAAACATGTGCCTCCTTAGAATATACATCATAATTATCAGTTCTTTCACTACTGTTCTTCTAGACTCGCTTAAAGATGTATTAAGTAAAGCTGAGCTAGAAATGTACATAGACGAGGTGAAAGTAGACGTCAACTCAAGGTATAAGCTGTACTACCACATAACGCCACCTGTCGGCTGGATGAACGGACCAAATGGATTCACATTCTTCAAAGGAGAATTCCACCTTTTCTACCAATTTAACCCCTTCGACACCCAGTGGGGGCCGATGCATTGGGGACACGTGACCAGTCACGATCTAGTGCAATGGAGACAGATGCCGACGGCGTTGATACCCGGGGAGGAACAGTGCTACTCCGGCAGTGCTATCGACAACGACGGCGTGATGGCACTGATGTACACCGGACACCAAGTAGGAGACGATCCACTCAACTACAACGAGTCGCAGTACTTGGCATTCAGCGTCGACGGCTTAGATTTTCACAAGTTTCGAGGCAACCCTGTCTTGTTACCCTCGCCGATGACCTCCCAAGACTTCCGAGACCCTAAAATATGGAAGTACAACAGCTTCTGGTATGTTGTTATTGGTAGCAAGTCTGAAGATCAAAAAGGCGTTGCACTATTGTACAGATCCGTTAACATGGTCGCCTGGGAGTTCTTGACAGTGCTAGCAAAATCCAACGGTGAATTAGGCTTCATGTGGGAAAACCCAGACTTTTTTGAGCTGAACGGAAAGTACATTCTTTTAATTTCACCCCAAGGAATGGTTGCTCAGGGAGACAGATTCAAAAACACATTTCAAACTGGATATGTTATAGGAAACTTCAATTATGACACTTTTGAATATATAGTTGAAGTAAATTTTCAAGAAATCGATTTTGGTCATGATTTTTATGCCACACAAACCACTAAAAAAGACGGTAAGAGGTACCTGGTTGCGTGGTTTGGCATGTGGGAGTCCTCTCATCCCGAGGATGTTGACGGGTGGGTGGGAGCCATGACTCTGTTCAGAGAACTCGATCTTGTTGGAAGCCGAATATTGATGAAGCCTGTTGACGCTATATCTACTCTGAGATTAGGAACTCTTCATGAAGGTGAGCTTGATGTTAACGCGTGCATTGAGTTCGGCCAGACTGGTGAATTAATTATTGATATTGATTTAAGTGAGAAGATTGAGATAGATATAAGGGGCAACAACGGTGGGGATGGGTTGTTGGTGAGGTGGGACGTGGATGAAGGCAAAATGGTGGTGGACCGGTCAGGAGAGATCAGGCAGGTGCCGTGGGAGCCGCTCGACTCTGTGGTCTGGAGGATCTTCCTGGACGCTTGTTCTTTTGAACTGTTTTGTGGTGAAGGCGAGGTGGTGTTCAGTTCGAGAATCTACCCCAAAGGGCATTGGCGTGTAACCAACCTCAGTCAGCAGTCTATCCATGTTGCGGCATATAAACTAAAAAAAGTTATTCCTGACTAAATGAAGACAGTTCCAGATGATTGTGATATAAGGCTAGTTATAGATGATGTTGATGTTCGGACAATTAGTTATAGTGACGTTTTGCTTAGTGATAAGTTGAATCAGTGACGACAATAATTCGTCAAATATGTGCAAACAAAGTACTTTAAAGTGTCTGTTAATAGCGAAGTAATAATACAATACGAAGGAATAATAAAGTGAAGGTTAGAATTCCCAAAGACTTGGTTTATAAATTACATCGTTATATTGTTTCTTGAGTTTCTATTTTCCTTGAGTGCCAGGTGACAGCAAAGCCCGAATGCTGAACGTAAAGTGCTTGGGGTTTTTCTTTAATAATTATCAGTAGCAGCACGAATTCTGGATTTTGTGCTTAGTTATCGTGTTGGCAATAGTCTTGCCTCCTACTAAAATGAACCTTTAACGTAACTTGCAAAATGTGGGTGTTCTTTAACACCCCGGTGTGCTAAAAAACACGACCTCCTTAGAACACACCTACAATCTTAATGTTATGATGTGTTTGTATTATTTTTGTGTGTCGTGTTTTGCATGTTATCTCGTATAGAGATATAATAATAATATATCTTGGGACAGCTCACACACGGTCATCTAATCCCAAATTAGGCAGAGCCTGTATTATGGCAACCGGACAACTGTTAAACATTCGTAAATATTTTTAAATACATACATAATAAAGATAAATAACACCCAGACACAGAACAAATCATTATGCTCATCTCACAAAGAATTGTCTTGGGTGGGAATCGAACCCACGACCTCTGGTTTAGCAGGCAGGGCCACTAACCACTAGACGAACAGGCCAGCCAGTCAGATAAGTAGATAAAGCCTACCTAGATACTATATTAAAATATGTACACATTGTTATAATAATACCAGCCTATAATATTCCATTGCAGGGCAAAGGACTCTTCTCGTATAGAGAAGAATTGAGCATTGGTAATTTATTATAAACACACTAGCATTGATTATGATCACCATTTAGCTCACTGTGGGTTGGCGATTTTAGACAATTAATTAAATCCAGGTTTCCTCAAGATGTTTTCCGTCTACGTAAGTCAGTAGTGTCTGAGAATATTTAAACATCATAATAGTCTAGTCAAACTGCAAAGTTAAGCAACTGCTGTGGATGGGTGACCGTCATATTTTTTACTCGAATCCGGTCATTAATTAAGCCTTCAGTTTCAAAGAACACAAACGATTTTCCTACATGAAATTACTACAAAAGTGACTCATTCTAATTCCGGACCTAATAATAAAATCTGTCATTAGTATGTAAGCAGCAAACACCTGGAGCTCTGAGACACGTGATAATGAACAAACTTTAACACAAAATTATTCATCATCAGCTGGAAGACGCCCCCTGTTAAACAAAGGAAGAACCCCCTTAGAACGCCACAATGAACGACAACTTGCCATTTGCATCCACTAGTTGCAGCAACTCTAACGATATTGTCGGTCCACCTGGTGGGAGGCTTGGCAACGCTGCGTATTCCATCCATTCCAAACACAGAATACGAATCTCCTTATGTAACACTTTCCTCTGATTACATAATCCGACTGTACCGTGTAACACTGCATTGAAACGCGAGGCACTCTAGTGGCTGAAGGATTAGACTGCCGTGCTTAAGGTTCGATTCCTGCACGAGAAAAATATTTTTATAACCGCAGATGTTTTTATCGAGTCTGGATCTCTGTGCATGAGATATTTCATGACTGTCAAACGCATCTACGATACAGGAAAATTTCCATTGCAGGCTGAAGTTAAAAATATAATAATACTCTTCCATATCTTTATCAAAATCTCCCAAATACAACAGTGTGTTATCAACCTGTATCTCAGCTTATCTATGTCAATCTATAACATTCACACAAATTCATTGATCTCTACTATAGTAATAATTATATAATATAAAATATGTTAGTAGCATAGCCTTGAGTAACACAATTTTGTTATTATTAATTTGATTATTGATAAATACGGTCATTATTTTCAACTGGTAATATAATTTTTATTATCTTTGATGATTATAAAAATTATATTACCTTAAGTTGAAACGACAGAACAAAGCTTTTTAATGAAATCAAAATTCTAATGAATAATCATTTATTAAAATTTATTAAGTCGAAACAATGAGTATGATATTCGTTGTAAAACTAAACTATCAAGAATATATTACTAATATGATAATATTAGAACACATCTAAATCCCAACATAATTTAGGAACAATGTTAGTCAGATTTCCAAGCAAAAATATTTTTATTCAGGTACACTTCTTCTTAATTTATATGCTGCTACATCTAAAACTTGAGGACTTAAATTCTTTACGACCCACCCTCCATCAGGGTACACCCTCGTGCTGAAGACCACTTCACCTTCACCACAGAACAGCTCCAAGGAACTAGCATCCAAGAAGATCCTCCAGTTCTCCGACTTCAGTGGCAGCCATTCCATTTGTCTCACGTCTCCTTCCCTATCTACAACAACTTTCCGAACTTCAGTGTCCCAGCGCACAGTGACCATACCGCCACCATCGCTGCCAGTGATCTCTAATATTATTTGCTTGCTTAAATCACCATTAACAATAAGTTCTCCGGTCTTATCGAACTGTATTTTATCACTTTCTGCAAATTCTCCATCAAATACGGTTTCCTCTCTTAGACTAGTCATCGACTCTACGGGCTTCATTAGCACACGATTGGCAACTAAGTCAAGTTCTCTGAAGATCGTCATAGCTCCTGCCCAGCCGTCTACGTCTTCAGGGTGTGGGACCTCCCACATTCCAAACCATGCAATGAGAATCCTTTTTCCGTCTACCTCGGTGGTCTGTGTCGCATAAAAGTCATGCCCAAAGTCTATTTCTTGAAAGTCAATCTCTGGCACAAATTCAAATGTTTCATAATCAAAACTTCCAATAATGTATCCTGTCTGATGAGTGTTTTTATATCTATCGCCTTGAGGTGCCAGTCCTTGTGGGGACATGAGAAGAATATGCTTACCTTTGAGCTCGAAAAAATCAGGACACTCCCACATGTAACCCATTTCGCCTGTAGACTCTCCTAGGATGCTTAGAAATTCCCACGTGATCATGTCTGGGGACCTATACAGCAGTACTCTGCCTCTTTCGTCCAAAGTCTTGCTGCCTATAACGACATACCAGTAGTCACCATACTTCCATACTTTAGGGTCTCGAAAATCTGGGGAGCCATTGGGTGCAGCTGGCAGGACGGGATTCCCTTCGTACTTGTGAAACTTGACGCCGTCGTCACTAAATGCCAAGTACTGCGTCTCATTGTAAAACGGTTCCTGCTCAATAATTTCGCGGCCTGTGTACATTAACACCATTGTGTCATCTTTAACAACAGCGCTACCAGAGAAACACATTTCTTTCTCGGGCAGCAAGGCTGTAGGTAGTTGTGTCCAGTCCACTAAATTGGAGCTCACCACATGCCCCCAATGCATAGGTCCCCACTGGCTGTCGTATGGATAGAATTGGTAAAATAGATGGTAGTCTCCCTTGTAGTGAACGAATCCATTGGGGTCATTCATCCAGCCCACGGGTGGTGCTACATGATAGTGGAGTCTGTACCTGGGGTTTATATCCGCCTTCTTTTCTTCTATGTATTGTTCTAACTCAGTGAATGCGTCGCTCTCCTTAACGGACTGGAGGTGTGCACTCGCAACCACACTTAGTAACACCACGAATGTCTTTATCGGAAGCATGATTGATATCATTTTTCACATGTTGCTGCTTATATACCGATCTTTTAGCCATGATAAGATTTTTCAAGTGTTTGTTGAGAGAACCGTAGAGATAATATAAAATTCATAACAGTATATGGATAGATCATTGTGGTGAAGAGATTAGTCAGACTAGAACCTGCGTTACCGGTTCTAGCTGCTACCAGGCGCGCCACGGAGAGGCTCTCTTCATGCGCCCTTAAACCAGTGATCCTGAGCAAGGGACCCTTATCGACCCATCACATACCCAATGTGGATGTGGTGCCCCATCGCAGGACATGACGCACCTTTTGTCCTGCCCGTCCTGCACCCTTCAGGACATGATAAAGGCCAATGACCGGGTCCTCCAGGTAGCGAATTTTTGGTCCAACAGTATCTAGATAATTAACATGATAGAAGGAGAATATCATTATAGAAGAGTTTAAAATAATATTAATAAATTAATTTAGTCAATCCAAACCTAGTCATTTTTAATAAAATAGATGTCGTTTATGTATATGTAGGTATAGTATATATAGGATAGCTGTGACTGAACTTCAAATTCGGTCGTGCATTTAAGGAAGGCTTTAATCCTTTGAGTTAAGACTGAAATTCCTCTAAGCTAAAGATTGTAGTTACTTAGTATTAGGTGATGCTTCTAATTCAGGTCAAGTGAAAGTTCGTTAGAAGTAATGTCACCTGTATTCCAAAAAGGGGAAGCAGTGGTGTATAGTAGACACACATTTTGATAATTATCTTATGGGTAGGTCCCACGCAATAGGGCACGAGCCTACCGCCATAACTGTTACTTAAATGCTATTTACTGTAACTGATGAATTTAAAAAAAAATAAATATTATTTCTGCAAATAGGTTTTTAAAAGGGTAATAGGTTTTTTTTTGCCTTTCTTAGGCGCTATGCACTGACCCTGTCACCAATACTGTGTCACATATTCAACCTCTGCTTTCAAGAATCCATATTTCCATCTTCTTTCAAAAAGGCAATCATTCATCCTATTTTTAAGGGTGGCAACGGGAACTTGCCAAATAACTATCGCCCTATGGCTATTCTCAGTGTCTTATCTAAGGTGCTCGAACGGCTGGTTAATAAAAGATTAACACAGTATCTAGAGCACTTTAAACTATTATCGACCCAGCAGTTTGGTTTTCGGAAAAACAAATCGACTTGTGATGCAGTCCATGATTTGACGGATAATATAGTGCAACTCTTGAACTCAAATAAGAAGGTACTGTCCATATTTATTGACCTCGCGAAGGCTTTTGACACAGTTCCTGTTCCCATCCTTTTGCTCAAACTAGAAAATATAGGTGTCAGGGGTTCTCAACTTAATTTCTTTAAAAGCTACCTTACAAATCGCTCACAGATCGTAACTATAGATAATTGTAACAGTGATGAGTTACCCATTGAATACGGAGTACCTCAAGGCAGCATTTTGGGCCCCACGCTGTTTCTTGTGTTCATTAACGACCTTTGCAACCTCAAAATTCCCAATGCCAAAATAGTCTCATTCGCAGATGACACAACCATCACTTTCTCCGCAAATTCATGGTCGGAGCTACAAACTATTTCTCAAAATGGCTTTAATTCTACCTTAAGCTGGCTCCACTCCCATACCCTAACCCTCAATACCACCAAAACCCATTTCGTTACCTTTACTATCAATGCCTCGTCTCAGCCCAAATCCAATATTCTTATAAAAGCCCATTCTTGTTCCACGCCTTCCCAGCAAAACTGTCAGTGTCCTTTACTTTCTCGAGTGCACCAGGTTAAATATCTAGGCGTGATTTTGGACCAGAATCTAACTTACAAATCCCATATTACCACACTTACAGGGCGCATACGCAAACTCATTTACATATTTAAAACCTTACGTCACGTAGCCAACCCCACAGTTATCCGCAATGTATACTTCTCACTATGCCAGTCGATACTTACTTACTGCATCAGCTGCTGGGGTGGTGTTGCAAAAACCACCTTAAAGCCCCTTGAAATTGCCCATAGGGCTATCTTAAAAGTTGCTACCTTTCGGCCTATATTGTTCCCTACAATTGACCTATACAAAGCCTGTAAGGTATTAAACGTAAGGCAACAATATATCCTGCACGCCGTTTTAAAACAACACCGCAAAGCCCCCCTCTATCTCCCCGAAAAGCGACGCAAAGATAAAATATTTACTCTTCCATATGTCCGTACAACCTTTATTAAAAATTTCCAAATTTATACCGGTCCATCACTTTATAATAAAATAAGTGCAAAATGTCCCATTGCTAGATTATCATATTTCAATTGTAAAAAGACAGTACATTCACTTTTATTAAATCTAAACTATGAAAAAACCGAAGAATATTTATCCAAGTAAACCCACACACACGCTAACACACGCACACACACAAACACACACACACACATACACACACACACACGCACAAACACACACGCACGCACACACACACACGCACGCAATCATACATGCACACGCACATACCCACTTAGACACACACACACTTTTTGTAACCTTAACTGTAATTAGTAATCTTAACTGTTATTAGTAATTATTGTTCTTAAGATAATGCTATTGTATATTTGTACCAACACTCATGTCATTGTTCCTGAACTTGTAACACGACTGTAATTTTTATTCTAACCATAAGGGGACTGGGAACTGTGTCTCCTAAACACAGGTTATTTCATAGCCTATCTAGGAGAGCAGTGCTCCACCCATCTTATTGTAGACCATATAAACAATGTTGTATTTTATAATCTAACAGCAATGAACTTACCTGTAATCACTACAATCCCATTTCTTAAATAAATAAATTATTATAAATTATTATAAATTATTATAAATTATAAATTATTAATTATAAAAAACACTTTTACACGTTTTTTTTTCTGTCGTTCGTCATTTCCTAACTGGCTACCTCTGAGAAGAAACACCGAAACAAACTTAGGGTAATTGTTTATATCCAACTGTTGTAATAAAAAAAAATAACTTTGCACAAAATCAGGCTCTGAGCTGCTTTTAAGAATTTTCCTAATGCAAAAGGGAAAAACCATATTACATTAAGCCTGGCCCAAGAATCGAATCCAGGTCCGTATAGGCGCGTTTGTAACTTTTAGATCTCAGAATGACCAGAATTAATAGTTAGTTACTATAAAGCGAAGTACCTACTGTGTTTGGTTTGAACCCGCTCCCTTTTGTATGTGAATCTGGCCCGCTTCTAGGACAGGAGACCTCATAGACAGAGACCCCTGGACTTTCCTTCATTATAGGTAGGTAAATAATTAACAACATTTGTAATAAAACATTTATTTAAAAAGCGAAATTCCTCCAAATAAATATATAAACAAAAGAAATAATAGATTTATTAATTTAGTACAATAATTCTTAGCTATGAATATTATTTTTATAAACAAAACATTATTAATGAGACCATAACATTATTAATAATTGAACTTAATTAGAGACAATAAATACGACATTGTAAATTTTATTCATTATGTGAATATTTACCGACTACTAACCAATAACACTTCACTTGGCATTTCACAAAATGACTTCATATTATGTAATGAAAATAATAATCACAAACATCATGAAAGTAAGAGTAAAAAAGGTTCTTACGTAATCAATATCGTTAAGCATACATTTTTGTAAACTAAACTAAGTAAAATTGGTGATAAAAAATGTAAATACAAATGCCTAAAGGGGGGTTTGGCTACCTCTCAATTTGTAAGCAATAACAGTTAAAGGCTGAGAGCCCGAATTCGTCACTACCCAGTTCCCAGTAGGATAGACTCTTGAGCTAAACACTACATCACCTTCACCGCAAAACAGCTCCATCGAACTCGCGTCTAAAAAGATCCGCCAGGTTTGAGCAGGATCAGCAGGCGTCCACGGACCTCGTCTAATATCGCCATCTCTATCTACCGTAACATTCTGTGTATCCCATCGCAATATTATCCCACCGCTTTCGCTACCCATAATCTTCACCTCAATATTTTGAGACCAGTCGCCACTAATAATTAGTTCTCCAGTCTTTTCAAGTGTCACAGTACCATTTTCTACAAGAGTCCCGTTATGAACAGTTGATGATCGAAGAAGATCCATATCTTTCACTGGGTTCATTAGAATTCGATCACCCTTTAATGTTAACTCTCTGAATATAGTCATGGCGCCTGCCCAATGATGTTTTGCCTCAGGAAACTGGGCATACCACATTCCGAACCAAGCGATCAGATATCTTCGGCCGTCTTTTTCGGTTGTTTGTGTAGCGTAAAAGTCATGGCCGTAATCGATTTCTTGAAATCCCACCTCTTGTTCAAATTTGTTTGTTATATAACTAAATTTTCCTATAATGTATCCTGTCTGATACAAGTTTTTGTACCTATCGCCTTCGGCAGTCATACCTTGCGGAGACATAAGAAGAATGTGCCTCCCTCCAAGTTCAAAGAAGTCGGGGCACTCCCACATGTACCCCATACGGCTAGAAGGTGTTCCAAGCTCACTTAAAAAATGCCAGGTTTTCATGTCATCTGATCTGTACAACAGAGTTTTGCCGATTGTTTCATTCCATTTAGGATTTACTGGATCTACTGCATTCGTACTGCCCATAATGACATAATAGTAATGGTCATGTTTCCATACTTTAGGGTCACGAAAATCTGGTGATCCGTTAGGTGAACCCGCAATAACTGGATTGAACTTGTACTTGTTAAATATTTCACCATCATTACTGAATGCCAAATACTGTGCCTCGGATTTTGGATCATCTTTATGGCCGGTGTACATCAGGACCATAGTGCCATCTATCTCTATAGCACTTCCAGAGAAGATTTGTTCATCTCCTGGTATTAATGCAGTTGGTTTTTCTGTCCAGTCAACAAGATTTGGGCTTGTTGAGTGACCCCAATGCATAGGACCCCAGGAACTGTTGTAGGGATAAAACTGATAGAAAAGATGATACTCGCCTTTGAAGTATGCGAATCCATTGGGGTCGTTCATCCATCCGACGGGGGGCGCCACATGATACAGCAATCTATATTGGGAGTCGATTTCTGGCTTCTTGTTCTTTATGTAATCGGCCAACTTATTCCTTTTTATAAGTTCCTCTGGTGGTGTGGGGAGATCACACGCTAGAACACTCACGACTAAACTGAGGAGCACCACGTATACTTTTAGAAAGCCCATGATTGATAGTGGGTTATCTTGTGAAGGGTTGACTTTATATAGAGCTAACTATGAGTGCTGATTAAAATTCAAGAGCTTTGTTTTTGAATTACCAACAGTATGTCATTACGTTAGCATTAATTACTTTAATGTCTGGATTGCCTCGTTGGCCTAGTGGTCGCTAAGCGTGACTGCTGAGAACGAGGTCCTAGGTTCGAATCCCGGGACAGGCAAAGTGTTACTGAGTTTTTCCATTAAGTAATTCTCAGTAGCAGCACTGAGTCTGGACTTGTGCTCGGTTATAGCAATAGGCTCGCCCTCTATTACATTGGGGACCTACATAACTGGCAAAATATGTTTAGTACCTATACACCTCTGCTGACCCCTTCGGAGAATACAGGCGTGATGTTATGTTATGTATTTAACATCTGAACGACTTTTATTCTACTAGTACTCAAATTAACATCATACAATACGTCGTGGAAAATGAAAATTAAAGTACATATGTGTCTTCATTTCAAAATTGACGACCTGATTGGCGTAGTGGCTAAGCGATTAGACTGCTGCGCTAAGGGTAGCGGGTTCGATTCCCGCACGGGGCAAAAATTTGTGCGATCCACATTTGTTTGTCCCGAGTCTGGGTGTTTGTGTATGTGATATTTCATGTTTGTGAAACGCACCCACGATACAGGAGAAATTCCTAGTGTGGGGCGACGTTTATAAAAAAAAAAAAAAAAAATTGCAAGACTTGAAATTTATGTAACAAAGACTTGCATTTATATTAAAGTGAAATATTATAAGGTACGTGAGCCGAATGCCGAGTCGGATGGTTTAATACAATGTGAAATAAGCCAACTTATTATGCACTAGGATGTTTACTAGGTTGTGGAAGCGAGACGCCGCATTACACTACAAGTAGCGGCGTCTCGCTCCCACATCGGAAAATGACCTGCTTTAAAAGTTCTTGGTAAGGGAGCTGAGTGCGAATTCGTCCACGTAGAAAAGTTCAGCACGTCTTTTGCGGGCCTAAAGCAGTCCTATGTCGTTTCTGGGGCTCTAAAACTCGGTTTAAAGATTTGATTTCAAATAGAAAACAATACATTTTACAATAAGATAAAAAGAAGAAAACTAGAAATTCTTCATTACATATAATTTCATCAAACATCAAACTTACCAAATTTCATCAAAATTTGTTCAGTGGTTTAACCGTGAAAGCGTAACATGCAAACAGATAGGCTAAGTTACCGTCGCATTTTTAAGGTTAGTTAGTATAATTTAAATGGTAAGTTAAGTAAATGGTTTATACATTTGATAGACTTTCTGATGGGCGCAGTGGCTAAGCCATTGGACTGCTGTGCTAAGGATTAAGGGTTCGATTCCCGCACGGTACAAAAATTGTGCGACCCGCAGATGTCTGTCCCGAGTCTGGGTGTTTGTGTATGAAATATTTCATGATTGTAAAACGCACCGACGATACAGCATAAATTCTTAGTGTGGGTGACGTTTTTAGAAAAAAAAAATGGTACTACAATAGAGTATTTGTCAAGGACTTCTTCTTATCGTATGGTTGATTAACAACCTGGTGTTAGAGTTTAAACCGCCTGTAGGCCTCTGACATGGCTTTACACACCGTTGAAAAAAAAATCTCTCAGGTGTGCCGGTTTCAAGCGATGTTTTCCTTCACCGCTTTTAGCAACTGATGACTAAATTTATAGTATGAACATGAATTCGAAAAGACATTGGTGCGTGCCGGGTTTTGATCTTGCGACCTTAGACTTGACAGTTCAACGGTCATACTACTCTGCTATGAGTACTCCAAGTGCTGTCAAGGACTATAAAGTTAGGAGAGTAAGTTATGATAGGATTGACTTGAAACGAAAACACCCAAACAAATTAACCCTTTCCCAGTCTGATGAGCCATAGATATATGGTATCGTACATGTCGATTGTTTACCTATTGTGTCTACTACGCGGACAGTCAAAGCGATAAAAAATAGTGTTAATGGTTCCTTTCAACATGACGTCGCTAACCAACAACGGCGGACAGTCTAGTGTCACGCGTCACAGACGGCCCGGCTTGCTCTGAACTTGTTACTTAAATTTCCATTATGCCTCAATGTTATGAATTGATCTCAAACAGAAGGTAAAAATACCGCGTTCTGTTAAATTTGTGACTGCCTCCTTGGGTGCGTGGGGCCTAAACTCGAATCCCGGGTCAGGCCAATTGTTAAAACTGTTAGGTAATTCATAGTAGCACCACGGTGTCTAGACTTGTGCTCGGTTGATGGCCAGCTCGCCTATTACATTGGGAGCTATGACATAACTGGCGAAATGTGGGTGTACTATACACTACCTCTGCCTACCCCTTCGGGGAATGCAGGCTTGATGTGATGTTATATCAAATAAGCTATTCTTATTGTATATCGTGTCGACACGACCGTAGCCTGACACAAGTATGAACCACTTGAAAGTTTCCGCCACTCGTCAATGTAATGTAGTTAGTTATACATGAATACTTAATATTAAGTAGCGCGTGAGTAAGTATTCAACAAAAGGGGAAATACGGGCGTATCATAACGACTGTACTTACCGAATGGGTAGGCATGTAGGCAAATACGCTAAGTGCGAGTTTATCAAGCATATTTGATGATAGGCATGAATGATATCCTAGTCTTTAGTTAACCTTAATTTCGATATTTTTCTTATGATGTTATCTAATTCTGATAACAACTTATGTTTATTTTTAACACTGTCATCACATTCCTTATTTTAAGTAAACCTTTCCCATGATTTATTAGGTTAATTTGAATATAATAAAAAGGAGGTAATCAAAGTTATCGCAAGGCAATCGCTCAAATGCACTGCAATATAGATTTCAACTTGAATTCGACCTTGGAAGATAAGTAACCTCTTCTGGTTGATAACAGGCCCTTGAGCGGTACTCACGCTGGCATTATCGCCACATCAACATACCATCAGCAAGGCTCCAGTACTTATGTAATGGAGCATGCATCATCATACAAAAAAAGGCTATTAGCTTGCCCCCTACGATATAAGATATATAGGGATGTTCATTACCTTGGAATTAATTTAAATTCGAAAAAGCGTTTAAAAGGAATCCGAAAATTGAAAATTAATAAAATCCATGGAAAAACGAAGGATTTAATTATAAAGCGTTTTTAAGTTTATGGCGTGTGGTATCCGGCCTGGAATTGACCACCCCTATCCTCCCGTAGGTGTCGTAAGAGGTGACTAAGGGAACATCCAGAAGATGGGCAGCAGCGTCTTCTGTAACTTGACCACCAACACTGCGATCCCCAAGCCGCTTGCCAAGCGTGGGGATTATGGCAACCTCCCCCCCCCCTTCTAAAAGAGGGAGGCCGTTGTTCAACAGTGGGCATCTATCGGCTGTTGATGATGATGATGAAGTTTATGGAGTGGGCATTCTCTATCTCTATCCTTCCTTCGCAAAACGGGCGATGCAACATGTACTGTGCTACTACAGGATAATAAATATATAATATATATTGCGTTTTCAAAGAGTCGGAAGTAACATTGAAATATTATTTACGTCACAATACATAATACGGTCTTATGTAACTCTAAACGTATATTAAAAATGTTCGGTTTGGGGTCAAAGGTCGTGAGATAGTTTCGTGATTTACCAGATTTACGTCAAACTATATCACTTGTTTACTAGATGTGTTTTTTTCATGATAATTATACATTGTACCTAATTAGGTACCTACTTGATTGTTTTTTACGTTTAAAAATATCCGGGTAACGTCGAGAATATTGTTCTTTGACACATTGCCCTATTGCGCACAGATATAAATATTCCATTCACTTGAATTGCCTGTGTAAAAGATTGTGGCTAGGCTAAAGTTAAGTTAAGTAAAGCTGCGCTAACTGCGGCAGGTCTGCGGATGGGTGACCATCTATAGCCATACCGAGACCCTGCCGTGCCTGGGGCGATAGGGTCCTGACTATCTTCAGTAGATGTTGGACAATTAAATAGAGGCAAAACTTTGTGCGAACCGCAGATGATTGTCCCGAGTCTGGGTGTTTATGTATCTAATATTTCATGTTTGTGAAACGCACCCACAGTACACAAGAAACTCCTAGCGTGGGACGACGTTTTTTTAAATATCCATTACTGGCACTTATGGAAATTCAAAAAATATATGTTGTTCGGCACCACAAAATAGATTGAATAGCACTCGATTCCAAATCGTGAACATAAAAAGCTTCTTAGCGTGATTACTTAAAAATTACCAAAAATTATAAGTCAGATAAATCTTAAGTCTTACATTTTAACTAAGTACAGGCTGGCTTAACCATTCCGCTAATCTTCATCAATTTAAGCATAATATTAAACACTTCAGAAACTTTCGCATATTATTAAAAACTTAACAAAGATTCTTTAAAAAAAACTAAGACTTACAACATTGAAAACTTTTGGGCAAGCAACCCTTTTAACATAATCAGAAAAGAAATTTAAAAAGCCTTATTGCCAACTTTTGGGATAATTTTACCTATCGTTTATTTTAATGAGAAAAATCCATCAAATAACTGTTTTCTATGGAACATGCGCACAAGTTGGCAACGCAGCGGTTATAAGGATGGCCATTAAGATTGAAGAGTGTCAACAATAGGCCTGTTAGCAGGAGGTCGGCTATGGGACCCATACGGCTCTTGAGTCAAGGGCGAAGAGTACGGGCTAACGATCGTACACACATTTGCCGCAGTAAGCTGAATTACTTACAACATTTTGTATACGTCGAAGCTTACTTTCAGGAATTCTATTTCAATTTTTTTTTTTTGTTTTTATGTCGCCCCACACTAGAAATTTCTCCTGTATCGTGAATTGAAATATCACATAGACAAACACCCAGACTCAAAACTAACATGTGTGGAACACACAATTCTTTTGTCCTGTGCGGGAATCGAAGCCGCAACCTTTAGCGCAGTAGTACAATGTTTTGGCCTCTGAGCCAATCAGATTGTCATTGGTGTAGCACTGTAGGTACCTACTAGGTGAAAATCCATAAAATACATGAACACGATTTTATACCTCTACACATGTTGCGCAAAGAAAAGTGTGAGATTTGACAAACTTAGATGAAGTTTACATAGAAAAGTGTATACTTAAAGCTTCTTCTTCTTCTTATCGTATGCTTGATGAACAACCTGGTGTCAGAGTTTAAACCACCTGTAGGCCTCTGACATGGCTTTACACACCGTTGAAAAATCTCTCAGGTGCGCCGGTTTCCTCACGCTGTTTTCCTTCACCGTTATTAGCAACTAATAACTAATTTATAGCACGCACATGAATTCGAAAAGACATTAGTGCGTGCCGGAGTTTGAACTAAAATATAAATACGGGCGAATTTTAATCACTAGTTTTTGCTTCCAAGCCTTACTCAAGTCATTTTGCAGGTCAATTTATGTCTCATGAGGTTAACTGCGGTCTGAGCGTGGGCAGACCTCGGCAATATATTCCAACAACCTGCTTACTGACTTCACGAGAACCTATTTAATACAAGTTACCTAACTTTATGACCCAAATTCTGCAAAATATCCCCGGTTTACGGGTCATAGCAGATTCTATGTAAAATAACCTGATAATTCCCATCTAGACGCTGTTTCCAATATTAGAAATACGTACGTCTGGGCTTATGATTAAAGGTCAAATAATCAAACACGTGTACATTATAACAGTTTATTACACAATAGAAATTCTCCTAGAATAATGACATGCATACAAATACTAGAAATCATTAAGGCTAGTCTTACTCTTATCGATTAAAATCGGGTCAAGGCGAGTTCTGAGAAACAATTGAATACAATTGCAATTAATTCTAAATATATCACAGCCTTATCAATACGTAGTGTTAGACAAGCGGAAGTCCTAACATTTTGTTTATCCCTGTTCGCTTGACCCTGGTGGCTTAGGGTTGTGTCTTCTTCCGCGGAAATCGGTCGGAACTGACTTATCAATATCATAGCAACGTTCAAATCAAATTTACTACGCCTTTCTTCATCCCTGGGTTTTTCAGAATCCTTTCTTTATTTTGTTCCTCTCCATTTCTCGTTGCTCACTTGAAGCACTTTTTAATCAGACTCTCTCGTATAGAGAACCATAAAAGATGATAAGTATTCAGGAGAAAACTATCCACCATTGCAATTAGTTCATCTCCTTCCTATTTTCTAGTCTTATCTTTTCTTTTGCTTTTAATTGTTTCTGATTTATCGCTCTGTTTACTGGACTGTCAATATTGCTGGTACAATAGATACAGGCATAGATAGTTGGACATTGTCCTGCTTAGCCATCTATTCAGCATCATTATCCATTTAATTAATCTTTGTACATTACGCTTATTTGATGATTCATTTTGATATGGTTTATCAGGAGTAGAGGAGGAATAAGGAATGTATCTCATAGTCAAATGAATAACTACAAATATTCTTTGATCTGGAATTGTTGTTCAAATTATTTCAGAAAACAACAAGTTCTGAGCATCACAGCACCGGCGTGAAGAACTGTTTGCGTCAGATAATAGTTATTCTTTGAGTGTCTCGTCATTTTTGTTTTGAAAACAATTATCAATGACGTTATCCGTATTATCACCAGTTCAGCATCTTTTCATCTTCAAAACCCTATAACAAATGAGTACCTATGCGTGTTCATATAAGAGTTAACCGTGCGTAACACTTCGTCGTTCAGTAACCTAGGGGCATCAATAGCCCAGAGGTAATCCAAATGGTTGAACTTCTCGTCAGGCACTAAAAACATATCGGGTTTTATGAGCATCTTACTATGAAGTTTCTGAACATCTTTTTCGCTCGACAATAAATCATTCTTGGACCAGAAAAGTTTAATTGGGAGAGTTATCTTACTTAAGTCATACTCTGGGGGTGACGCAGCCCTATAAGTTTTCTTGTTGTTGAGGTATCCATAGTCATACTGTTGGAATTTACCAGAGATTATTTCTTGAGAAAAGTGTACTGCTGTCTTCCAAGAAGTTCCAGTGCCCAAATGAGCCAGAAACACTGGCAAAAGAGTCTTATTAAATTGACCTTCGTTAAAACCGCATAAGTAGAAAACTATGTTCTTGCAAATTAACGAGTCCATGTTTTCACCATTGCATGAGTTTGAAATCTTGCCTAGCGCTGAATTCTTTGGTATAAACTCATAAGTCCCTTGCAGCATATCTAAGTATGCTAAATTGCTAGCAATGGGTGCCATGGATCTCAATGGTGACTTCATATCTGATAGGAACACTACAGGAGCTAATGCTAATCCACCTGTCAGTATTTTATTATACTCGGGTCTCAAAGTCAACATCGCAAAGAGTATAGTAGTACCCATAGAGTGTCCAACATAAACTATCTTCGTATTTACACCTTTAGTCGCTAATATATAGTCTATGATCTCAGGAACATCGTACAATGCTACATCGTGCCAGGAAAAGTTCCAGTAGGCTTTGGAATCAGATCTAAACTCAGTGTGATCCTTAGAATATCTGTTGCCTCGAATGTTTGTCATCCACACGTCATAGCCAGCGTCAGCCAGGACATAGGCCATTCCTTTACCAGGACCGTTCATGATCCAGTCAGCAGAACTTGCGAATAAACCATGTTGCAGGAGAACCGTCTGAGACGGCACATCACTGCCATGTATAGAGCGAGGAATCCGGTGTATATTTAGAACATAACCTTGAGATATAACGGTGTGGGTCTCGCAAACATATCCATTTCTTGTAATAATTCCTGGAACTGACAAGAACACATCAGGGTTGTCCAGGTGCGCAGCAATATCGGTATTAGGAGCGTAAGCCAATGGATCTGCAGCTTTTCTTCCATTCTCCTGTATCTCTTCGATGTAATTGGTGAAATGGTCACTGATAATCTTCTCTTGTTCTTCCACGTAATTATCAACGGAATCCTTCATTTTGATTGCATCGTTATAGCTGGAGGAGACGAAGGTCTTCATGTTATCACTTTGTTCTTGAAAGAAGGTCTTAAAAGACGGGACGAAGGACCAGGACTCTGGGGCCACAGACCTGGTCACAGTTAGCAGAAGTAGTGGAGTAACAACGTGCATGTTGATAAGGTCTCGATTCAGACTGTGCGCGAGACAGCGCAGCATCAATAATATACTAAGTGTATTCGTCTGACCCCGGAGATGAGGTCACAACGTCACGAGATAACATTGATGTTGTGTGTTTAAAAAAAAATAACCCGTGTCCAACTTATCTTTCGAGACAGTGCGCGTGTTTTGTTATTGCAAAATTAGCCTAATGTAAAATGTAAAAATATATTATTATTCTACTTTTCTCTAAAAGTTTTAAGTAAACACATACTCGAGACTATTGTTAACCTCAAATTTAAAAGGTGCATTTTTAAGTCCATATGCGATTGGCGTAGTCCTTCAAATCTTCTGGACATACGGCAGGCCGCCTGGCTGCTATGTTTGGTAACATAGACAGATGATGTGAGATAAAACATTAGATAAAATGATTATGTAGTATGTGATTGTTGATTATTCAACGTCTAGTAGTAACATTGTGTTTGTACACATAACAAACATTACTATATTTTGTTGATATACTTTCAGTTGTACCCTATACTTTGTTTACTAGTGGTTCAAAGATCATTGTAGTTCCAAGAGTACGCTGAGGTCAGATAGCAATTTAAGTAATTTAAAAACAGTTTTGCCTAGTATTTTGTCTCGAATTAGTATTTATTTTTATTTATTTCCAAATTTTGTCATATTGGCTTTGTAATATCCATGGAGTGCCGAAATTTTAAATCCTTTTGGCTAAAACAAGCCCAGAAGTCTATAAATAAAGACTGCACATGCCTAAGGCGTTGGTGATGTGAGCACCAAGTATGAAATATAGTACAGACTGGGAAAAGAAAACTTTGGTATTGTGTTATAACTTCTACTTTTAGACCCACTACGAAGGTCTTAATACTCTACTCCAGTGTGATGCAAAGAAAATTACAATTATTAACAAACAGATAGACTAAATCATTTCCTTTAATATATGAACATTTTTAATGGAGTAGCATTCTATAGGTGGTCTAAAGGTTAGCGGACTAGATTCAAAAGAACAAAGTTGAATCTAGAATGAACAAATGTGGCCTAATTCATGGCATATTAATTACCTAACTCTTACCGCCGAACTCCAAGACATTTATTGGTAACTTAAACTATCACTAAGTAAAGGTTTCCTTTGTGAAATCTTTACTTAGTGTCAGTTTAAGTAATCATTAACAACTCTGAGTGCGGCCGTTTGTTAGACACCATTAACTAAAGTGTCCTTTAAAATCGTAGCAAACATGTAGGTATATTGGAAGCAGGAGACTGAAGATCGAGCTCAGTGGCGCGTCATAGGGAGACCTATACCAACAGTGGACTGAAATAAGCTGTAGATTATATATATAGCACTGATAGCTGAGTGATATGACCGTTGGACTGCCAAGTCAAAGGTCGCAAGTTCAAATCCCGGCACCCATCAATGTCTTTTCGAATTCATGTGCGTATTATAAATTAATTATCAGTTGCTAAAAACGGTGAAGGAAAACATCGTGAGGAAACCGGCACACCTGAGAGATTTTTCAACGGTGTGTAAAGCCATGTCAGAGGCCTACAGGCGGTTTAAACTCTGGCACCAGGTTGTTCATCAACTACACGATAAGAAGAAGAAGAAGCTGTAGATTATGATGAAGGTATGACTTGCCCAGTAGTGCACCGTGAGTCAGTCATAGGCTGGTGCGGTATTGTTTATTTATTATATTTACAAACATGCTTAGACACGCAGATTGTAGAATAACCTTGGAAATGAACTTTACACCTGATAACAACGTGTATAAATATTCAAGGCAAAACAATGCACCTTATTTAAATAAACATAGAGACTAATTTGCTTTGCTCATTAGGTTTAGTTACGACGTTTGTTTAGTACACTTTTTTTATCCTTATTGCCGTCCTTTAGCCTAATTTATCATTTCTGCGTACCTAACACGAGCAATTCTGCTGCCCGATAGTATTAGGGGGAATAGTAAACAGACTTGTGTAAGATAACAATGATAACGCTTGTTACATAAATATGTAATGTAAATATAATATATGTTACTTAGTAAAGTTTTGCGCTTTAAATATGGATAAAGTTCAAAGCATAAAGGACCTCAAAACTTAAATAGGCAATTAAAAAAATCACCGCGCTCTTGAACTTTCTCCGGTATCGTGGGAGCGTTTCACAAAAATGGAATACCACATACACGAACACTCAGAGTCAGGACAAACATCTCCGGATCACACAAATGTTTCACCCGTGCGGAAATTGAACCCAGTTCAATCGCATATCCACTGCGCCAATCAGGTAGTAATTTTTTGTCTTATGGTCCAAACTTCAATATTTGGAAAAGAACCACCTCCTTGGTCTAGTGGTTATACAGCGCGCCTGCTGAGCAGCTGTTATAGGGTCTTTCCACTTGGTAATTCACAGTACCAGCACGAAGTCTGGATTTGTGCCCAGTGGATGGCAAAAGCATTGGGGAATTGAGCCTATAACTTTGGGACCCTGAACATAACTTGCGAATTTAAGGTGTAAAGTATATAACTCTCTATGATCATATTATTTATATGGAAAGTAATACAATCTAATGACTAATTTGATTTGACCTGTCAAGCAGTTAGCACGACCCTCATTACTTTAAAATTCAGACCTTCTTCTTAGATATAATAAAATCTACAGTCAATACCTATAATATAAAAAGAAGTTATTTGTCCCTGTGAAATTCATGTGTGTAATCAAGTTGACTACGCCTTCCCGAATATGTGAGAAATCCCCGTAATTAATAGGTGTCGTAATTGTCACTGTTTTACGCGCAATTAGCAGTGAATTAACGACGTCGACTAATTTATATACGAGCGGGTTCTACGAACTAATCGTATCATAATAGTTCTCTGTAATCAGTTTATATTGTAAATGCAAGATCTATGTTCAATTTTCTTCTTATCGTATGGTTCATGAACAACCTGTTTAAACCGCCTGTGGGCCTCTGACACGGCTTTACACACCGTTGAAAAATCTCTTAGGTGTGTCGGTTTTCTCACGATGTTTTCTTTCACCGTTTTTAGCAACTGATAACTAATTTCTAGTACGCACATGAATTCGAAAGACATCATTGGTGCGTGCCGGGGTTTGAACTTTCGACCTTTGACTTGGCAGTCCAACGGTCATACCATTCGGCTATCAGTATATTTTGTTCAAATATATTATTGAACAAAATATACTAAATTCAATTAATATAAGTTAAAAATTAGATGTCACCTACGCAACATTCAATCTTTAACAGCGCACATTAATGTATCGACATTGTCATCTATAGATACTATTTAAATATTATAAGAAGTTACAATTTTGTTTGCTTGTATACAGAGTGTAATCTCCAAAACTACCCATCCGATATCCAAAATTCTTTCACCAATATTTAGAATGGACCTTAAGGGTGGACGTAGGCTTAATTCCGGAGAACACACGACCTTTTTTTCACGCTGACCACATCACTTACTTGCAAAGCTATGATTTGTGATAATAAATAATTAAACTGGTCATATGATAATCATTTTATTTAAAAAAGTTGAATAAAGCGTCTACAAAAAATGATAAAAAGTGGGATTTATAATTTGATAAATAGTAGTACTTAGTTAGTGTAGTTATTTATTAATGGATAATTCATGTCAATGAAAACATCTTCATTCTTGTAAATAAATGAGATGATGACGGAAGTCCATACCGACTTCATCAGAGGGCTAAAGGGGCCGCTTCAGTATAATCATATTAGAATTATTATATTATATGAATCATGTTTTAAAGTCACAAATCGTTATAATAATAATGACCTGCGTACTTATTACATAATTCATCCATTTTATCAAATATGATTGTGTTCTGTTATAAAATGAGTATGATTTAGCTATATATATGATACTGCTGGGAATTCGGAACCTTATTCTTTTTTAGGAGATTTGCTCAATGTGACCATTTCGGCTCTGCTGATCAGTGTTGGCGTCAATTCATTTTTAATTTTTTTTTTTTAAGTCGCCCCACACTAGGAATTTCTCCTGTACCGCGGGTGCGTTTCACAAACATGAAATATCACATACACAAACAACCAGACTCGGGACAAACAAGTGTGGATCGCACAAATTTATGCCCCGTGCGGGAATCGAACCCGCAACCCTTAGCGCAGCAGTCTAATCGCTTAGCCTCTACGCCAATCAGGTCGTCGTCGTTAGATCAGACATATAGAAATGGTCTCTTGTTTTACCACTGAATTAATAAACTCCTTTTTTTTCTTTAATAAATAGACACAGACATACCCAGGAACTTCGCATCGCTAAAGATTCGACAAATTCAATTCGGAAGCTAGAATAAATTAGTTTAGCAAGTCGTATTTTCTTATAACAATGGTTATACGCATTCATTTCAAATACTTAATATTTAAAACACGCATACCGTCTCATTGGAGCATCAGGGTATGTCTGTCTATCCTGAATCAGTATCACGTCTTATCATACATAATGCGCATGATTTGGTGGTCTGTCTTTACGCGCGCGTCGAAGTCGCGCATGTCAACGCGACGTCGCGCGGCGCGCTCGGCGTCGTGCAACACGTATTCGCGCACGCCGCACGGGCAGCACGCGCCGCATTCGCAGAAAGCGCAGCACGCCTTCACAGCACCCCACGCTCCTGGAAAACAACAAAGACGTATAGCTAGGTAAAACCTGAAGAGGCTGGCACAGTAGTTTAGAAACTAACACGATAAAGAGAAATCATAACTGCCTCGTTGGTCTAGTGTATGTATTCAACGTGTTAATAGGTCTTTCCATTACGTAATTTTTATTAGCAGCACCGAGTCTGGTCTTTGTGCCCGGTTGAGGGCAATATGCTCGCTCCCTATTACATTGGGACCTAAATAACATAACTGGCAGAATGTTGGTGTACCTTACACTCCTTCTACCTCTTAGGAGAATACGTAATAAATAGCTACAGCAGTAAAATAACTTGACGACCTGATTGGCTCAATGGCTAAGTGATTGGACTTGCGGGTTCAATTCCGCACGGGTACAAAAATTTGTGTGATCCGCAGATGTTTTTCTTGTCTCTAGGTGTTTATGTATGTGATATCTTAGGTTTGTGGAACGCACCCACGGGCCACGATACAAGAGAAATTCCTAGGGTGGGGTGACGTTTTATAAAAACACAAATAACATCAAAGTCATGCTTCACCTACATGTTTACTGCGCTTATACCCAATAATAAAATAGTGTAAAGTTGGGGTTGTGAATGATGTTCGTATCCTCTATGATGATCCTAAACCTACCGATAGCCTTAGCCATCTGCGCGTACTTGAGGTAGGGCGTCTCGACGGTGTCGTCGATGGGTGCCTGGCAGATCCTCACCACATGCGGCACCCGCACCGCGTAGCGCTCGTTGATCGTGATGCGCCGCGTGCGCCCGAACATGGGACATGGGCTGTTCGGGTATACTTTCTGTAACCAATATATATGATAATACTTTCTCCCTTCTCTTATCTTCTTTTCTACAACGCCTTCTTGGTCTCATCATAGTCCAGCCCCCGACCGCAGCCCCCTTCACCCTCTACTGGGTACAGGCCACTCATTTTGTGTGCCAGTCTCCACGCTTCTGTGCTATTCTCATCCTACGCCTTCTTGGTCTCGTGGTCGCAAATTACGACTATTGAGCGTGCTGATACTGGGTATTTTCATTAGGTAACTCTTAGGACGTTCGAAGTCTGGATTCGTGCCGGGTTAAAGGCAATATTCTCGTTCTCTATTTCTTTTGGACGTATAACTGAACTGGCTAAACGTGTGTGTACACTACCTCTGCCTACCTTTTCGTATTGTTATATAGTTATGTATGTCTATCTACAATGTTCTAGTCAAGGAGTTCCACACTCATAATAGGGTTGTTTATAGCTGGAAGTTACAATTTCTCTTAGATATTGAGAAACTTTTTAAAATTCCAAATTGTCCTCTAAAACACCCATATTGTTCCACCCACCGTCGGCCACCTCCTAAAGCATAGAGCGAGTGGTTTCCTCTCCAGGAGCAGTTCCTCCGACGTGTTCTGGATCTCGCCCTTCCATTCTCGCCGCCGACTCTTGCATATTGGACGGCATCTAAATGAAGTTACAAGAAAATAGTAAATTGCACTTTTATGTAATTGTAATGATAGTTACATCCTAACTCAATGGTTACATCATTTCATGGTTAATACGGTTTCATAAGTTTAGGTCGAGGGTCAAACCCTGGCAAGCACCAAATGTCGCTGTTCTATTTTCTAAGTATACGTTTTTAGTTATTCTAGGTAACACTGTCTTATAAAATCGTACGAAAGAAATGGCAATAGGGTTGCCCCTCTTACTATCAGATTTTTTGCGTGATGTGCCAAATGTGGGTTAGCATAGTAGAGCTTTGAAAAGCTTTCGATAGTAACAATAATCAGTAATAATTGTTGCTTTATGTCAGAGGCCTACAGGTGGTTTAAACTCTGAAACCAGGTTGTTCATCAACTGATAAGAAGAATAATTGGCTACACGTGTATTCTCTGGTTAATTTCGATTTGCCGTCCCATTGGACTTTGAATGGACTGGACTGGAATGGACTATTAAAATGTACTTATCTTCCTGATTATCTTTTTAAACTTTTAAATAATAATAATTTATTTATTCAAGAAATGGGATGGTAGTGATTACAGGGCTCATTGCTGTTAAATTATAAAGTACAACATTGTTGATATGGTCTACATAAAATTGGGTGGAGTACTACTCTTCTAGATAGGCTATGGAGTAACCTGTGTTAAGGTTACCGCCGATTTTTTTAAGGTCAGTGACCTGCACCATCTTCTCACGACCTCGTCTCAGAGTAAGGTAAATAGGTATATTATATAATTTACTTGCACAGATCCTCAGTTTCTTTTGGGTCCCGTCTAGACTTCGGCAATTGAATCATTCCTAAATTAATTAAAGAAAGTTTGTTAAAAAAACCAGGTTGGATAAAAAAGTGACATTTATATTAGACGTTTCATTTTTATTGTTTATGGCAATACCTTTTTGCAGTATAAAGAAAGAACTTTTTTTCTCGGCCTTATTACTATTACCATTCAGATTGGCAAATACACTTTGAACGACCTGATTGAGGCACTGCTGCGCTAAGGGTTGCGGGTTCAATTCCCACACGGGACAAAACTGTGTGATCCGCAGATGTATGTATGTCCCAAGTCTAAGTGATATTTAATGATCAGGATTAATTCAAATTTTGGGAAGAGGTTTAAAAAGATAAACATCGCGGTGACCTAGTAGTTGTTGTCTATGCATAAGGCTGCAGGTTCTAAGCTAAGTAAGTATACTTAGATAACTTATTAGCTCCCTTTTTTTTAGTTATTAGTTATCTCCATACCAAATTTTATCAACATTGGTCCAGCCGTTTCAGCGTGAAGAGGTAACAAACATACAAACACTCATAAACTTTCGCCTTTACAATATTACTGTGATAGTCTGATTACTTGGTAAGTTAAGCCTTCATTGAATAATATGGTCGAAACGGAAATTGTTGCTCGAGGGTCCATCAAAGTAACACCAAATTGTAATTAAAAAGTTGTAATTCTCTACCGGCTTACATTATTATTGTTACGACGACTATAGCGGGACAGTCGGCTTTTAGCTGGCTTTTAGGTAATATTGATACATTAAGATATAAAAATAAGTGTAAAAATTACATACCTAGTACACATTTTTATTATTTATTTAGTCATTAGCACGCAGTCTGGAATTTTACTCACCAATAGAATCAATCCTTGTTACATTGGGACTTACATCATAACTTGCAAAATGTGGTTGTACTATACACATCTTTTATACAATTTAATGTTCATAGGCAAACTGAATTTATTTCTACATTTTCGGTTTTCAAACGTTTCACATTGACATTTTCTAACAAAATTCTCATATTAATAAATAACGGCCAGAAACAGAGTTAACCCTCAACCGGTATACCCTCTTAATGTTTTTTCTATCATCAATACTATTTTTGTTGGTGACTGTACCCAATTTTGAGACACTTGAAATCAGAATTTAAATATCGCAAAATCGTTCTATTGACGCGAACATAAAAACGATGAAAAGACAAATATAATGAGTTTTGCTTCCTCATTTTCGAATTGGTTCCGAAACAATATTCTAAGTGCTTTTAGATTGAATTGCGCAAAATGCGACAGCCAAAAAAATTGATAGGTATTCATCTGAAAAAGTTAAATTAAAAAGAAATTACATTGAAACGTTGAGAAGTATTTTCTTCCTTAAATTATGCGTTTTACAAAAAAAAAATTAAAACCATCCGAGTGCGAGTCGAACTCGCGCACGAAGGGTTCCGTACCATTATCTATATAAAACTGCAAAAAAAATCATGTCTGTTATATGGGAGCCCCCTTAAATTTTTATATTATTCTGTATTTAAGATTTTTAGTATTTGTTGTTATAGTGCCAACAAAAATACATCAACAGTGAAAATTTGAACTGTCTAACTATCACGGTTCATGAGACGGACAGCGGAGCCTTAGTAATAGGGTACCGTTTTACACTTTGGGTACGGAACCCTAAAAACAATTAAATTTCGTTTATTATTTACTGTTGGTTTTACTACAAGCGACGGTTAATAGTCAGCTCTGCATAGTTCTCGCAATCCGCTTCAGAGCGAAACAGCTGGGCAGCACTAGCAGTTTCACCATAATTCATTATTTTGCATGTTACACAAGATAGTGTAATGAACACAGTGTCCTAGAGTAACAGTATCTCAGGCATCCCTTAGTGCAAGGCTCATAAACTATCATGTTAATGAAATTTAATCGCACATAATTACATGCGGTCCTAGAACGCGCTCGGTGGCGTTCCCGCCAATTTCCTATAATTATCGGGTGGGAGCGCGGGAAATCAGGTTTGCGGTCGCCTCCGCCGGTGCGGCGGCGCCACCGTCGCGACGAACCAATCTCATTTGTGCGCGAGACGCCGAGGTGGCCGCACGTCCTGTCTAGTACATTGAATTAACTTGCAGATGTTATTAGCTCGCTTTTTTAAAGAAACTGTGGATAAATGAAGGCATGGCTTGATATGATACTTTTGTATCTACATAACATAACATCACGCCTGTATTCCCCGAAGGGGTAGGCAGACGTGAACATATAGTACACCCACATTTCGCCAGTTATGTTGTAAGTCCCAATGTAATAGGGGGCGAGCCTATTGCCATCAACCGGGCACAAATCCAGACTCCGTGCTGCTACTGAGAATTACCTTATGGAAAACTCAGTAACACTTTGCCCGACCCGGGATTTGAACCCAGGACCTCTTGCTCAGCAGTCGCGCTTAGCAACCAGTAGACCAACGAGGCCGTCTTCTTTTTTCTTCTTTTGTATCTAGTAGAAAATTAAATGACTAGTGTTCTGAATTTTACAGAAGTACAAAAGCATCTTAAGTTATTCTTATTTAAACCTCATGATGATGTTTCAACCTGCTTGTCTTAAAGGTTTTTTTGATTCACCCCTTTCATATTCCAGTCTTTGATCCCTCAAAGACTGGAATATGAAAGGGGTTCCTCATACTTTTCCATTCACGACGATGGCATTACCCAAAGATTTGTATGTTGCTAATGTTAAATGTCACCGTTGATATTTCAGCTGTACAAATAAATGACATTGTGATATTAAATCATTCAAAAGTACGAGGATATGCCTTTTGAATAAACTGAATAAATCTATACAAACCCTCTAAACTGGACAGATCAAGTACATCCACGTTCGCTCCGTCGATCCTCCCTAGGGGGCGCCAGAGTATCAAGCATCAATTTACAGATCAAACTGTTTCCCAAACGGTGGCTCTGTTGAATTTTGATGTTTACATCAATACTGCTTCTAATTGAGAGCTCGTATTTGGATTCTTGTTTGTTTGCAGCAGTTTGGATTCAATTTTTAGTGTGAAACTTAGACGGAACTACCTTCCTACCTACACATATAACACTAAGTACCTAGTATTTTTATTGTATAGGTACTGGCACATAAACAATTCCTTGTTCCAAAAAGTGATCAAAATTATTGTTTTAATCCAGATTTTTTGTGTAGGTACTGAAATTATGCCCCCGGTTGACAACAAAAATCATTTTCGGTGGTAATTAGTTTATTGTAATAAATATTAGATATAATTCATTGATGAAGCATATAACTATATCTTTGACGACCCGATTGGCGCAGTGGCTAAGCGATTGGACTGCTGCGCTAAGGGTTGCGGGTTCGATTCCCGCTCGGGACAAAAATTTGTGCGATCCACAGATATTAGTCCCGAGTCTGGGTGTTTATGTATGTGATATTACATTTTTGTGAAACGCACCCACGATACCTACAGGAGAAATTCCTAGTGTGGGGGGACGTTTTTTAAAAAAAAAGAAAGAAAAAAAAACTAGTTTGGAGATCACAAATATTGTGTACGTAAATAGATAGTCCGAGGCTTGAAATAAAAAATCGTTGTACAAACAAAACAAAGCTGTCCCTTCCTTGCAAAGATTGCAAGATCTTATAAACCTAACATAATCACAATAATATTATAAATGCCAAAGTTTTTGATTGTGTGACGCTCAAAAGGCTTGACCAATTTTCTAATTTGTTTTGGAGGTAGCTAACACCCTGGATTAACTTAAAGGCTTTCTAACCCGAATAATATAGCGGATAACACCGCGAGGCGCAGCTAGTTCATTAATAAACCTATTTATGGATTAAAGTAACTAGCTAAAAATTAAAACGAGCAAATGGTAAGTATAAAAGCCATTAATTTTTCAAATAAAGCTCACGACACTTCTGAAAGCAATACGACAAACATAATTAAATCAAGCCAACAGCTCAACGTAATTAATTAAACAATTCACGAGACAGTACATTCTGAAGCTTTCATTGTTGAGCGTGAATTAAACCTTTCCGGAGCGTAACAAGGTGCAAATGAATCTGCATAAAGTCCCATTGTCCTCCAACGGGGCCGACCGAACAATTCGCACAAAAGATATTTCATCAAAAACCTCATTATTTTGTTTGTCACATTTTATTAGTCTTGCTAATTGCTAAGCTGATAAGGTTAACTTGATTTGTTAACTGTTAGATTTTAAGGCATGGCGCGGCCATTTTTATGATGATGGCTTCGTTGATTGTTGTGGATGATGAGCCAGCGCCTCGCCTTGTCATTGTGATGTCCTAGGCGTGTTTTTCTATACCAAATAAGATACTGGCATACAATAATATCATCTGCGGCCCCGCGTTACGCGACGGAGCGAGGTGCAGTATGATTATTGCCTTGGGTTGCTAGTGATGTAGTTGTGGGTTTGTAAGTCGGTGTAAAACAGTTTACACAACCTTCTTATCTAACCGAATTTAATCAACCTTCTTTTAGTCAACGCTATCAAGAATTTAAAAATTTTCGAAGAACTATTACCTCTTTTTCTAACAATCTATGCTATGACATAATACTCAAATTAAAATGTCTTACGAGAAATGTTGGTTTATTTATTTACGTACACATATCTCATTTTATTTGAGTCCGTAATACATGAAGTTCTAGCCACAATCAAAGTATTAGACAAAGGCATATTTCCATTAGAGAAGGATTCAGTTGGAGTACAATTTTATATAGACCTTGAAAACGATCATCATATGAGCCATTGCAGAGTAAATTCTTGGGCAAAAATGTGTTGCTTAACTGACGAAGACCATAAAGACTGCACCCTAGACACCATTCATGGCGATAACGTAGAAATAATAAAGCCTAAGAAACGAGAGACATTCGTTCATGTGTATCCGTCTTTATACCAATACGACCAAGTTGGTCATTGCGACTTTGTCATAGACTACAAATGTGGTTCCGGCAGAAAACCTAAACAGTTTGAAGTTAGCATACCTTTTGATACAAAAATAGCTAACAAAAAGAAATTGCAGTGTCTTAAAGCGTTCAGTGAGCTGAAAGGAACTGACTGTGACTCACTAGATGAGGATTCTTTACATCAATGTGATCCTGTCAATTGTGACTATAAATATTCTGGCAGAAGACCATTCTTTGAAAGCAGTCTCAGCAAATGCGTGAATGCGCCGGTTTGTGTAACCAATATGAGGAAGGAGCTTCCAGACATTGTCTATGTACCAAAAAGTAATACTTGTAGAGATCTAGATCATCCAATAACAATTGGTGATATTTATGCCATAAGCACTGGTTTAGGCGTCGTTACTGAATCAACATTGTCTCATAAAGATGATTTGAAGGTTCTACTAAAATCGAATTGCTCAACAATATCAGAAAATTTAATCTTGCTAAGAGATATGATGTACGGTAAACTATGTCCTTTATTCAATGGGGATACATCTGACTACAAAAATTGCTGTACGAACGCTTTGCTTTCAATATGTGGGTGCATAATCGCTATATGTGGGTTACTACTGTCAATCGTATGTTGCATTCACACTACACTGTGGTGCTACATAAAGTGGTCAAAAGGGGAACTTAAATATACTCTGACGAATATGAACTGTACTTGGCCAAAGAAGAACATGTCAGTGCCAAAAACATCACAGATAAATAGAGAGATCACGGACAATTTGTTAAGGGAAGTAATTGTAAGAGACCTACCGATGGAGTTGAGGGATAGCGTAGTGGACATTTGTCAGCGAATCGATCAAGATTTAACTCGGAAAAGGAGATACAGAGTGGCGGATCTTAGCAGCCAAGTTAATCTAGGACGCGGTAATAGTGATTCGCCTTCCGATTCGAATTCCGATGCATCTGTACCTGATGACGACGAAAGAGAACAACTAATAAAATGAATACATTTTTCTTAAATTGTATTGCACTGTGTAAATAATAAAGAATATACAAAAAAAAACTATTAATATTTCTCTCTAAAATTGGTCAGTCTTAATTTTATTATTAAAATTGTATGGCTAGTAAGCAGAAAATCAAAACCAATAGGAAAAATACTAAAATTAGCATTATAATTCATCCTTTTTACTATCTTCAGTTTTTGTATATTCTTCTTTGATGAAGTCCGCAGCTCTTTCAGCAATCATCATCGTAGCCGCATTAGTATTTACACTGGGTATCGTCGGCATTATACTAGCGTCGACTACTCTCAGACCTTTGACACCGTAGACTTTTAATTTACTGTCTACTACAGATGTTGGATCCTTAGCTTTACCCATCTTTGCAGTACCTACGGGATGGTAAACATTGTAAGTTACAGTTCGAGCCATACACTCCCAGTACTCCTCACTCTCAAACTCCAAATCATCACATCCTTCATAATGAATTCTTTTTAATTCAGCTTTAATTTTCTTAAATGTTGGAGTGTTAACGATCTCTGTAACTTTCTTAATTGCTTTCACAAACGTTTCCATATCACGTTTGTCACTAAAATATTTTGAATAAATCTTGGGGTGTTCCACACCATTGCTTCCACGTAATAAAATTTCGCCTTTCGAATGTGGTCGGCAAAGAGATACAAAGAAAATCAACATTTCTTTTTCTTTATTAAAGTCTGCAAATTGTTTACAGATGCTGTCTTTAAGAGACAAAGTATTTTTGCACATTGAATATACGTACGAAGTGTTTGGTAAAAAGTAGTTGTGATCTATTTGGACGTCAGGCATTGATTTTCCATCTGGGACGGATAAGAAAGCATTTATGTTAGGCTGGTCGTAGTTTGTAGCATGAGGACCTGTTTGGTCTATCAAGTACTGAGCCGCAGCTTTGTGCCAGTACTCTTCGCCTCTCTGCTCAGCTCCTGTATCAACTGTTACTGGGATAGGTATGCGGACATGGTCTTGTAGATTCCTTCCAACAGGCAAATCCTTTAATACATTAATTTCCATCTCTTTAAGATGTGCCTTAGGCCCAATACCTGACATCATTAACAGTTTAGGTGTATTCACTGTCCCGGCACATACTATAACTTCTTTATTCGCATAGTATGATTCTACATCGCTATATAAAAGTGAAACTGTTACTCCAATTGCTCTTTTAGTTTTTGCATCGAATTCTATTTTTTTAACATGAGTGTATTTCATAACTTTCAAGTTTTTTCGTTGACTTGCGGGATTCAAGAATGCCGTAGCAGTGCTCACTCTTCTGCCGTTATGTATCCCTACTCTAATTTTTCCAACGCCCATTTGTGTCGGACCATTCAAATCATCTAAGTATGCTAATCCCATTTCCTTATAAGCGTCAGTGAGTTTGTTGACTAAGTCTTCGTGGGTGGAATTGAGTTGATCTACAACAAACTGGCCCTCAGTTCCATGTTCCTTTCTTAGTTCTGGATTGTTAAGAATAAAGGGATCGATAATTTTTTCACTCTTCATAAAATATTTCTTCAATGTAGGCCAATCCCAGCCGTCATTGTCTCTAAGATGCCAAGGTTCGTAGTCTCCTGCGCTGCCTCTCATGTGAAGAAAGCCGTTAATGGAGCCTGTGCCTCCCAAGACCCTGCCTCGTGGCCAATAGGACCTGTCGTCCATACTCCCTCTATTACTGTTTTCGTCCTGCTCTGTATAGTATTGGAAGGTGTTTCGAGTCTTATGCGTTGCGGCTGAAAAGTTGGGTACCTGAAATTACGATTTTATGTTTATATAAATAATATTGCAATTATGTATTGACCACGGTGCATTTTTTAACAGAGTTAAATACATTATTTAGTAATATATAAAATGTCTAATATAGTAAAGTGGCACTGTTCATCTTCTTATTTCTAAGTGTTTAATTTTCCTAAGGACCAAAAATATACATACAGATCTGCGAATTTATTTGACTACTAGTTCCTATTAAAAAAAAACAAGCTGTCACTAAATATTGAATAGTTGAGAATATTGAATTGTTCTAAAATAACGGAACTTAAATTGATAAAGGAAATTTGAAAAATGATGGACACGAGCGGGATTCGAACCCGCGACCTTCGCCGATCCGTGGCGCTGCTCTAACCAACTGAGCCACCGTGTCGCTCAAATTTCCTTTATCAATTTAGATTCAAGCTTAGCATGGGCAACATGCTAAAATGGCACCAAAAGTCATATAACGGAACTTGTTATAGGTTTAATTCAAATAGGTTTTCCTCACTATGCTTTCCATGGGTGGATCTCCTCCGACTTCGATGAGCAGCACACTCCAGTCCTCCACTTCAGACAGTCTGCTGGCCAGCAAGGACCCCGCTGTGCCTGAGCCGACTATGATGAAGTCAAATCTATCGCCACCTGGCGGCAAAAATTGGCTTATAGAAAGAGAGAAGGATAAATCCTGCTGTTGAGTGATGCCTCCTGCTGAGGAGCTCCTTCGACACGATAGGAACTGCAGGGAACAAATCTGCTTATAATTTAGGACTGATGGCAGATAAGCACAAAAAATAACGTGTAAAGCATGGGTACGTACTGGTCAATCCATAGGAATAGTCCTTGGGCCATGGTTCAGTGATCAGACACTGCGCAGCCAGGAGATGCGTCACCAGGTTCGTGAAGGCAGTGCCAGCTGATCCCTGGCTGTACACAGGGCATCCGACAGGTAAACACTTCATGATCTCTGGAAGATATACATTGATTGATATAAAGAAAACCTATGTATTACAAAGACAAAGTTTGTTGATAATAAAATATGTATGTTTGGAAATACTCTACTCAATCACGCAAAAATTACTGAATGTATTTGCAGGAAATTTGGCGCACAGATAGTTTATATCCTAAAATAACATATAGGCTACATGTGATTTCGAAAAAGACGTATCAGAAATTTTCACGCTAACGAAGCCGCGGGCAGATTTGAGTAAGAAAATCTGGGGGCACGGCAGTGCCCCCGCCAAGTCGAGCAATAATATTGAGCTCTAAAAAAGGTAAACGATTTGTAAAGAAAATGAGACACGACCATCTTAGATCACTATGTGGAAAAGCACCTCAACACTATTAAGACTAGAAAGAAGATAAAACCTAACGTAAATGCTAGATATAATAAAAATTCACGGAACAAGTTTTATAATCATATTTCCACATGGCTGTCACATTATTGACAAAGTTTTCCTTTAGTATTAGCATTTTAGCAAACAAAGTTAAATTTGTTTACTGTTTACCAGAAACGTGTACCCTGAATATGTAAGTGTTACAGGGTGGGCAGACTATAAAGTGTACTGAGTCTTTTGATACCTAAATTAGGTTCATGTTTTAAGTAGTTTGTAGCTTAGCCAACGACGCCTTTCCTTAAAATGACTCCCTGCGGATACAATTTGAATACCAGTAGTATATTGTGTAGCTCATTATTCTCTCATACTTGAAATGATTGTTAAACCATATTTTTAAAAGAGTAACTATGGAGTTTCTTGCCGGTTCTACTCCATAGAAACGACTTTTTGGAACCGTGCAACTAGTTTGACGTTTTGTAAGTGCTCTTTTGCAGCCTATATGAAATAAAAACATTATGACTATGACTATGACTAGTGTGTTGAATTTGAGTACAACTTGAATGCAGTTTCAACAATTCTTGCTTCGGAACAACCGTTCTCTTTCTGTCTTCTTTTACGCGCCAATGATCTCCCACTTACATATTCCACATTGTTCAAAACTCAAGATAATCTCAACAGAGAAACATTCGCTTACAATGGATATCTCAAGGCCGTATTTACAAGTTGGTGTTAAACTATCCCCAATGAGACTCGCACCAAATTATAAAAAGAAGACAATTGGCAGCCTGATTGGCGCAGTGGCTAAGCGATTGGACTGCTGCGGTAAGGGTTGCGGGCTCGATTAGACAAAAAATTGTGCGATCCGCTACTTTTTGTCCCGAGTCTGTGTTTGTGTATGTGATATTTCATGATTGTGAAACGCACCCATGATACAGAAGACATTCGTAGTGTGGGGCACAGGTTTTAGAAATAAAGAAAAAAGCATAACTTATTTATACTTATCATTAATCAACGTTTGCTCAACTTTGCTTAAGTTCTAGTCACATAAGGGCTGTTATTATCATGTTAATAGGACAAATTCCGAGACCTGTAACTGAGTTTATCATATCGACTAGTTTCCAAACAGTTTTCCGTATCAAAAGGTACATTTGTCTCAAGTCTCTTTTATCTTTGGAGATTTGCCGAGGCTACCCGCTATTGATTATGGTAGCTACCAACACGTCGGACACAGTAATTGTACAGTCGTCAATACACAGGTAACCAATCCTGTGTGGACTATTATTTGCATTGCCTGCCCCCTTACCATGAGCTCTTAAAGCAGGACAGTTTACGTTGTGAAAGTGAGATGCCGCATTACACTGCACGTAGCGGCGTCTCGCTTTCACATCTTAAACTGTCCTGCTATATGAGTTCGTGGTAAGGGGGCTGTTCAATATTTGAGATACCTTGTAGTAATATTGCTGTGGACAAACACTTGCGTTCTCTCAAACGCAGATGAGTGTCAATTAAGGAAGAATATTTATTAAGAAAATGTTGGGGTCTGATTATTTATTACCGGTAGAATAAGTCCATTTGTAAGTCAAATAATCTTTTAGAATTAAGTTTGTGAATATTAATTGTTTAATTTTACCAAGAGTCTTGGAATCAAATTTTTATTAACACACGGCATATCGTATCGATATTTTTGTCCCAAATAATCTAGTACTTAAATAGTTTTATTTGTTAATAGCTATCACTAACACGAATTTCTAGCGTATTGCATTGACCTGTGGTTATGAGTAGACGTGATATTAGGTTAAATTGTTTTACAATAGGTATAGGCGCAATTGAAAGGGTTATGCCATATCCAATATCCGATATCAAAATCCAATTTTTATTCCAGCATTTCATACACGAACTCATGGGGTGCAAGTAGAAATCCTCCACAACTGACGATACTTAAGTACGTCCGGCGCACCGTGGACGGTCGCTACCATCCTTGTTGACCGACCAATTTTTACACCACGGCAAGACCTATTCTATGTAGCTATTGGCACATGCCGATACGAAGAAAAATAACATTTTTGAGTTTGCTAATCTCTAGATAAGTAAATACTAAGAGCATGTTACTTACAATTTATTTACAGCACAGTTTGATTAAGATTACGAGTATAAAACAGAATCGAGCTCGTTCATTATAATACTGATATAGATTACCGACTGATCATTATACTCGAACCAATTTGAGAACACATTATTATCACTATATTTACCTTAGATAAGGAGGTTTACTAAATTACTTTTTATTATATGAGCGAATATTTATTGAGTATGTTTGTAGTGACAAAAGTTGCTCATATCAGATGACATTGAAATAGGAAGGTCTATAGGCCCAGCAGTGGGTGATACCGGAATGAAATGATGATGGTTAGGTATTCGTAACTGAAATAATTTTGTATGATTTCAAGATTGTCAAGAAATGTTCTAGAGTTTAACTATTATTTTCAAGAAACCAGTTCATATAACCCATAGTTTATTAGGTCTTGAAGTTATGTACGGGACCGCTGATTGGTTTTGCAAACCAAAACTGGCTCTTCACCTTTTATCAAAATTGGTCGAGCCGTTTAGAAGGTATTACAAACACACGCGTATCGAAAATTATAATGAAATCAAAATTTACGCATACAGCAACTATCCTATATTTAAACAATAAAATAACAAGTGACATAGAATGATATAACTAACGCAATGATTATAAAATTATCAATAAATAATGTTATCTATAGACACGTCAGTTTGTCAAAGGATTAGTTTGTTAGTAGGTAACCGGAGATAGTAATTACATTAATTATGAGATAACGACTACTCTTGCGATTGAGGTTCCCGGTGACAGAAAGATTACACCAAAAAGGTGGCAGATTGCCCTGACCATGGCGATTGGATAGTGGACACTGTTAACCAATAATTTCAAGACACGACTCCTCTATAAAAATTCTTTATTTTAACCCTAAAAACCCTACACATTTACTTATAAATAACTGTATCAGATTTTTATTAGCTTTGAAATCAATAAATAGTTTGTCAATTGAGTTTACAAAATATTGACGTCACAGGTTCATCATACAAAATCTATATCTATACTTTTTATGAGCTGTCAAAACGCTATTCGTGCATGCACGAATAGCGTTTTGACAGCTCATAAAAAGTATGTTAATTGACATTGACAATTGGTGGTGGACAACTACTCGATTGTTTTTAAATTTTCTCGATTAGCCCAAGATCCCACCGTAAGGTTGCCTCGTTCTCTTGTTTTTTTGTTCAGACATGTTTTTTATACATGTATATCGATTGAGGAATATAATTTGGCCGCAAGTAAAATTTACGGTTTTGGGATTACATTTCGTTCATATGTTTTTTAATTAAATATAATTCAAATGAAAGATAGGCATCTAAAGAACATAAAAAGGTAGGGTTGTCATTAAAAATTTGGCCGCAACCTGTCAGCTACCGGGTATAAACAGGCACAGCTTTGCTACAATTATACGTTCACTAGCTTTTTCCCGCGGCTTCGCTCGCGTTAAGAAGCCGTCTATTGTCAACATTTAGAACTAAAAAATATTTTGTTCGTCTTAATTTATTCGTTCCATTAGGTACTGATAGGTTCAAACTAATACATTTACATCCTCCATCACCCCCTATTTTATCCCCTTAGGGGTGGAATTTATCAAAATCCTTTTAGGGAATGCCTACGTAATAGTAGCATTAAGCATGCAAAGTCAATTGACAAAGTTTCATACAAACTTTCATCCCCTATTTTATCCCCTTGGGGGTAGAATTGATCAAAATCCTTTTTTATCATATAAATTAAATCATAACATCTACCTGCATGCCAAATTTCAGCCCGATCCGTTCAGTGGTTTGGGCTGTGCGTTGATAGATCACTATGTCAGTCAGTCAGTCACCTTTGAGTTATATATATTTAGAAGATATATATTTAGATAGCGTGCAAGAGGTTCGTGACCTTTAACCGCAGTTTCATGATGAGCTGCAAAATGTGAGCGAATAGACTCATGACTGACATGGACTTATGGGGATTATAATAATTATGTATGATTGTAAGTAGATATATACATTTAAGTTCGTATCTACCTTTACGTACGTCAAACTTTTAGTAATAAGTGATTAAAGCTGGTGTTTTAAGAAGATAGCTGATTGTGTTCTGAAGTAACTGAGTCTCAGTTTAAGCTTATCAAAATTATACAACTATAAAAAATTAATTTAGGTGATACTTGCGTGATTTCGCGAATATAATTAATTGCGAAATTGATGCCGAGTAGTATCCGGCCTAGAATTGACCACCCCCTTTCCTCCCGTGGGTGTCGTAAGAGGCGACTAAGGCAAAATTCAGAAGATGGGCAGCAGCGTCTTCTGTAACTTCACCACCAATACTGCGATCCCCAAGCCGCTTGCCAAGCGTGGGGATTATGGCAAAACCCCCCACTTAAACGGGGAGGCCTATGTTCAACAGTGGACGTATTTGGCTGATGATGATGATACTTGCGTACATCAAATCTCTGCCTTGAATAGCAATATATGAATATTTCTATAAGTATAATATAAATGTGGACCACAATATCGCAATGTACCTAACTAGAAGCCACCCCATATTAATGTAATAAAAATGTTTTAATACTTTTCCGAAATTCTCCATATTTTTGCCGACTACGAAATTCTATAAATACAGAATTCAATACCACACGTAATTTTGCCACTGTGAGAGTTATATTACTTGGAAAAATATATAATATAATATGGAATCACAGAATATAATTATTATAATTTGGGCAATATTACCTTTCAGTGAAAATGGGTTCACATTGAATTCATGACTTTAATTGTCAATTATTTTTGGTTGGTTATTATGTAGGTAATTTTATTTAATAACACAGCTACAGCGTTTTTTGTGGAAATGTGTTGTTTTGCTTTCGATTTTTTTTTGTATTGTGAGTGCGTTCGATAGCACATCAATAACACTATAACTTGGGACGAATATCTGCGGATCATTTAAATCAAACAGCAAGATAAGTTTAATACTCATAACAGCTAACCGAAGCTTCGACTTGAGGAAGAAGTTGCGTAACAATACCGCGAACGGAGGAATGTTCGTTAAAATATTACAAGTGGAAACGCAACTGCCTCGTTGGCCTGGTGGTCGCTAGGTCCGTATCCCGGGTCGGGCATAGTGTTATTGGGTTTACAAGTGGAAACGCAACTGCCTCGTTGGCCTGGTGGTTGCTAAGTGCGGCTGGTAAGCATGAGGTCCGTATCCCGGGTCGGGCATAGTGTTATTGGGTTTTTCCATTAGGTAATTCTCAGTAACAGCACAAACTCTGTAATTGTGCCCGGTTGATGGCAATACGCTCGCCCCCTATTACATTGGGACCTATAACATAACTGGCGAAATGTCGGTTTAGTGTAGTTAGTAGTAGGTACACCACCGCCTACCCCTTCGGGGAATACAGGCGTGGTGTTCTTTATGTATGGAAACTATGAAACGCATCTAAACTACAGTATATTGATGATATCAATACTTAAGTAAGAGTTAACTTCTGCCCCAACTAGGCAAGTTATCGTGAAGTAAGGGCTCTTTAAAATTTGCTTGCGAAAGTCGTGCGGCTGTCGTACGTTTCATACAAATTGCTAAACGGACGTCTAATATTTGTATGAACCGTACGACAACCGCACGACTATCGCAGGCTACTTTGAAAGAGCCCTAACTAAGCACCTAGTGGCCGCATCGATGTAGGTCAGTGAGCCGGCATCTCGATCACAGATACGCGTGATTGCCCTCTCTAATTGTTATCAGCTATGTGGGCACTAATGGCAGCCATATTCTAGCTATTCGCTTTTATAGCTTGTATTAAAATTGTTGCTGAACTCATTGTACGGATAGAATCATTTGCACTAAATATTTATGCTGAATTGATTTGTAAATAGGGTAAATGAATACTATATAATTTTTTATTTGATTTTAAAGTACTTTGTAAGCATGATAATTACTTTTAAAAATATAGAAGTATTCGCTTGTATCAATTAAATCGCACATCGCGTGCGATAAATTTATAAAGTGACAACAGTGTCTATAATAATTATCTAATTATAATGTCCATGTCATAGACGTCTAAAACATGCCCAAATACAAAGATACACTTATGGCTAGGGTAGAGTTTGATGTAAATTATAAGAGAAATTACGATGAACTTAATCAGATTAACAAGAAGACAAGGATTAACTTACTCGTTAAATATCTGCTTATATAATGAAAAAAGGCCAATCGCTGGTTATCTTAAACATTCCCTTATTATGTTGCCCTGTTAAACTAAAAATCAATGAATCTTTATCCTCAATGTTTTCAAATCAGCGGGCAAACTTATTCATGCGAAAAATAACTTCATATTTTCTTGAGGCAAATACTTTTAAAACACGATAACCAACAGAATAACGATACAAAGTTATCCTATAAATAACAAGTTTGTTGCTCGGTTTAAAAAATAGAAATGTGCCGTCGAACTAAAGCCGGTATATCGGAAAAAGTTGAACGGCCTTTCAGTTTTGTAGCGCCACTGTGGCGCAACAGTAGAGAGACTAGACCAGCCCCTAGACAAGTGGAAACACGCTTGACGAATGGAAATCAAATAGAATGTAAAATGTATGAATTTGACTTAACATAGACGAAACACTATGTCATTCCTGTATATTTAACTTTCTATTCGATAAGTTACTATTGGTCAAGCGTTTTGCCACATGTCTAGAGGGGCAGACCAGCCTAGAGGGATTGTATTCGTCAAAAATGGGAAACTACTTTCAGTCAGAATCTTCAGTAGATAACTCTGACGCCGTTTCACAGAATTACACCCAATAAGACCCCCCTCGGGGTCATCGGCATAAAAGTATTCCGAAAAAAAAAAAAAACACAGAATTACACTTTGCGGCACGTGTTAGTAGTAGGTATCTAGTTAGGTGGTATTAATTTATAATAATGGTAATGATGTTCCCCTGACCGAATTTCGGTCTCGGCTATTTCAGCTGAAACTAGCCAACTACGCAGGAAATATTATAGTGCACAATTATGCGCGCAAACACAGGTACACTCCCTATTCCCCCACTTTCATAGTCCGATAGGACGGTAGACCGAAACGACCGGAGAGAGATCAGGTGCATGACCAACGACTTAACGTGCCTTCCGAAGCACGAGGTCTCGACATGTGAAAACGGTCACCCATCACAAGACTAACCTCGGTAATCAACTGATCTGCGCGGTAGCCACGTGGCTACGAGCCCCTCGTTTATAATATCGTATTATTAGGAGATATAGAAGGTAAATTAGAAGGTAGAGGTTATATCACTGTGCAAAACGTCGGAAACATAATTACCTCAAGCCAATCACACCAAAGATTGACTAGATATTAGCCAATTAGCCTCGGGCCAAAATAATTCAGTTCTGACAGTCAGCCATTGATTGCTTTCAGAAAACGTCTGTGATCACACAGCGAGATTGGACATTTTGGAAAATTTACGATTGAGTGGCCCCAGATTGGGCGGCACTAAGGATTTTAGCAATTTACCTGACGCGAGCTAGATGTTATTTCAAGGTGTATGAACATTAATCTCTCTCAAATATGTGCGGAATTGGTAGGTACATATTAGAATCTTGCAACTGTAATTTATTAATTATGTATTTAACCGACTTTATTAATTTCATGGTTGTAGGTCCTTCACGTCTAAACTGCTGGATAGATTTTGATGAAATTTGGCATGTAGAAAGTTTAAAACCCGAGCAAGAACATAGGCTACTTTTGTGTAAATTAGACCCTCTCAGAGGTATATGATATATAGGTTAGCTATATATAGGTATATACCGCAAACAAACAATCTAAATTAACACGAGCGGGCAAAGCTAATTCTAAATAAAAAGTACTTGTAATACATGATAGGTATTTATAGTTAATAAAAGAAAAAAAATGTTAATGTGAGTTTTCCAGTGGCACATCACTTTTCCTAGTATGAAATAGCCATAGCCATTTGCACCTACCGGTAACCATTATATGGCAAGTTGTAGTTCATTGTGGCGTTCTAAGGCCTTTGTCCAGCAGTCGTCTTTCGGCTGATGATCATGATGATTATATAAGGCTCGGTAAGGTAATGATTGATATTAGAGGTATTTTCCACTTCTAATTAAACCGCGAAACGTATACGTAGCAGCAAACAAAATCAAGTAAAAGAGAAACCAGAACATCAGATCATACCAAATACCGACAAGAAAAACAAACTAACTAATCCACTTCTCCATTAATATCTAAATACCCACATAAAACAAGTTCTAAAATCCATTTTCATTAATGCATGTAGCAAGCTTTAATTGTATGGCCTTCTATTTGCATTTAGCCTCTAGAGTCCGGCTGATGTTCGTCACTTCATATGCAAATAGCACGGATTGCTTCAATGCTGTGCTGATGACCAGACAGCCAAGCCGCGAACCATTGGTAAGCTATTATACCTGCATACCTGTTATCACGCTATATCTAACTAGATGACCTGCGCAGTGGCTAAGCAATTGAACTGCTGCGCTAAGGGTTCGAAATCACGGGACAAAAATTTGTGCGATCCGCAGATGTTTGTCCCGAGTCTGGGTGTTTGTTTTTGTAATGTTTCATGTTTGTAAAACGCATCCATGATATAGGAGAAATTCTTAGTTTGGGTGACGTTTTATTTTGCATGAAAAATGTAAAAGAAGTATATATTTCATTACGAAAGTATTATAAAGAGGTCTTTGTTTGTATGTAGGGTTATCTTCGGATGTATCCATCGCATATCTAACATTATTTTACCAATATTTACAATGGACCCAAGCACTGATAGCCGAGTGGTAGGTATGACCGTAGGACTGCCAAGTCAAAGGTCGCAAGTTCAAACCCCGGCACGCACCAATGTCTTTTAGAATTCATGTGCGTACTATAAATTAGTTATCAGTTGCTAAAACGGTGAAGGAAAACATCGTGAGGAAACCGGCGCACCTGAGAGATTTTTCAACGGTGTGTAAGGCCATGTCAGAGGCCTACAGGCGGTTTAAACTCTGACACCAGGTTGTTCATCAATCATACGATAAGAAGAAGAGTGGACCTTTAGGGTAGACATTGGCTAGGTTAATCCCGGAGAAGACAAAGAAAACTTTCCACGCAGGCATAGCGGGCTGATTCTATTTGCTTAGGTGTAGGAAGGCAGTAGGACGGACTGTCATGACATTCATGACAAGGCTTGTTAAACAACTTGTCATGCAAAATTGTTCTAACTAATCGATTTTTCTAAGAAATTTTTATTTATGCTGGATAGTCATTGACAATTCATGTAAGTCATAAACAGAATTATTCACAACAGCTACGAAGTTGAGAGGAAATAAATAAAATAATAAACTTAAAAACATACGTGATCCGAAAGCACGACACTCCTTCTGATGCAGTCGGTTATAAATAAGAATCACAACGGACTAAAACAAACAAATATTAGGTACGTACTTAATTATTATCCCCACCTAGAACTTAATAAACTTATACAAATCAAACGGTCCTTATCAGACTCCTCCAAAATAGAAACAATACTCAAAATCTACACTATTATGCTTTTATCAGTACTTATTTAACATTATATTATGTTCAACAATAATTGCCAAAAAGTAAGTACCCTCTTACTTATACAGATACGTATGCAATTATGCATGTTGCCGGATAAAAACTGCTATCAATTCGTATTTACTGTAATGTATTCACGGCCTTTTATCCTTTTATACATAATGGCTAACCACCGCACTCACGTTAATGATTTCTTTAACTGACACTAAGTAAAGATTTCACAAAGGAAACCTTTACGTACCGATAGTTTAAGTAATCATTAAATGACTCTGATTTCGGCGGTTAGTCTTTTAAATACCCACACACAGTATTCAACAAATGTATGTTATGTTCATGTTAAAACCGGTACAATACATTCGTCACGAATCTTAATTGAAAATAAACAGACAGTTTATTTTACCTTTAATTTAAATACAATTTAAGATTCCTTTTAACACATTCGAACATTTTAAATAATTACAGACTCTATGTAACAAATACTCAAAGTTATGAAGGTTATAATATATAGAAATCAGCATAGTTTTAAAAAATCATTACAGTGGTAAGGAGTTACAACCTTCTGCGGCATGGCAGTCAGTGTTAACACTTTTGTTAGACTACTATTACACTACACACAAATGATTTTTATTCGTGGCGTTCAAAGACTTAAAAATATCCTTTTGTTGCTGATAAAAGTATCATGCAACAGGCAACGCCATCAAAATAAAGTTACGATAAAAGGAAAAATATGAGAGCTAGCTTGTGCTACTTAGATGTAGTGAAAAGGTGGGTAATGCATAAATCAGAGCACGATATGTTCCGCTGGCGGTCGTAACTCTAATATCACGACCGAGCCGCTCATATCGAGGGTGAGTACCCATCACACGAGCCTTGTGCGACATAACAATCAATATAGAGTACCTTTTAGTTCAGAAACTTTGAATTGGATCATAAAAATAGACAACTTTGAAGAACTCCTGCCGATTGCAGATGGAGCTGGCCTAATTAATATCGCACAAGTCTATTGATCTGCGTTTAGTGAGCTTGTCATGGGCTGGAAATACTACAATTACACATTAATCAAATACTGAGAACCGGGGAACTGAGTGTCCTGGACTTGAATTGGATCATAAAAATAGACAACTTTGAAGAACTCCTGCCGATTGCAGATGGAGCTGGCCTAATTAATATCGCACAAGTCTATTGATCTGCGTTTAGTGAGCTTGTCATGGGCTGGAAATACTACAATTACACATTAATCAAATACTGAGAACCGGGGAACTGAGTGTCCTGGACCGTTTCAAAGATCCTTAAAAATAGACAACTTTGAAGAACTCCTGCCGATTGCACAACTTTGAAGAACTCCTGCCGATTGCAGATGGAGCTGGCCTAATTAATATCGCACAAGTCTATTGATCTGCGTTTAGTGAGCTTGTCATGGGCTGGAAATACTACAATTACACATTAATCAAATACTGAGAACCGGGGAACTGAGTGTCCTGGACCGTTTCAAAGATCCTTCTTCGTTATGCTATGCTATTACCTTATCTATCCACACAAAGATGAATGTAATGTTTTAAATAATTAAATGCGAACCTAGTTCTCTCTTGTTTTCACAACTTTTAACCAATATTGAAGGAATCTTTCATATGCTTTAAGCCCTGGCTGGAGAACTACTTAAGCTATTTATAATCATGGGACACTTTAAAATGCCTTCCACGTGACTCCTGTTGTAATGTAGTTCTCAAATTGGTTAATGAAAGCCAATTGCAAAAGCTAGTTCCTACAACACAACGACAAGACTGAACTAATGAAATGAACTTGCCTTGTCCAAAATTCCAAATTAGAGTGGACGCAGTAACTAGTTACTTTTGTTTTTTGTGTGTTTGACACTTTTGTAACACATCCTTTGCATGTCGTAGTTACTTCAGTAGTTGCAATCACAGATTCTCCAATTAGCTTTTGATTGTAACTACAGGTACATTCACTAACTGGTTTCGTCGCTATCAGTACCTCTTAATGCGTTTGACAAACGTGATTGTGCATAGTCTTCGAATTTTGTTTTCAGGAGTAGTTTTATCTCGATTTCTATTTAAATAATCCTTTCCGAGACCATGTACCCGGCTCTTAGAACCACAGACGCGGAGTATACAGCAAATGCATAAAGCATCACATTACATTGCGCGGCGCAGAACTCGATCTACCCTCATTTTTATTAGATCGCTCTTACTACTTGTACGTATTGAGGAAAGCGTTTTATAACCACAACTAAAATCGTTTTTTTTATCAAATTTTAAAATACATGTACATAAATAACATTACGCCTGTTTTCCCGCAAGGGGTAAGCCGAGGTGTATACTATCTACTTCCTACACTCACATTTTGCCAGTTATGTTATAGGTCCCAAAGTTATAGGGCGCGAGCCTATTGCCATCAACCGGACACAAATCCAGACTCCGTGCTGCTACTAAGAATTACCTAATGGAAAAATCCAGTATCACTTTGCCCGACCCGGGATTTCGACCCAGGACCTCGTGCTCAGTTTCGCTGATAATGATGATGATGGCTCGATTCGTAATCAACCATTTGTTTAAATCCGTTTGCAGTACAAAAGGTACTTATCAGGCCTAAATTAAATGCAAACCCAGTGAACAACAAGTATTGTGTTCCCGGTGAACAGGGGTCAAAGCAACACTAATTACCAGAGCCTATACCACTCGTGCTAGCAGCGAGCGTTCGTTAATTATGTCCTAATCATGTGGGTAGCTACTAACTACCTACTAATCGACGCGTCGACCGAAGACGATTCTCGTAATTTCAGTTCAAATTAGGTACCCATAGTTTCGCTTCCCTTTTTTTGTTAAATCTTTTAATCACGGCAAGGGCAACAATTGTTTTACTGTTGTCGATACGAAAGAAGAATATATTATTTTCTTCATTAATTAGGTATACGAATAATGATTGCTCCAGAAACATTAAGATAAGACGTAAAAATAGTTTATTTGCTTCTATCCTACATAATTATCTATTACTGCCACAGTTTACAAAACAACGATTATGTATAACCATAGGTATAACCGTAGATATTTCGTTAATATAGTTATATGGTGGTCCCTAAACCGCTTCCAACTTCCACACTAAGGTTGAAGTAATTTCCTACTCAATAAACACCTTAAAAGATACTCAGACACTCTATTAAATTAAATTTGTAATTACTTTAGCTGGCAAACTTACATAATTTGCTGAGTAAGTCTTGTCAAATCCTTTGAGATAATCTCAATAGAGTCCTGAAATATTGTATTGTTATTACGAAGACATTACTGTCACAAACACACAATATAGCTAATGGTACCTACTGTGGAATTATCTTCCCGAGCTGGATTGATAGGAAGGATATTGCTTTGTCTTGCCTATTAAAATGCTTTAATAAATATGTTTTAATTTAGAAAGATATAATTATTGTTTACGTTTGTTAAAGTGGTATTTTAAAATAATTTTGCATAGATAGCCTGTACAAAATACAAATGCTAAATCATGGGAAAAAATAACAATATGTTTAAAAAAATGCAAATGTCTATGAATTAAATTAACTTTGTGTTCTACAAGATAACAAAACGCGCATACGTCACTTTTGACAGGATTGACAGACAAGTGTCAATTGTCTGAACTCTGAGTATTTTCAAAGTACAAACTGACATGACTACAGTGCAGTGCGCTTTTAAATAACTTTTTTAAATTAAAACATCTAATTTGATTGATTAAGATGTTGTTGAAAAAACTATTTACTCTCGTCTTTCTACGCAAAGAAGATCAGTTATTATTGGGCTTAAAGAAACGTGGTTTTGGCATGAACAAATGGAATGGTTTCGGCGGCAAAGTGGAACCGAATGAAACAATAATAGAAGCTGCGGCACGGGAATTAAATGAAGAATGTTGTGTCAGAGTTAAGACAAGTGATTTGAGCAATATTGCTCACTTGGAGTTCACATTTGAAGGAGAACCTACTTTGATGGACGTTAGAGTCTTCCTAACAAATACGTTTGAAGGAACTCCTAAGGAAACCGAAGAAATGCTTCCGAGGTGGTTTAACATCGAGGATATACCTTTCCAAGACATGTGGCCTGACGATAGACTTTGGTTTCCATGTATGCTAAAAGGCAAAAAGTTTTTTGGCAAGTTTCACTACAAAGGTTATGATACTATTCTAAACTATAAAATGGAAGAAGTGGACTCTATGGAAGCTTTTTATGCGAATAGAAAATAGTTTTTACTTGTGTTATTTTCATATCTAGGCTAAGCCAATTTGTTTTATTTGTAGATTATATTCAAATTCTGTGATTGAAATGTGATTTATAGATAAGAATTCATGATATGATCACTGTTTGTGTAGTTTTATCATAGTGCCTTTAAAAAAGATCTGCGAGTAAATGTATACTCATGTGGTTAACATTTTATAAAACACCTTGAAATCTTTTCAATTCTTTTGCAGTTCCTCTAGTATTTATTATATAATTGAAAGCATATCAGTATTCAATGTTTTAGTAGTCCTATATGTTTGTATGTTCTACAAATTACGATTTTTTATTAGTTGTAGTATTTTCTAACTGTGGCATTAAGTACTCAATTGATGTATAACCTGGTAATCATCATCATACCTATGATTAAAAGTTTTGTTGTTGTTTAAAGTAAGTGTGAAAGTAGCTGTGAGATCAAAGAATTAATACAAGCATTAAAAAAATATTTGTTTTATTATTAGTTTTAATTACAAACATTTAAGATGTACAATTTGGGGCTAGCACTAATAATAACAAAGTTTAAATATTAATGCAACTCATACAAAATCAAATAAAAATATTTGTGAGCTGAGGTAAGTTTCTTTGTACGTATCAAAATGGTAATGTTGAATTTAATATCTTTGTTACATAAATATTATTTGTGCTAGTGATACAAATTATAATAAGTGACACCAAAAGAATCATACTTATGAGAAATCCCAATATTACATTCATAGTTTGTTCTTCAACTTTCTTAATGTTTTCTTTAATTCTACATGATGGTACTATTTCTATTTCACCAACCAATAATTCAGTATGGTATTTCATTTTTTTTATTAATGGATAATAAACATCTGCAGCATGTAATACAGAAGTTTATCAACACTTATGCTTGGTTGCACCATATAAGTGGTTAAAGTTATGGTTTATGTCAAATTTGACGATAACCGTAACACTGACTTTAACATTGACTGTGGATTGGGTTGCACCATCGTATTCCTTGGTATAGTTAAAGTAGTCGTTGTAGTTAGTGTTGCAGTCCACTACAATATCTGCAGATAAACATATTTAAAGATCAGTGGTTGACTAACAAGTATTTTGAAATAGATAGGATAGGTATTAAAAAATTTACTGTTATTTCTTGCTAAACAGTACTGGATTCAAAATATTCAACGCTTGGTTAGGGCTTGTAAGTAACAAGACTAATCAGTTAATCTTTAAAATGGTAGGCACACCTGCAACATAGTTGACTGTATTATCATGATAAACATTTAAGGCAAGACTCATAGGTACTGTGGCAGTGATAGTGACACAAGTGTTTTATTTATTAATTCACAAACCTATTTCAATGCTTAGAAACCCCACATGCTCAACTGGCACTCCTTAGAACCTTGTGTCATTACCTGTGTGTTGAATATACAATATATTAATTCCCAAATCACACATGAATGTAGTTTTATTATATAAAAATTACATTATGACTATTACATACTTAGTATAATTATTATAAATAAGACAATTATCCTTACCACTTTGTTTAACAACAATCACTGTATCAAAAAATTTGATTTACGACAGGCGATTAATCTACCTACGACCATTTTTGAATCGTCAAAACTTTGAAGATCGGCAGATAATAAATACTAGGAAAGTTCAACTTTTATCAACCATATTGTTTTTTTCTTTTGTATGAGCTGAATTAAATATAAAACTTACATTCATATTATATTGGCAGTTATGAGTTTTTGAATTGTGAATTTATGATTTGTAAAGTCTTCCTTAATTTTAACAAAGATGAGCTGTCTTATCAGTTCATAGCCCATTATCAATAACGATCACTGAGTCTCAACACTGAATTTACCTACAAATTACTCAACGACAAACTCAACTATATCATACTTTACCCTTTTGACTGCCACGGACATCTATTCACGTCTATTAAACCGTGCCGCCACCGACGGCATGGCACGTCGAGGATACGTCTTTTTTCGGTTCAATCAAACATATAAAAATAATTTTATTTAGTATTCGTTTCTGGGTATGAAAAAAGGAATGTGTCGCTTGGCGTGGAGGACACAGATTTTCGTTATTGACGTGGCAGTCAGAAGGTTAACCGATCTTAGTCAATTTCGATCGCATCCAACACAATATTCCTGTGACAGTGTGCCAGCACAGTACTCCAGGGCTGGTTTTTCCTGAACAATCATTGGCCCGGCTCATCGGCCCCGTCGCCCTCCGCCAGGGAGGTGCGGGCGAGGTTGCGAGCTAGGGCCAGGCGCATCAGGTCCGCCTTCTCCCCTTCAAGACTTGAGGAACGGAGCTCCAGACACAGCATGATTTCGTATGTGTCGTTGGAGGTGAACACTGGTTCGTCAGACTCGAGGAGTGGCAGTGTGTCCAGGAGAAGGGTTTCCCAGAAACTAGAACAAATATATACATTTATTGCAATGTAAAGTCGTTACATAAAATGTTATCATACCTACATTTCCCAAAGGAATACTAGTTTTAATTACTAAGCATGCCGGTAAAACGGGGTGACTCGAAACTTAAGGGTGAATAAAAACAAAACTTTGGAACAGATTTTATGGTAAAAACAGTAATGTATTATAAACAACTGCAGACTAAAGTCATTTTGATAACTAACTGTAATGATTTAATTTTAAATACAGTTCTAAAGTAATGTTTCTATGCAGCATTACAGTTTCGATTCACCCATTTTACGGTACTAAACAAGATTTAAATGTAACTAGTTCTGAGAAAAGATTGTAGTACAAACTAGTGTGTTAATCGAAGAAAGAATTGGTACTACTTTGTCTTAAAGCCTAAATTAGCTTCTCTAGAATGTTTATTTATACTAGTCTAGCTGACTACATACCAGTACGGTTCCTGTTACACTACCCACACCACCCTCTACATTGTAACACAAAGAACTATTGTCGGACAGTCAAAGCCACAATAACATCAGCATACTGATTCTCAGAACATTCCTTATCAGTTGGACTGAGAACCATCCAGTTTATTCACTCGAGTCTTCTATGAGATAATTATTTCTTCAGTAATATCATGATTAATAAAATACTCTGGGTTCTAGTTAGTATTCTAAATCGAACATGCATCACCTGGCTTCATGATGATACAGTTTCATATTATTATTAATTATTATATACTTCATAAAATACTCACTAGTCAGGTGCAATTTTCGACGTTATCAAGGAGACTAGTAGCTGGGCAGCTTTCTTGAACTCTCTGGTCTTGTACAGTCGGTGAAAGTCACAGTATTTACCTAAAGCAAGAATAAATGTTAATGAAATGTAATCTTAAAATGTTTGCTAAAGAAACTTGACCATTTTATGCATAACACCAATTATAATTTTCTGATTTTGTTTCAAAATGTCAAATGTTTTCATATATTTGTGACGAGAGGCTTTTTGTTACTGTATAAGTATCTTACATTGATAGTTCATTTCATAGTAAGCATGAATTTTATTATTTAGGTTACTGCCTGCAGAATGTGAAAAATATATTTCATTTTTTTTTATCCTCGGCCTCAGCTAAATGGAGATGTGTTACCTAGGAAGAGCAGTGTATCGGACAGAAGCATGGCGCCGCCAGCCGTGAGTAGCAGGTCCTGCGCGGGCAGCGCCGCGTGGCGCGCGTAGTACGCGAGGGCCGCGTGCGCCGCGCGCCCCGCGCCGCCCGCCCAGCGCGCGCGCGCCGCCCAGCACAGCGCGCCGCCCAGCCGCCCCGCGCTGCTGTGGGCTGCGCACACGCAGCGCGACACCGACTGCGCTGGAAACACATAATTTATATCCTAAGGTACTTAAAAATTAATTGAACGACGGGAAGGCGTTTTGTCGTTCATAAAGTACTATTATTTAGTCCACTTTGAATAAATTGTAAAATTTTGAATAAAAGATTTTTTATCTTTATCATTTTATAGTTAGCATATCCCCTCTGATCCCAGGCTGTTCCATGCTTACATACAAAATGAAACCATATGTTTATAAGTCAGTAAAGTTAGTTGAGTTGAGAGCAATGTACATGTACATGAGTTTGAAATAATTTACAATATCTTCACTTACCAACATCAGTCAATCCATGTTTCTTCGCCTCAGCAATAACCCTCATGGCTTTGGCTTCAGTATCGATTGGTATCCTCTCCAGCAGCAGCTCAGCTCTCCGCAGACCCTCAGGAGGGCAGGAAGCCAGGTACGATAAGCCAACAGACCAAAGGGACTTGTGCTCCATTAGTAGAGATCCGTATTCGAGGACTAAACTGTCACGAAGGCGGGTGGTGACACTGAAAGATAAATTACGTAACTGGTTACCAACTGCTGAGGTAAATCATGACATCTGTTTGAAGAGACCTTCTCACTTCTGGCAATAAATTACAATTTATGCCATGGATGACATCATTTGTGGATAAGCAGTGGGAAGTAGCCAAAGTGGCTATAGAACTTAATTATGTCGTCACCCAACCCACCGCTTTTCTTGTCTTCTTCTATCGTATGGTTGATGAACAACCTAGTGTCAGAGTTTAAACCGCTTGAGCCTGACTAGGCTGCGATTGCTCCGTGAAGAACTTGAATTAAAAAGAATACTAAGTACTTACTTGTTCTGTTGCTTATCCATGATTTTAAGTTTGCCACAGTGATACAATATGTCCGTGAGGTGGGTCGCGAACCAGCCGTTGTCAGATATCTGTTGTATTTCGTGAATCACCTGCAACGAAGCAGAGGTTTTAGTTTTATGTACATTCAAACACTTTCGTAAGCTTCACTTGAAACTATGTAGCTTATCAACTCTTAGTAGCGGTACAAAGGAAATTTTAACCTTTGTAATGCCTAGGTTTTTGACTTCGCGAGACGAGTTCGCGCCAACTCTCACCCCTACCCCCGCTCACTCTTCCCGTCACCCGGTGGACAACAGTCTGGCTCACGGCCGCGCGAAGGACGCTGTTGTACCGATTGTGTGACTATTCTATTGTTTTACGTGTTTTTACCCCCCTTATTGTCGTGTGTTTATATGGATTATACTTTTTTTACTGTTAATCGTGTTTGGAACTAAATCTTCATACCCATACCTCATTACAACTTCTTTTATTTTTATTGTTGTCCAAGAAGCTAATTTAGATACTAGACTCATTCAGAAAGCAGAACATACTGAACAAATAATCAGAATATCATTCTAAGTTGTGACATACCTGATGTAAGTCTCCCTCCAGCAACGCGCGCACCATATCGTCCAGGTGCGAGCGGGGCGCGGTAGTCATGCCGGCGCAGGCCGCGGCCGCCGCGCCCAGCTCGTGCCGCCGCGACCACGGCGCCGTGAACAACACCCAGCCGCCCAGGATGTCGAACCACGACGAGTACTTGCTGCGAATTGACTCGAACGCTGTGTAGTCGCCAATTATTATCTGCAATTATATGAGAGCTAGATGATATACTAAATAATAATTACGAGAACAAACTATGTGTCAAAACTTTTGATTCCTTTTAAAATATGTGCTCATTAAACAGTTGAACTGCGTGACCAGTTTTGTGGGGCTATGTATCTAGTTTTTAAGAATTTTTAAAGATAAATAAAAGCATTCATTCATTCATTCACATGGAGGAGTATGACATTGGGCATAATAAAGTGCACTTATGTACAAACCCCAATTATGTTCTTAAATTATGGTAGAATTTCGATCACTGTATGACTACTAGTATGATTTATACAGAATTCAGTGTATGTTTGTGAAGCATTAGATGACTGACCCGCATGATAAGCTCCAGATTAGGTTGTGATGCCAGCACCCGGCTGCTAAGTTTAGATCTACATTCAGCCTGCCAGTGCTTCCAGGATATTGTGAACTCTCCTGTGGATATACCTCCATACACCTGCAAATTATAAACAATATGATCTTTAGGCAACTCGGTAAACAACTACTTAAGCATGAAACATGCATGTCAATGTTTTCTTTAATGTGTAAACAGAAGAAAAATTTATACTGTGTTTGGTAAATTTTAAATTATTCTACATCAAATAGAGTTAATAGGAACGAAAAAGGTAATAGAATGCTTGGTGAATTTAATGGACACTTACACTATAAACTGGCATACTTCTTAAGGAGTTGTCAACCAGCTTGAACTCATTGCTCTCGCCAGCTGAATGCAGTTTCAACAGAGCTCTGGCCACATCTACCCGCCCTTGTACCACCATACCAACTACAGTGTCCCAGTAGTTTGCATTCTCTTCAGATCCTCTCTCACAAGCCTCCAGCAGCTGTGCAGCAGTCTGCTCATGACATGGGAAGTGGAAACGGACCCACTCTAACAAATAAGGTAGCACTATGTCTCCTGGAATGTTGTCTATGAACAAAATCTCACACAAATGCCATATACATTCTATAGAGTAGAATATTGTTATGTAGGATAGTAAGCCATTCTTTGTGACACCGTTTTCTTCATTAAGGGCTGATTCTTGAAGTCCTTCAATACATACTCGGATGATTGAGCGGAATTGGCGAGAAAGTTTGAGGAATTCCACTTGGTTATCAGAAGTTTTGGAGGCTTCTGCCACTTTCTGTAGTGATAAATATGTTCCATTAGATTCATTGACAAGTTTTCTAAGGATTGGTGTGAAAAGAAGAATGTCTTGACGGATGTTGAACAGTCTGTTGTCTGATGAGTTTGTTGTAGTCTTGTCCACAGTTTGACTTCGAGGGTATATAGTAAACTTATTCCCTTGTCCCCATGCACACCCAAAATGTTTTGATTTACATTTATCAGGCAAAATCTGAAAGAATACAAATTATAACAATGAAAATCATTATAGATTTGTATGTATTAATGAATTCCCGCAGAGTACAACGGTTGTAACGACTCGAGCACGACTTTAGGCGGCACAAAAATACTAGTTTTAACAATACATGCCCAATGATCCCATTTTACTAATTCATAAATAATAACTAGTATACATTTACCTCGAAGTTGTATTTAACTTAAAATCATTTATAGTGTTTATAAGCAATTCAAGAACAAACATAACCTCAATGATTAAAAACCTCGTACTTACGAATACTTTCGCAGTGCCAGCCGATTTCCCATGTAATGGAACTAAGTCTAAATTCGATGAATTCATATTTTTTCGTACTGTAATGAATAAGACAACAGTAAATCCGAATATTAAATCAAAAAAACGACCGTTTCTTTGGACCCTTTCACAATTTCAATTCAATTCGAAATTTCGAATGATCAATCATTGTTTATCTGTGATATTTTGCTGTCAAGTTTGATAATAAACTCTTGTCTATGGCTGAGATATGTTGCCATAATTTAGAATTCAACGTTTTCAGAGTCAGAACAAACATGCCCCACAAAGGCCCAATTTAATTGCAATAGCATGCAATATGCACAGCAATTATCCATAATTACGGTCGATAATGATGACAGGATTTCTTTAAAATGCTTGTTTAGTGAATATTTTATGCACAACTCGACAAAAGTGTGTACCAATCTTTATATGCCTTTTTCTAAATGGCGAACAACGTCCGTGTAAACGAGCCACTACAAATTAGTGTATAACTCCAAGAGAATACATAAACAGTGCAGGTACATTCTACAGTTGTAGATTGAGACACTTTCAATTTTTAATTTCCTTATACAAAACGGTAATTGTATAAAATTATATAGGTTATCAATTTAAATTTTAGTTGTTTATAATATATGATTTTTAACCACACAGTCGACACTTTGTCAGTAATCAAACAATATTATGACCGGATGACCTGTTGGAGGACATGTTGATTTTGTCACGAATAAAAACGATAATTGTCAATTCGTCAAAAACTGTTTTGTTTAGACGAAAAATTAACAAAATTTTACAGTAAATCGTGTGATACCGTGTTGTGTAAAGTGATAACATTATAATGTGTGATATATATTTTCGTAAATAACTCTTACTGAGGGATAAACATTACAAAGTCAATCCTTGTTATTTGGTAAGTTTTCGATATTGCATCAATGTTTGCCCGTCACTAACTTTCTATGAAGCGAGTGCTGACTGTGTGACTGCAGGTTAGACCTTCACCCTATCGGATCAGCCGACTGCCGTAGTTAGAAAACGTAGTGAGCCTGGGCTGACGTAGCGCGCCGCGTAGTTATCGTATTTAGGCCGCGATTAGCAGCTTTATCGGATGTCTGTGTTGTGTATTTGCGAATTGGGTGGTTGTTTTGTGACGTCACGTGTATGCAAGTTGAATATTCTTTGTGCTAACATTGCCTTTGATATGATAAACATTATCTACAGATGATAATAGTATCAAGTTCTCTCCAGTTAATTCCGTTATTCGTGTACACACCGTACGTTTTGTGCGACGAAAGTGTTATTTTTCAGTGTCTAGTGTAGTTATTATAGATCCTCATTCAATATTGTGTAAGTTTTTATGATTTACTCTATATAACCTTAGTTTTTACCGCGTCTTGTAGGAGACCTTGCAAATAACCTTGTGCTTGCTGATATTTACTTTACATTGACGTTATATTGCACTCCTAATTAATGCATGATTGTATTTCTAGCTCCAGTCATTTATTAACAAGTTTTGTGTTACCACTAATGTATCCAACTTATATAAAAACTTCCCATGTTGTTAATTAATATCATAAACATTCTTATTATAATTAACACACCATTAAAAAAACAAACTTTCATTTATTTAATGTTTATAATTAAAAGGAAGGAAAAGCATGAGTTACCTGGCAATATCCCTAAAACAATACCTAAGTCATTCTTTACATATAACTAAAACATCAAATAATCATGTAACTATAGATAGACATTCAAATCAATGTTCCAAACTTTTTATATTGCAGTGGATTCTATCATATTCTATCTTTACCAACTGAATCTAAATTTTACTTTGTATTAGAAAAGTTTATTAACTACAGAACACTACATAAGACTAAGAAACTAACTTTCTAATAAGATTTTATGTAAAAAGAAAACTTCTGTTATGAAAATGAAAATGAAAATGAAAATGTTTTATTTGTCTCAAAACAGTTACATGTTTTATAAATGAGTCAACCCCAGTAAGTAATTGAAAATACTTGTGTTGGGGCTGTCTCGCTCTTTCCCTTAGTTGTCTACTAACATTATTGAGATTTTTGACATATCTGAGTTACATTAAAAAAATTATATTTTAGAAAAATTAAAAGAAATCAAACGAATAGTGGACTTATAAACTAATTTTCAGCTCTTTGTGATAAGTAGTTGTATGTAAATGTAATACATGCATGTGAGCCATGTTTTTAAACAGTGTTTGTGTGGGTGTGGGTGTGTGTTTGTGTGTGTGTGAGAGAGTGTGTGTATATGGATGTATGTGTGTGTGAGAGAGGGTGTGTGTATGGATGTATGTGTGTGTTTTAGTGTGTGCTTGTTTGTGAAATATTCGAAGTGCCCATGTGTTCCTTCTAAGCGCTTTTATTTAGCAAAGTCGATCTAGAATTTGCTCCGTTTCCTCGTATGACAACGTTTTTAGCCATTCGGTTATCACCTTTTTGCACACCTGTGAGGCCTCAAAGTGGAACCTTAATTTTGAATTTATTTTATTGTAAATGTAAGCTGATTGGGTTACATACTGACGCCGTGCAAAAGCAGTTCGGACCTTTGGGGAGTAAGCCACTATATCCTTGCGTCTTTTCTCCTGTCTGCCTTGGTTAATTGGAATAGATTTTTTTAAATATAGGGTTGTAATTAAGTAATATAGTTTCCGGATTGAGAGCAAGGTACTGATTCTGTATAAATCAACTGTGGGGTATCTGCGAGGCTTATAGTACATAACCTTTATAAGTGATCTTTGGGCTCTTTCCAATTCAAGGAGTTTAATTTTAGTGGCTCCTCCCCAGACTGGTAAACAGTATGTGACAACAGATTGCGTTAGCGCAATGTAGATGCTATTTAGAGTCTTCGGAGGCATCACATGTCGTAGGTTTTTAAAAATCCATATGTATTTTCGCACTCTTGACATAACAGTCTCAATATGCGAATGCCAAGTTAAACACGCGTCAATACTAACTCCCAAGTACTTTGTGGACGTTATATGCTTAATGGCCAGGCAATTACAGCTTTGTTTCGAGTCGGCTGCACACGTGTGGATTCGTATTCTAAAATCAGGGCCTGGTTTAGACCTTATACTGGGAGAAAAACAAATGAAATTGGTTTTAGGAACACTAAGGGTTAGCAGATTATCTTTGAGCCATCTATCTATATTAACTAGTCCTTGTTCAGCATTAGTGCGCACTGCTTCCCACGTGTCCCCAGAGTAGATAATGGCCGTGTCATCCGCATAGGAGAAGATTTTGCCCCCACTGTTTCTAAGGTTGCAGAGTTCATTAATATACACCAGAAACAGTGGCGGGCCCAGAACCGATCCCTGTGGAACTCCGAAATCCATGTCTTCCTCCGCACTATACAAATTACCTACTTTGATTTGCTGTTTCCTACCCCTGAGGTAACTGTTAAAGAGGGAGAGAGCTTTACCTCTTATCCCTATAGTCTCAAGTCTCTGCACAAGGATGGGGACAGATACGGTGTCAAAAGCCTTTTTTAGGTCCAGAAAAACAGAAGCGCATTTATAACCCTTGTCAACCCTATCAGTAATTTCTGAAGTCAAAGCAATAACTGCATCCTGAGTTGACCGTCCTTGTCTAAAGCCGTATTGTGAATTTGAAAGAATGCCATATTTATTTAAGTAATTTACTAGTCTTTTATTTATAATTTTTTCTATTATTTTTGAAAGGCATGTTAAAACAGATATCGGCCGATAGTTGTTGACATCGCTCTTATCTCCATCCTTGTGCACAGGCGTGATTATAGATCGTTTTAGCGCATCAGGGAAAATACCCGTTTCGAAACAAAGGTTGGTTAGCTGGCTAATAAGGGGTACAACAAGTTCTCGAGATAATTTAAGGAACCCCACAGGTATGCAATCCCACCCCGAGGCACTCCCTGAGTCGAGCGACCCAAGTATGCTGTTCACTTCTAACGGATCTGTCTCCAGCAACACGAACGAGTTAATTTGAGGTTGCGAACTTAAGTTAGTGACAGGTCTAGGCAATTGTCCAGTTAGGGTTACGATTTCTTCGGCAAGTGTTTTTCCGATTGTTGCAAAAAATTGGTTTACACGGTTCAAGGCATCAAGGGGATGTGGTGAAATCTGCATCAGGTGTATATTAGACGTCTTGGGTTTTTTATAGTGGGTAATATCATTAATATGACGCCAGAGCAGTTTAGAATTTTTTAAAGAATTTGTTATCTGATTTTTATAGTACTGTCGTTTGAGTTTTTTAATTAGATTAGAGCAGTATGTGCGAAAACGCCTGTAAGTAATGTTCAAAATAATGTTAAAGGGATCTTTGGTCTTTTGTAAATGTAATTTATTCCTAAACCGTATACATCTTAGGGCGCCCATTGAAACCCAAGGCTTTAATGTTCGCTTGGAGTTGGATACTGAGACAACTTTAGTATTTTGGAGGAGAGATGTCTTAATCACATCTATCATCGCGTCAGCTAGGATGTTCGGGTCTCTATGTGCGCTAAGAAACGTCAAATCTGTGTTTAAAAGTTGCGTATAGGCTTTCTCCCAGTTTGTTATAGTTTTAGTTTTATATTTGTCACTAGTCCTACTTACGTATGTGTGGCATATACTTAATAACACCATTGCATGATCTGTAACAGACGTGTTCAGGACTGCCACGAAAGCCGAGTTTTTTGATTTGTCTAGTCTAAGGAGCATGTGATCGAGGCAATTCTCCTCTCTAGTAGGCAAACTGTGGCCTGGGAGGAAACCATGCGCGGCAGTCATATTCAAGTAAGTAAGTCTATTAGTTCTTGACTGTGCTGATTCTGACGGTTTTCCTATTAGGTTAATATTTATGTCCCCAGTAATAACAATGTTTCTATGTGTGTGAATACTTTGAAGGTATTGATCAAGTGAGTTAATAAAGCTATCTGTGGAGACAATCGATGGAGACCGATAGATACCAATAATGGTGACATTTGGTATACTTATTTGCATGGCGGATGCATGTGTTAAATTGATTTCAGTTGCCTGGGGTGAGTGGCAGTTTTTTATATAGGCTACTATGCCGTCATTTTGGTTTAGTTGCCTTAACGTACTAAAGGAGGTGTACTTGTTTAACACAGGTAGAGGCTTATTAGCATTTAATCTGCATTCTGTTAGGATAAGTACATCTATTTCAACTCCAATTTGAGACAGAGTTATCTGAAAATCCTCGAAGTTACTATAAATACTCCTTATATTTTGTGTTAGGATAGTCAGGTTATTAGAATCTCGTTGTAGGTATGTTTGAACTTGTGCAACATCAAGAACAGCAGAATTAGCAATGTCGGTAGCGTCCAATTCCTGGAAATGACCCAAGTTTCTATCCATTATTTGTAAGAGTGAACAGAAGGTGATTCTTAAGGTTTGAACAATAATTTAGTAGTAATGTAGCGATAATTTCTGAATATTTGTACTGATTAATATGCGCGTATAGTGGAAAATCAAGGTTAACTATATTAGGCACTGTATGTGATGATTGTGTGGTTATTAGGTGAGTGAATTGCTTTTGTTTTGTGTTAAGAAGTGTGTGAGACATAGAGTTTGAGTATGTGAAAGTGGGCTGAGCATGCTTATAATTATAGTTGTAGTTATAAAAGTTTACAATAGATCCGTATTGAGTAAGGTTAAACAAGACATTATTGTTATTAATAGAGAAAGGCAAGGTTTTTGGTGTTAGGGATGTTCTAGTAATAGTGATAGTACATACTAGTCATGCTTCTTGCATCAGCTGATGTACCTGGGCTTCACTTTTGATAGCAATTACTCGAGAATTTTCATCTTTCTTTACTAAAACACGGCCGAATGCCGTCCAGCAAAATTTATATTGTTTAGTTTTAGCCAAGTCTCGGGCTAAGAAAAATAGTCGGGCATTCTTCGGAGTTAATTGCTCAGAAATAAAAACAGGCACCTCTGCATTTCTTGTTATCCCAAGATGTTTTGCTTGAAGTTTGTTGGTGTTTTTAATGTTGTATAACTTTGCCCTCTTAAGTAGGGTGGTTTTTAACATGGTGGAGTTTAATTCCACGATGATAGGGGTATTTGTTATACCGTCTTTCCTACTGGGCAGTCGGTAGATGTCCTTTAAGTCACGTGATTCCATCTCCAGGCTGAGATTTTTAGATAAATTCATGATCATATTTATTAAATCAGAGCTGTTTTCCTGAGGCAATTTAGGTACGTTCTTCAACTCGATGCAAGTTTTCCTATTACTTCTTTGTAAGTCTTCCATCTTGTCCTCTAACAAGACAATGTATTCTCGGTCCTTTTTACCTTGTAACTCCAGCAGCTCAATACGCTTACTAAATTCTTCATTTTGCCTAGATAAATTAGCAATTGCAGTTTCTATGCTGTTATTAGTCATCTGGATATCCTTAAGATTCGAAGTAATTACTCTTAGTTCACTTTGCTGAGTTGAGATAAAAGACGTTAACATTTCCTTGATTTCAGTCTTGAATTTAGTAAATTCTCCTGGTAGATCTTCTTCTCTTACTCTCTTATGACGCAGAGAAATATAATTCGGAGGAGTAGTGTCCATCATTGCGTTGATATTTGTTTCAGATAGAGATTTGTCCATTTTACCTGCTCAAAGTACCAGGCTGTGATAAGTACAAGGCGTTAATTTGTTGTCAAGTCCGTGTTGAATAGACTATGCAGATAGATGTATAAACACAATTAGTAATAGGCGCAAGCGCAGGTCAAGTGATCAATCACAGCTTAGTGGGGCGGTGCTTGTCCTTGAAATAGGCGTCGCTTAGCCTTGAGTGGTTGACGTCCTTGAGTGGGCGTTAATTGTTACTTCCTCCTGCGCATACGTTGACCAGTAGTAACAGTCGTGTGTACCAGGGCAACAGATATGTTGGGTAGTATCTTGAGTGGTACTCACGAGCGGCGAACAGCAACGAATATCTCCTGCGTTTTATGCTTCCTTATTTTTTCACTGAATTTAAATTTACTTTAAATTTTTGATTTTAGTTTTAAAATAGCCTGTTAAGGATCTAGTATACGTTAACACCTTATGGCGGTCCGAGGGGAAGAGGATCAGGATTATCATAGTTTATATTTTAACTTGCCATTGCAATAAAATAAAAACACATGTTATACTTTCTATAATTGTAAACAAATCCATTTAGTAGTATTACATGCCATCAACATACTTTCTACTCATAATACAAATTGATGAATTTATTTAATGTAAAGATTATCAGACAGACATTATCAGTCAGCTGTATTATAAGTACCTAGTTGCAATTTCTTGACCTAATATAAATGTATATGAAGGGATGCTTTCACTAAACAAAATTAAATGTTCAGTCTTTTATGGCTCTTCAATACATTTTTTAAAACAAGAATTAAAACTAAACTTTAAATTTAAAAAAAAAACATTAAAGAGTTTCTGTTATGTAAACAAGTAATTAATAAAATATCTACTTATCTGTAGGGCAATCCCGCCGATATCAGTATTTTGGTGGTACTTCTCTTACATTTGTTTATGTATCAGATTTTTACCCATAATGTAATGAAGTGCAAGACCTAACATTCATTATACCTATAATATAAACAAATGATTCTACACAAAAGTGACAGCCTTGAAAATAACAAAACAGGTGCACATCCCTGATTACAATGAGATTGTCAGCGATAACACATTTATTTGCAATGCCACATGTGCATAAATTCATTGTTTTAGGTTTTCCACCTATGTAATACAACATTATATTTATATAAAATAAATATGCATTCAATGAATTTTTAAATACAATTTGCACAATGATTGTAAATTGAAATGATATATTATATCCTAAAAACATGTATAGAACTAAAAGGCCACCCATCCAAAGTCTTTCCACCATATTATTATAATTATTTGACTAGTCACATGGCAGTATATTATGGTATATCCATAATTAAATAGTTTAGCAATATGTTGTCGTAATAATATTATCTACCTTATCAAAACTATGGTGACAAAACTGAACTACATTTGAAAAAGAAACAACAACCAAACTTAGTTTTGAACTGAGTTTTTTCAATACTCTTTCTTGTATGAAATGTGGTAAATATGTATTTTCCTAATGAATCTGCTAGAAGCTTGATATTCTGTATGACGGGTTTTCTCCGTAAGTCGACCTATGACATCGAAAACCTCATATTAATTCATTATGATAAGTAGTCATAGATTATAATATATATTTTTTGCTGTCTTTTAAGGAAGGAATGTTATGGGCACGTTCTTGATAGACGTATCCATGAAAGGCTTTCATGGATACGTCTATCAAGAACGTGCCCATAACATTCCTTCCTTAAAAGACAGCAAAAAATATATATTATAATTTGAAAGCACTATTGTATTAAATTACAACGTAAATCGAAGGTATGACTTAGTGATAGACGACGTAAGACATCCTTTACGGGCACCTAGACGGGGAAGTCCAACTTTACTTAGTTTAGCGGAGACTAGCTGCAAAATACGTCGTTAATATATTCATTCGCGGCACGAATACTTTTGTATTAAAATATATTATAGATAACATCCACTACAAGTCATTCAGGCCCTGCATTGGTCGAAAAGAGCTGATTTCCGTTAGTTTTCTAGTCAGAAAACGAATGATATAAAAAACGGTAATTCTAAGAGAACTTTCCGAGAATTGTGATTTTGTTTACGAGTGCCGTATTTATAGTAATGCTTCTGAAAAACCCGGGGTGATTTCGCGCCAAGTAGCTAGTTTTTAACCGACTTCAAAAAAAGGAGGAGGTTCTCATATAGAACAAATAGTGCTGTATGGTTAAGCAGAATGACCACCGTCATAGCATACCTAATAGGCCGTTTCCTCCAGTTGCTATATGCGCGCGGGACTGGTTGATACCGTATCATGAATCAATGTGATTCTGTTATATTTTACTGCCGGGAAACAAACTCATTTTATGATGTTGCCGTGGAAAATATTTGTATTTATGGCGGTTTTCGATCGAGTTATGTCGTGTGATTTGTTAGAAACCGTTGTTATGTTACAAATATCTTGATTCCGAGTGTTGGTAAATTGTGAACATTTAATCAAACTGTGTTAGAACCTAGCCGTTGTCTATATTTTTGTAAAGGTAAGTGCCAGGAACCGTTATAAAACAGGTGTAGGCTAATATGACTTTTTAAGGGTCTACAGTTCATCAACTATTCCTCTACCTACGATAACATACCAGAAATCTTCATAATCTAATAGGTAAAAATATGTAAAACACGATTAGATAATTTACTTCTAATAAACAATCTGATTCATACCTAATATCATTGAAAAAATACGAAGTTATTTTTTAATCGAAAGTCAACGATCGATCTGTTGTTAATGTTATTATTAGGTATAGAGTCTTCATAATAACATACTGTACAAATAATAATTAAACCGCATTCAAACAGAGACAAAAAAAAAAAATCCTTCGGAATTATACCATGTGTATGCAACATGCTAGGATATTCATTAGATTATAATTTACGGCGGTCCCTGAGGATTGGTTATAAGAATAATGCAATTGCGATAATCTGCAAATGAGTCCTGATGACAATACATACATGGCTCCCATCCACCATTACCTTGTCTTCCTATACTTACTAGACGTATCTAAGATAATGTAAAGCTGTAGATTACTGATATAAGATAGGTACCTGCATCTAAAAAATGCCTTATTATGATACTTAGAGATTGGCGGTCAATTCTCACTTAAGAAGCACAGATTGAAAATATTTTCCATTCCATTACCCAAAAAGTCGAGTTGGTAAAGTAAATCCCGTAATCTTTAGGCCCGCCCCCATCTTAAACAATTTGTTGACACCATCGATCATCCAAAGGTCGATGAATAACGTCGGTTGCCTCCCGGTAACACCAACAAGGTTATAAGTCAATGACAATGTCCGTGACGTAGGAACAATGCAGTTTCCTTAATATTAATGTCAGATAAGTTTATCACTATAATGTTATAGGTGTGCAAAGTGTGTGAGTCTGTTTGATAAGGAAAAATCCAATGCAATACGTGTTTGACTTCGAGACTTCTCGACTTCGACTTTTAAGAGTACAGACTAATAAAACTTCTTGTAAAAGGAGTACCTGTAGTAAGTATAGGCTTTACATACAGCATGCGTTAAAGTTTAGATTCTTCAGATTAAAGTTACCTGTACAACAATACTTCCGGATTCGGATAAGAGTTTAACCAAATCAGTGGGCTTACACTCCAATTTTTCATATCATAATTATTTAATCAAAATTCCGACCAAATTAGATTGGAATTTAAAAGTTTCGGACTCTTAATCTTTACACTGCACTGCCACCAAATAATTTCAATATAATGTGTCCATTGGGAGGAACTAACTGATATCAAAAGATTGACAATTTTATTTAATAAAACGGGATCATGTTTAATTTAAATCAATATTAATTTTGCATTGGTCTTGTATTAAAATTTTAATTAAATTAGAGAGTAGGCCACCTGATCAGAATCATAAAGATCTCATTAACAAGTAGGTTTATTTTAGACAAATTCGTTACTTTCCCCGTATCAGTTATCCTACATCATAAAATGAATGGTCAACAATCCATTGTACGATAAAAGTATAAACAAATGATAAATACCTATGTGACAAAAATAAGGAGCTTCAAATACATTTACCCTAGTGCAGACGATGTCGTTTCACGAGTTTTTATATCTGAATTATCAAAAGCAAGTTAGTCGTTTTAAATTTTTGCTGACAACACTTTTGGCTCAACATTTTCTTAGTTCAGATCTGCAGTACATAATATATTCGGTTTCAGTTGGTGCTTGTGGTTAGTTTTACTATCATAATAAGTTGAGTTACGTCTTGAGCAAAGCAATTAAGAGTTTAATTTACTAGAAGCTACAAATGCTACAATAGAACCTTGTTAGGACGAAAAAAGATACATTAAGTAGGTATATGTATATATTTATTTGTCAGTATCAGGAGCAGTATAGGCTACCGGTCCTGTAGCGAAATTATTTGTAATCTAGTGAGTCGTTTCAGCTAGTTCCTAATTTCCTATTCACCGTAAGTTATGAGTCAGACTTGAGGTGGTTTAGTGGTTTGCCTACACATACTTTCCCTTAGATCTTACTAATAAAGTGAAATAGATAAAAGATAAATTAAAAATATTATAGTAAAGGAAAATGCTGAGCCTAATTGCATCATTGCGTATATTTCTGGAGTCTTTAGCATTGTGAAAAGTGTTATTACTTGTCAGTAACAGGCGTTTATATTAGGTCAATAAAAATCTCCTTGTTTGTAGTCCAGTGAGACAGAAATAAAGACTAGATCAACTCTTAAAAACAATAGGGTATCTAAATACTATCAAATAGGCTCCTTATGCATGATATTTACGTTTTGGTAAAGCCAAAGTATTAACGCCACATGTTCAGCATATTTTTTATCGTTAAGGACTTATCGACGACCGAAGTGATAAACCATACAGCGTTAGTCATAGGAGCGATATTAAATTTTGTTTCGTTAATGAGATAAACAAAAAACATACTTACAACATTATCTACTAATTATGTGACTTACTGACAGCTGCAAATGGTGATTAAATATAAAGAAATTAAAGTAGCATTAAGAGAGAATAAAATAATTCTTAGATACTTTTAATAATTTGTACATTTATTAGTTACACGTAAGGTGAAATTCGTAACAGTTCGTTCTTACAGTTTAATGCGCTGGTTTCGTGAGCCATTACGTAATAAACTCAACAGCGCCGTTATAAGCTTTACAGTATTTTTTACAGCATCACAAAAATCCACCTTTTATGGCTACGCTGACCGTATCGTGGCCTCCAACAAATTTTGCTTACTAGCGGTATAAAATATGCAATCAACTGTGATGCCTAACTATACCTTCTAGTAACGCTTTTTCGTAATACAACCTCTTTATAAGTTCCTTATTATTGTAAAAGGCTGAGTCGTAAGCATGTAAACTGTAAAGATACATAGTACATAAAGTCACACATGTATTCCGGAGACTCGGGTAGAGAAATAAGAGATCGCGAATTTTCTGACACTATTTTCCCTCATAACAATCTTCAAATATGCACACACCGAATCAATTCTTACTGAAGGTTAGGTGTGATATTTCACATGTAATTAGCATCAATACAATAACATAGGATGCGTGCCTCACAAGGCCGTCTGGTTAGCAACATAGGCCCAGTATAGACCTTGCCTATGCAGCCAACTGATCGTATCTAGCGCTCCTAATCTATGCAAATATCAGCCGATTGCATCGGACAGACTAAACAGAATTTATATGGGGTGTTTAACTCGAATTTACTCTGGATTAAAACCAGTTCTGTTTTACCTGCAGCTTAGTTCTAACGTTAACCCTCATCCACAGATCACATACTAAAGTTTTACCCATTATAGTTCATTTGCATTTTTATTTGGGAATTCTCAGTATAATAGCAGTATTTGCGGAGAAATGCTGTTATTGGATTACAGTTCTTTTGTCAGTCGCCGTTAAGGTTTGTGACAATAGTGTCACTAGACTTTTATTTATTATCCCATTTCGAAGTCGACACGTTTTTACGTAAGTGAAAGTCAGTAAAAGTAAGTCTCTAGTCCAAGACCTAATTCTAGTGGTTACTGCTTGATTGTTATCGATGGAAGTAAAACAAAGTCGAAGGTCGCCGGCCAAGGTCGAGGAATTCCAACTGTAGACCTTGCATTGCTCTTTACGTATGCTTGTACGTGCTGTATCGATCTGCGAGCGATCGACGCTATTTATAGACCTATAGACGTGGGGGCTCGATACCATGAGATAAGGAAATGTAGGCAATTGGAAATGGAGGAAACGTAGTATTTTTTAGGGCCTATCTCAATAGTCTGTTTTGGTACTTAATTAAACTACTACATAAGTCCTTTCCACAAGGTATCACTACATAGTATAAAACAAAGTCGCTTTCTCTGTCCCTATATCCCTATGTATGCTTAAATCTTTAAAACTACGCAACGGATTTTGATGCGGTTTTTTTTAATAGATAGAGTGATTAAAGAGGAAGGTTTATATGTATAATAACATCCATTAAATAGTGGAGAAATTCTTATAATATATATTTTATACCCGTGCGAAGCCGGAGCGGGCCGCTAGTATTAAATAAGTATATAGTGTACAAGGGTAGATGGTTGAGACGTTACATTGACTTCCGAGAAGCAAACTATTTTTTGTCTTTGATCAACCTTTAACATCGCTTTGTTTTGTGGCTATACAGTTTCGTATTGTCTCGGGCTTGCATCGCAGAGCAAGCATAAATGTTCTGATCTTTGAATACTTTGGAAAACTGATCAGTTCCTAACTTCCCGATATTGGGTAAAAACTGTATAAAGAGAAGTGCCAATAATTACCACGCTTGCTCGTTGTTGATTCTCTTTGATTCAGTCCAGTTAGATTTTCCTTGAGTCAATCAGTCGTTTGAACTTTGAACCTACAAAGAGAGATTGCGAAGCAAGTAATTTAGTTCTCAAACTCACGTAAATAAATGCATTTAAAAAAGGTATTTTAAATAATTTAACATTTCAATAGATTGTTACAAAATAGTTTTCTGGCACCATAAAATATAGATGCCCTTAAACTTGACACCATTGGCCACCAACCAACCCCATTCTTTATGACTCGCAGTAATTGTGGGATATCCCAATATTGTGCCAGAATATGACGTCACATGCCATGTAGGTGCATTAAATATTCAGTTAGGAGGGCTTAAGTTCAGAGTTTTATAACTGCGCATGTCTGTTACGTGGTATTTGCAGCATTTTTATACAGTTTTTTTTAAGTGAACGTCATTCTTAATGTACTGATTACGTAATATTCGGAACATCAGTGTTAGTATAATGACGATTTGTTTGGAGAAGTGGCATTAATTCATTATACGTAAAATGAGGAACCCCCAATATTAGTTTCGTGTATGTTTTTAATTGGGTCTATTTAGTTGCCTCGCTGCCAGGCAAAGTCTTTCCTCTTAAATTTCTAACGAAATATAATGTGATGAAATTCCACTTAGAAAAAACTTTATTTCATTATTTTTTTCATAACAGCGTCCGTCTTCACCATTGATATTATTATAATCGCTAAAGATTCATACATATTTCAAAGAACCATGAGTCATGTTGACATGTTGTATGACTTGTATGGGTGAGATTCAAAGTACAAAATAAACAGTCACGGTCAAACACGTTTGTGTCGTATACTCAAATATATAGATAACGTTATAACTTTTAATATTGGTAATGGTTATAGATGGAGGTTTATGGTGTAGTTTAACCAATTAAAATTTATTGAGTTTCCGAAGAGTCAGGTGAAAAGCTCAGTTAAAAATTTCTTACCTATAGTTCATTAAAAGATCTGTATAGTTCCCGTCACGTAAAAAGAACGCGGGCCGTTTACGTATTCTTTATAATTTGCTATCTATTCCAAAGTGTTATGTAACGTAAAGTACTAATAATTCTACGATAAAACTATTACACTTATATTATAAACCAACTCGGATATAGTCGCTTCCTATGGTACTAGGCTAGTACCATAGGAAGCGACTATATCCGAGTGCAAACACGGTCTCAGCGTTCTTTTCACGTCACGGAAACTTATTAGGGGTCTTTTGTAGAAGACACAAGTTTTGTTACATAAACTTTGTCTTGTTGCCTATGTGTAGTGTAGAACTTAACACCCCATTGTTTTTAATAGGTAGGTTGTAAATGTACACAATAAAAATTCAAAGGTTACACACTAATTCACTGAAACGACTGGATGAGTTAATCTGGGTCCTAGAAAAACAATGTGAGCATTTAGGCCGAGGCCGCGGCCAACTGACCAAATGCTAGTTGTTTTATCGAATCGACTAAAATTCGGTCGGCAGCGGTACACCTCCACCAAATCTAGTTCAAACAAGCTCTTCGTTTTGTGGTCATTTTAACATTGTGAAAGCGAATTAATTTAACGCAGACATACATGATGTAATCATAGAGTATAGACTAATGATGTTAACAGAACTGTTCTTTATTTGGAAAAGAAAACATCGTTGTGAATTTGTGGTCTAACGGTCAATGGTTTGTATCGATCAGCTGATTTTACAAGCGTGGGTAGTTAGATATACAGGATGGCCAAATTGTTTAAATATTTTTGTGTCGGTAGTCGGTACATAAAGTTATTAGATTAGAGGTAATTAGATTGCGGACGTTGTGTTGTTATGTGGTGATGTCAGCGGTATTTGTAAATGTTGATATTGACGCCGATTTGGTTTTACACCTTCAAATTAAAAATTAAACTATAACTCTCAATAATGTCATTTCAACACTAAAGAAGAAAAGGGTAAAAATATAAAGTTATTAAGTCGCTAAAATAAAACGTGTAAAAATCCTAAAATGATTCATGAATCCTAAATTGATTTTACGGACTTGTTTTAGACTTTTTAACGTGGCGTAATTAGTTTAATATTAATATAAGGGCAATAGAATAGCCGTTCTTGTTTTTATAAGGTTTGAACTATGAGTTTGGCGATAATAGACCCTTCTCACCAAGTCACCACCGTGGACCCTACAACACCGCCACTGTCTTCGTTCTTTCCAAAGTCTTTGAATACAAGACAGGGATTTCCATTGCCTTCAGATGAATACATCGTAAATTAAGTCTTTCTGGTGAAACATTTCTTCTAAATAATATTTGTTTTTGTAAAACACCTGAAGAATTTAGCAGTTGTTGATATTGTAATGTTTCCTCCATCTCAAGATTCGTAGACAACAAAAACAGCGCCTGGCTATAAATAACTCTAACAAAACATGTTTACAAAAATTCTAACGTTGTTTGTGGCTTGCCAATGTTTGCCTTAAAAATTTGAATGCTATATTTTATTTAAAAAAATATTTCGTTTTGCGATTGTTTATTTCGGGGTTAGTCGTTACAATTTAGAGGTTAAATGCAAAAGTTGTCTGGTGTATGGAGCTTCACAATGTTGTATTACCTTTTTACAAAGTGGGTGTACTATACCTGCACCTCTCCCTACCGCTTCGGGGAATACAGACGTGAGAATGTGATATCTTATGTTGTTGTTCATTAAAATTAACCATTTAGGAAAATGCCATGTCAATAATAAATATGATTTGATCTGAAATTTGGCCACAAAAAACGTAGACTGCCTAAAGTTGTGTGCGAGTTACTCACTAAGATAATTACTAAACATCATTCATATTCATTTTCTAAGTCGGAAACAAATATCCCGCGCAGATAGGATGTGGCGGTCAACGACCTCGACAAAAGGCAGGAGTGCCGAGTGTCCCACCTGTTTCATAGATCAGTCACACACAGAAGGTTCACTGCACTGATAACAAGTTCATGCTTGGTTAAGTCTCAGGTGAAACGTAACTTCTGCGATAACTCACATTCAGCAAGATTGTATTGATACATATTATTGTATTATTTTATTTATGTAAGTGCAGGCAGTCTTCCCATTTATCTACATTAATTTGTTCTTTCTATGTACCACGAAAACTCACACCGGGTTTTTAGCCTCTTAGGAATCGCTTTCTCGGCAACGGAAGGCAAATTATTGAATCCTTATTCCTCTCTTCCATGGGTTTTTTTAAGTAGCCTGGATTGTGTGATTTAAGAGATAGATTCGATAACATCACCCCCGCGCCGCACCGTAGGCAAAATGGGCTCGTATTACCTGGACGACACTTTGTCAAAATATGACTTTATGAATATAAACCTTCTGTGCCTGTTTATGCTGTGTCTATGTTCCGTGATTCCGTCACAATGTAACGTACGTCACGTTGACTACTCGCGCGTTAGCATTCTGTTCACAGTTTCACTAATGTGTTCCTATTAACTTGTCTTATATTAAAAATTATATGGATGTCCTCGGATGCGATTCTATCAGATTTATTGTGTAACTGTAAACGTTTATGTGACTCTTATATGGTCAAACGCGTTTTCTGCTAGACATTTTAATAGATCAGCTAATTTAGTTTCCTGCGTTAAATAAGTCAAACAACTTTTTTACGATTATTTTCGACGACCTAGTATTTGGAATCTTTTCCGGTGATCAGTTTTTTTTTGGTTGTTTTGTTTTGGCGTGACCGTTATATTTTGTTTAATTATACGGCTATTGTCTGAGGAGATAGGGAAAGGAATAATTGCTCCTCTTATTATATTTATTAATTCAAATTCTTATAATATGAAAATAAAAACTAAGTTTCATTACGTTACGAACAGTCAACTTCGTTCTAATTTATAGGTTACCTGTTAACAAAAAGGTTCACGAGCCGGTCGTATTGTATTCAATCAACATCGTGACGAATCGAAGCCATGCAATGCTTGTAAACGCATAAATCCATCGATCGTTATCTTCGATCATACTTTGTTATGTCTGTTGATGATGTCACGTGACACGCTAACCTATATTATTCTTCGTTTGAATATACTTTTAATCTTCCGATAAATAATATATATTGAATACATTCTATGAATGGGACTTTCTTTTAGATAACATCGCACATTAGTTATATTATGGAGATATTTAAACAATCTGGACTACTCTAGTAACTTTTGTTTAGGGCTAGCTAAGGTTGAAGCCGTGACTAGACCATATCCAAAACTGAAGTCAAAACTCAGCCTAGTTATAGGCTACAGACTACAGTACGAACCAAACATAATGATAACTTTACTTACCTACTAACCTTTTGTAAGACATAAAAGTCTGGCCGATAGCAAAAACCGACAAACAAAACAAAAAGATAAAAAAAAACCATTTTCAAAACTCATCTTTCAAATTCAGAACATAGAGAACTTCGTAAATCATACATGCAAATCAAATCCATAGCTAAATCATAAGTTCAATGAACGACTCGCTTCACGGTCAAGCGTGCACTATTATTATTATCTACATCTCTTACACCCAAAAACATTCGATTATGAACCTTGTGTACCTAACTTAAGGGTCACTGAGTTGTTACTCAATAGAAAATAAGTATTGTCAAAAATACAGTTAGGATCGCGCTGAGCACATTTATTCATATTTCAGTACAGATTTTAGTATTTTGAAACTTTGGTTTTGCGTTCGAAATTTCACGTATTCTCTGAAAGGTTAAGTAAGTCTACAAGTAGACGTAAAATATGACAATGAATTTAAATAATTTATGGCCAATTTCAACGACTATTCATCTACTACTGAGAATCGGAAAATACGATCGATTTATCTTTGTCGTTTTATATGGCATTGCATAGTTTGAGGCTGGTGTTTTTCTACAGAAAATGTATTTAGTTATAGATTAGTATAATTTCTCCCCTTATAAATTACATTAATCTCGTCATCTGAATTTACATACAGAACTAATTCTATACAGTCCCAGCCGTCTCGGGTTTTTATCTCGGTAAAAAAACGTATAAGACCAAAAACTTTAAAGCAGCGGAAGACCTAAGTAGGACCAATATTGGTTCCAATTGGCATGCCAATTATAGGGCAGGTAACATTGGCAGTTGCTAACCAACAAACAGCGATGACCGGTGACCGCTGTCCCGAAACAAGCGAAATAAGTGCCAGCATACCGACATAATTTGTTATTTCGTCCTCCACACCGACTTATTGCTAAATCTGCATTGCTATGGCTTTATGTACAAGTTCTGTTCGGTAGCGTAAATAATGAGCGATTTGAAGTACCCGAGTATAGTTCAGACTGCGTAACATTTAATGTATCTTACAATTTATATGCCAGTTGAGATAAGTATGTGTCTAGAAAAATTTGACACTGTTATCCTATTCTTTTATACTACGTGATTATTATTATAAAACTTAGAAACCGATAAAAACCCCTAAAATAGACCGTGTCTTGATGACATTTTCCGCATGTAAACTTTCCTTTTTTCATCACAACATGCATCTAGAACGTTCCATGCAACAATAAGGTACAGCAAGTCGCTATCTCTTTGATAACGAGTGTCGTGACGTCAGCGACTGAAAGTGTTGCTGTAAACACCTCATTGTCTTGTCTGTGTACAAACAGATACCTAGGTGCCTACTCTGAGTAATTTGCGAGCTCCAAATGAGTATGAGCCGGCTTTAGGGAAATTTTCAAAAAGACAGCTTGCTTTTTGAAATGTGTCAACAAGGTTTGTTACATAATAATAATAAAAATACGACACAGAAATTAACGCGAACTCACACCTTTACCTTTAATGGCTTGACTTTTCGACTCGGTTGCACCAGCTGTGGTCGCAAGCAGACTAGTTAATTCTCGTGTCGTAATTTTATTAAAATCATGTAACGCGATAGTTTGAAAGTAAGCAAACGTTACTGGTAATGATAATGTTGGTTTTTGGTCCTGAATCATCCAACTTGCCCCCACTGCAGTTTCTGGTCCTTTTATCCGCACCCAGTTTATCAATGGTAAAATCCCTCATGACGGCTTTATGTGCCCATTTTATTACAGCATCGACTAAATTATTCATGAGCAAAGTGTAGGTTTTCTTCGATAGTCCAACTATCAATGTAATGTAACCATTTTAGATTAAATCAATTCATTTACCATATCAAAGTCCAAACGGTGTGCTTAACATTTTTAAATTGCACCCAAGTAGGTACGTCAATCTTGATTTGTTTATTAGTATCGGAACAAAAATATTTAATCTCTCGACATAACATCTACAGGGAAATCCTGAAAGTAATAATATTTTCATTAGTGTACATAAAGACGAATAAATTTCACAGTCTTCCCAATACAGCTCTACAGCATTTCATATAGCCAGTGTTGTAACCGCCTAGTAGTGCTTCCTCCCACCTTGTTACTCAACCTACCCCCATTCATAGTGCCCCAGCTCACGAACCAACACGCACACGGCTGCCTGTTGACATTGCTACCTTATCGCGATCTTACTCTGACGAAGTGTGTTGACACTAATGATGTGATATATTGAATTAATTTGAGTTGCTTGACTTTGTGTTGTTCTTAAGTGATAAGATATTACATATTGAGGTTTAGTATTCATTGCTTATAACTAGAAGTGGCGTAAAATAAATGCTTATTTCTTTATTAAAAAGGCAACTACTTGTCATTTTTATCATTGAGCGGTTATGTGATGTCATGACGTGATTTATAGCAAAAATCCCAACTCTGTAGTATCAGCAACATCTTCCACTATTAACACAATCCTACCTTGTGCACTAACTCATGTTGACTCATGCACCTCCGGTCTAACACACACATTACTGCTAAAGCTAGACGATACTGAGTCGTACGCGCCGCGCGACGCTTACACCGCGTCTTGACTAATATTCTTTGTCCTTTTTACTATTTAATGTAGTCAGTGTAGGTATTAAGCTAATTAAAGGCCCGTAAAAAGTGATATCAATTTAGAATAAAATGCTAATGTGTAGTTTTGTTTTTGTATTTTATACAGTTGATCGTTTGTTGTTTGGTTTAAATTGTGGCTAGTTGTGTAGTGTTGATACGAATTTGAGATAGTGTTTATGAGTTTTGAGTAGCATTAGTGACACTTATGAATTAATTAGCTAATTTAGTGACAGTGCAATATTGTGTGTATGTTGTGCGAATAAAGGTTGAAATTGATTGCAGAAGTGTTTCATAGTGAAGGTATCATAGAACTGCATAAAGGTGGGTGAAATGAGCTTTTGAATTATTAATTTGGTGAACTATTAGAAACTTCATAAAATAACGATGTCTTTCGTCTCTGTTTTCGCAAGTATTTTTCTTAATTTTATTTGACTTCTAATTAGGTATGTTATTATAAGTTATTAATCAATAATTTTGTAGAAAGCAAAGACAAAATATAACTATTATATTTAGGTTATAATAATAATAATAAATGATTATTATTATAACCTAAATAATAGCAAAAGAAAACGTAACATTTGAAGGCTTATTTGCTCAAATAGATATTGCACAGTGAATGTAGTTTTAGTACATGCATGCATTTAATTTATAGTGATCCAATTGTATTCCTAAATAAATTTTAATCTGTGTCACTGTATTCTGATGTTACACTGAATAAAAGTGCATTCTGACAGTTAATTAAATTAAGAAAGGTATTCCATTGTGTTTTGTTGCATCGATTTCTGGACTGTGTTATGCAATACTTGATGGTATCGGTGGGTGAGCGTCCACAGACGACAATGCCTGCTAATGGCCGCTACAATTAACCTGTTATGGTACATTTACCATGCTTGCAAGACAGATTGGTGATCGGTCTATGTTGATAAGCACACTGCAAGGCGCTGCTGCCTAAGGCCCAGGCCGCACTACGGTGAAACCGCAGCGGGTTCTAACCGCATGATTTTGTGACACAAGGGAATGAATGCAAGCGGCCGCACTTGCGGTTTTTTCCCGCGCGGCCTTTTGTATGAGTTTCCTTGTCACGCGGTTAAAAACAGCGGCGGTTTAACCATAGTGCGGCCTGGGATTATCTCTTGATAAAACTTCTGCAGTTGCATACTAAAGGTATCATGTTTGCAAAAAAAAAATTTCAAGCGAGATTCCAAAATATTAATTCTTGACATTAAAGAGTAAGTAGTCTTAGTTCGATTCTGAGGTTAAGGTTGGGACTTCGCAATTTTAGTAGCCGTAAAGAGTTACTTTTTGTTGACATTATAGTATCTTAGTACTTCTCTAGCTCTGAAATAATGAATACAATAATTGTTTACTTTCATAATGCATAACACAGTTCGAGTAACAAAATATGATAGCATATCAAAACTAAATTTTAAATTCAGTATAATTTCTATCAACAAAACGCTGTCAAAATGTATTCACGGTTTCTGCAAATATTATGACTTTCAATTTATATCAACTACAATATGCATGTATTAACATAAATTGTTTGTATGTATATCTTTATGTATTTATTGTCTGCAGACGAGGCGACTAACCACGCAAACTTGGCTGTTTTTGTCTAAAATTTAAACAAAATACAACACTATTGCACTACAAAGTAAGTTACGCAGATAAAGGAATAATTTATCGATATTTGCCATTTATTTTTGCTTGACGCATTTTTATAAAAGGCTATGCCATGCTTGATTGGACTATTTACAAATTCTTCGGTAGATGTTGTCATACACTGGCGATCGCGGTCCAGCCTATTACAATGGACCGGATACGTCTCAATTTGGCCTTATTACGGTTTATTTACATTTCTCTGCAGTCGCTTATGACACGCAGGCCACATGCATCACATTTTGTTTTTGACACAATTTTTTGGTCCTTTTGCCTGCACGTTATTTTATTATAATTATTGTTTCTCCTTTTCGGCAACTTAATTTATCATTATTTTTGGAATTTGCACAATATGTAAATAGACTAGATAGATACATTATTTTCTTGAGGAGCTCAAAGTTTTTAATGACGTTATTTAACTGATAAGTTCATGTCGAAATACTAAGAACTAGTCCAAAATTCATGATGTAGGAACGAGTAATCAACTGTTAACGAATCTGACTCACAATGCTATCATGAGATAAGACATTTTTCTTGCGTCATAGAAAAGCAGGAGTTACGTGTGTTTTTTATGAAATAAGTGTAACACCGAACCGTTCGCTAGAAAATCACTAGGAAAATTAACTTTTATAGATCGATTGACAGGTTTATTCTCAAATAAAGTCTCAAATGATTTCATGTCCGAAATTATGGCAAATATTTGTGAGTGTGATATTACACCTGGTTCATACCATTTATCTGCTCGACTCTTATCAACTATTGGCTTATCTTTGTCATTGATTATAAGTAGCTATTGGAAAGAATACACGTTGTGCGTGTATCAATGCTCAGAATTGTCTAAAATGTTGATGGTTTAATAGACGCTTTTGAATTTATCTGTCAGGAATACCCGCCTATACCGGACAAATTATTTTTTATACTTTTTTCTCATTGTGATTGTTAGTAAACAATAAGCCAGATTTTGTGTTTTTAAATATATATTTTCATTCTCAGCATCTCAAAGGATGTAGATAGTCGTACCCTGTAAGAGCATTTATAAATTATATAAAATCGGGGTTGTTTGTTTTATTAGATTCTCATTTCCAAAGACGTCACAAGCTAAATATCTTTATCATGATAATATGATTACTATTCCAAACAAAATTATCTCTAAAAGCTGAACAAATACTAAGTGAAATGTCTTTGTGCGTCAGGTCAATCGCCGCAGATAAAAATATATGTTCCGACGCGTCACGTGTTTACGTAGCATAGTGTCCAAAATACCAATCTTTGTTAGCAGCGCGATGGAATAAAGACCAATTTTGGTCCTTCGACACGTAGGAACAATGACGGCGCTCTAAGGAACAAGGAAGCCATGTCCTGCCAAATTGGCTTCCTGAGAATAATGTTCCTTGTTCCGTTGGCACTTTGAAGTAAGAGTTACTAAGCTGACCTGTGCAAAAAGGAATATTTTTACAGTTTCTCGCAACACTTGTAAATAACATAACAGTATTTCTTGGCAGTAACATAATTATAACTGGCAGCAAGAATTCGGACCTTTCGTGGCGTAATGGAGCGACCCCACATTGGTTGGGTGCCAGGTTTTCCAGTTATTTGGATGTCTGTTTTCAAAGCAATGATACAATTGGCATGTGCTGACCTATGTAATTAGGTTGATATGTTCACCGACTATAATGACTGTGATCTAATTATAAAGTTTTCTCTACCAGTTGTTTTTACGGTACTTACATATCCATTCTTGATGACAATAGGTATTTACTAGATCGTCAGTAATACCTTTAGTATGTTAGTATTAATCACACACATCACATTATGGTGATATATGCGTATTTTTGAGTACACCGTCTGAAATAGACGTGGCACGCCATTTTGTATCCAATTAGTGCGCGTTCGTAAACAGTTGGAAGTCAATTAGAGATAGACCATGCCGAGTCAGTGCCCGCCGACGAGCTGAATATTTACTGTAACTTTTGTTATGTAAATATATGTAGATACACTGTGCCAGTATTGTTTTCATTATTGTTTATTGGTTTTAAAACTTACTTCTTATACTAGCACTGTAGCACAAACTACTTTTTTAGGAAAAGCTTATTGTCACCTATGTAAATGGAAACATAAATTCATTTTGTTGTGGGATATTCGTAGATTTTGCTTACAATTATTACATAGTTACAAAAATCTAGTTTAATAAATCCGTAGTCGATATAAGTATTGGTCCTTAGATACATTATCTGAATCGAATAGCACCTACCTACATAAGTCACGAAAAAAGCTGCTTCAGTTTTGAAGTATCTGAATAAGATTTTATTAGAATTAATAATATGTGATCATTAATCACAATTTGCCGGGAATGTGGGTTGTTCTGTATAACTGACATACCTACCATATATAATAATTTTGAACTTAAAACAATGACCGCGTACCTACTGCATACCTATAGTTTTCCTTGAATTAATACGTTAACTTAGTTTTCCTGCTGACCGTGAATTAAATACCTATACGAATGCAAATCTGTATATAGACGCCAGAGATTACAATCTAGTCAATATACCTGCAAACAGACCATTAGGTTAATTTCAGTCATATTCTATCACAGTTCGTAAGTTAGTGACTTTTCCTGCCATTTACTGTCTATGCTGACTCAGGACAAGTCGGAAAGTCCGTCGTCAGCAAAATAAAATCAAAGTGTAAAAAAAGGAGAAATATTTACCTCGTATAATATTCATTCCAGCTGAGGAAAATACAAATATTTGTGATTAATTTTTATCTCGATAACAATTGTTTTCCACGATAAGGGCTATCAAAATTTTTGCTTAGAACAAAAGTAATACGCAGTACAATAAAAATGTCTAAATATCTGCTTATATTTTATTATCACATTGTTCCGACTGTTTGTAAGAAATGATGAAAATATTACACATATATTGCGCACTGAAGTTACACTTAGCCCCAAAAGTAGTATGCGAGTTATTTTTGTAATATAGCATTAAAATAACTAAAATTGCTTACCACGCGACATATTAATGGACGCTTTGCGGGTTAGGAACAATGGTTGTATCTATACACAATTCCACACACGCATTACCATTAGGTTTCATAATTCATCTTAAACTGGTGGTCACAAGCGTCTACTTCTCACGCATTGTGCATCCAATGTACTCCAGATACACTCGTAGTGGTTAAGGTGTGAAAATGTAGTCCAGAATAAAGTAACAGTAAAATTAGGCTATTTGAAAAACAGGGATCGAAGGACCAGTTTAAAAGGACCAAGGCTTTACACAGATAGCTGTGAAATGATTTATAAGTTTTATGAATCACATATTTTCTATAGAATTACCTTACACTAAAACATGTTATGATTATGACTCAGACAAAAATTATGCTAAATTTTAACACTGTCCGAGATTTCATTTTGGTCAGTTTTGTTGCCCATCGAACCTTATTAATTTATTATACCTATAGTTTGTCTGTTAATAATAAGATAGATAATTATTATACATACCTCATTTATTTTCCAAATAACTCAATTTTGCTGTTTATAGAAAACGTTGCTGCATATATTTATTATTTTAAGTTGTGAATGGAATCGTTTTTGCATTGATTTATTTTTTATATAGTCCTACTCAATTCAGCGCCTATAACGATTGTTTGCGTTACAGATGCCCCGCGGCCGGGACGAGATGCAAGTAAACGTGGCAGGCTTAAGGAGAAATATTAAAAACCTCGCACACAACTACTCCGATGCCCAGGTATGGAGTCTATACTCAAATATTCATACAAAACGATGTATTTTTACTACATTATTCTATCATATTGTGGATGGTAGCTTCTGTCCTGTCTGCAACTTTTACAAGATCCTAATACATGTCATGCACACATTTTATCATCATTTTCATATTTTATACTTTAGTAGGCCAACTTGGACAATAATGTGTAACTATTAGACACAAATTTTCGTCACAGCGCAGCTTCATAGAATTTACCTGCTATCTGTCAACTTTAGACCCTACATGGTGGCAAAACACGTTCCTTCCGCAAGCTCGCGCTACCTGACTGCCTTGGCTTAAGGTTCTTCCGATCGCACCACTATCCGCCTTGTATGAAAAAATACGTACACGTGGAAATATTCGGACGTTTTGTAACACCCGATCACGTCATCTACGCCTTTTTATGATCATTTTTCTAATAGCATCTTTAGTATGAAAATGTATGTCCTGACTAGTATGACACCATAAATGTCCACTTCAGCGATGTTTGCCGATGATATCCGAATATTTACGATACCATATCTTTTGCTATACAGCTATATCTGTACACCTTTGTTGTGATAACTCGTGGCCACTTTTGGGGGGTTTTTGTCATGCCGATGTAGAAAACTGATGATATAACGTTTTTAATAACATGGGGATTTCAGGCAGTTATAAAAGGAAACGATGAAAAAATATAATATCTTACCTCACAACATAATACTAATATTTAATGAACATTGTATATTGGCCCAGAAGAAGGTGGCGGGACGAGCTTGACTCCTATAAGGCCACTTGGGCTACAGCAGATCACAACCGGGAGGAATGGAGGAAGGAAAGGGAGGCCTTTGCCCTGCAGTGGGACGACCATGGCTGAAATAATGATAATAATAATTGTATATTGTATACGGTCTGAAAGGGTCAATACCAAAATCCTTTAGAAATCCTTGCCCACACTAGGATTTTTCCTGTATCGTGGGTGCGTTTCACAAACATGAAATACCACACACACAAACAACCAGACTCGGGACACACATTTGCGGATTGCATATTTCGCAATCGCACAGAAGTGGGTAGTTAATTTCTGCGACTTATTTCAAAATATCCTTATTACTAAAAGGTCTTCCGTACTCAGCATGATCGGGGTAGACTTGGGCAATAACTTTTAAGCACTAATTCTAAATTCTAAATTTCATCACCTCATTTTCAGGTTAAAGTGCGCGAAGCGACTTCAAACGACCCATGGGGCCCGTCAAGCACGCTCATGGCGGAGATCGCCGACCTCACCTACAACGTGATGGCCTTCACGGAGATCATGCAGATGATCTGGAAGCGCCTCAACGACCACGGCAAGAACTGGCGACACGTGTACAAGGCACTTGTTCTCATGGAGTACCTCATCAAAACCGGCAGTGAAAAGGTCGCCATGCAGTGCAAAGAAAATATATTTGCAATACACACGTTGAAGGATTTCCAGTATATGGAGGAGGGGAAAGATCAGGGTGAGTTGCTACGTGTAGTTAAAGTCTTGATGGCATGCCAATATCATTTTATTATCAAGTTGTTTAAATTAAACTTTTGGTTAGGGAACATCGCAAGGAAAAATGAAGTAGGATGCTCAGCATAATTTATATCGACCATAATGTACATATATGTATGCCAACTTCACACGTACAATAACTATCCATTGCCGGTAGAACAAGTCTATGAGGAGTAAGTTTAGACGCCTCATTAATAAGAACATAATTAAATGCCTGTTCTTTGTGGTATATAAAAAATAGATATAAACGATATTGGGGGAATTGTTAAGCATGTGTAGTACATACAATATATAGCCCTTAAAAGTATCTAAATTTTTTCAGTAAAATCAAAGATGTCAAAATAAAATGATCTGGAGAACGCCTATGTATTATTTATAAATATTAATATTCAATGGCGTTACACATGTTAGCTATTCCGTTTAATTTACTAGAAGCTCGTGGTATTCTTGTGTAATATGCGACCCTGAACCCATGCTGTATGTTTACTAAAGGTACATACCAGCAGTGATGTAGCAACGTTGACTAATTGACTGGCGGATCGTGTAGCATGTTAATGACATGAGAGGCGTTGCGTTATCAGCTGTTAGATAGCAGAGGTGCTGAATATGTAGAGGTATTGGACTTTACAAAAAATAGATCTTTGGTCGTAGTGATGATTGGAACACTGACCTAGGTGTTTATGTAATTTACCTGTATTTTACACCTGTGCACCTACCTATATGAATCTCATATCCACACTTTTTGAGACTTAAACGAACGTAGTAGTCTCTGGCATGTCAAAGACTAAGAGATGTTAAAAGATTAATATTATTTGGTATGAAACGCCATGTACAAATTATTTATTAAAACTTTTTTTTAGATGAATGTAAAACTTAATTGACGTTCCATTTAATATTATTTCATACAAAATGTATGTAAAAAGGTTGACCATCCCAGTGATACCCAATATTTCAGTTGGATGATGTTTCGGTCTCTGCATTCATTGTGTAGTCTAGTTTGACAGTCACTGGCGTTCTGTGCGCTTGAAATTGTATTTAATCAGGTTTGTTTTATTAGGTGGTAAACCTACGTTAGATCATTATACAAAGTGTGAAAATATACGAAATATGTTTTCTTTTACTTAAAAGATTGCCTAGATGCGACTGGCTTACAACTCCACGTAAACATAGTATATCAATATATTCTAATACTTAAACATCTTTGTTTTCAGGTCTGAACGTCCGCGAGAAGGCGAAATCGCTAGTAAACCTCTTGAAAGACGATGAGAGGCTAAAGAATGAGCGAGCGCGAGCGCTAAAAGCGAAGCAGCGGTTCGCGCAGAGTGCCAGCGCGTTCGGCAGCGACGGCGCGCTCGACACGCCCAGCAGTCCTACCTACCCCGCGGTGAGCGCACCATAATGATAAAAGAAATTTGAAAAATGATGGACCCGAGCGGGGTTCAAACCCGCGACCTTCGCCGTACCGTGGCTATGCTCTAACCAACTAAGCATCGTGTCGCTGCTCGCACACATCGAATTTCAAGCTCCCTTTTAGTATTTACGTCACGGGTGACGTCCGGTATTATCTGTTGGAATCTATGATTGCCAACTCAGGGCTGCTACACAGACTGTCTTTGTAGCAGTCAAAAGTTTAAATCTTTCTCACTTTCTTTTCTTATATTGTTTTATAACTAACGTTCATTTGTGTCTATACTATTCCCTAACCCCCAGTTTGTGTGGCCTTCCAGTTTGGCAGTGATGGCGCGCTAGACGCAGCCTCCAGTCCTACCTACCCTGCGGTGAGCACAACTATCTATTCTATTCTTTGTGTTAAATAACAGTAAAATTGTCTCTTTTATTTAGCTCAAATGTGTTATATACACTTATACAAGCCTTTTCTGTTTATTAAATAGTTATCATTGGAAATCTCTCTCTAAATCTCTTCAGTGCTTTTTGTTAAAAAAAAATGTTCTCGCGTTGTTCGCGTAAATGTTCTTGTAGCGTATAGTATAGTTCTCGTCACGTTAAAAGAATGCTCAGCAATTGTTAGCGACTGTGTTTGCTCTAGGATATAGTCGCTTTCTGCGATCCTAGGCTATTGTGGCTTATAATTGAGTGCAACTGTTTTATTGTAGAATTATTATAGGTACTTTACTAGTTACGCAACACATTAGATTGAAATAGACTGGAATAAAAAAATAAGTTAGCGGTTAGCATTCTTTTTACGTGTCGCTAATGCATTGCATATGCCCCCCCCCCCCCCAGCAGCTGAGCGGCGACTCAGCGGAGTGGTCGGGGCGCGACGCGGAGCTGGCGCGGCCGCTGACGGCGGGCGAGGAGGAGCTGCAGCTGCAGCTGGCGCTGGCCATGTCGCGCGAGGAGGCCGACCGCGAGGAGAGGCGGCGCCGCTCCGACGACGTCAGGCTGCAGCTCGCCATCAGCCAGTCGCAGCAGGACTTCCAGTCAGTACCGAACACTTAGCTTTACTCAACTTTTCTCTTTTATTTCAAGGCATAGAGGTATACAACATTCTTATTGCGTGAAACCATCATCATCATATTAAAATATGTCGATGTCGCCGCGGTCCTGTGTACCATATTAATATGTAGGCCGATCCCAAAAAAAAAAAAAACCCCTGTTCAAAACTTCCCCATCCTTTTATCGACTACCTACTTGTGATATTCCGCGTCATTTTTTCTCTAATATGATTAGATACTATACATTATTTTTATATTTAAATTTATGACAAAATCTGTAAACATATCAAAAATATTCCGACGAATTGAAAACCTTCTCATCGTTAGAAGTCAGATAAAAAAAAAGTTGCTTACTGTTGAAGCGTGGTGCGGCATGTTCCAAGTGTGTTCCCCTCCCATAACCCTCCCACCTATCCCAGACTCGAAGCCTACCTCCGCGAGGAAGCCGACCGCTTGCACACGTACAAGCGGCACGCCCCGTCGGCGCCGGCGTGGCCCGCGCTGGTCCCACTGTGTGGCTCGGGCCCGGAGCCAGCATGGTGCGGCCCGCCCGCGCTCGAGCCAGTGTGCGAGGCCGCGTGGCCCGCGCCGCCCGAGCCGCCGCCCCGCTGCTGGTTCTACGGCTGCATGGAGTGTCTCAGACCGAATGTAATACAGTCAGTGCCGAACTCGTTGCCTGTACTAGCTTGAGTTTTGAATATGAGACATTACTATCGTTTAATTTATCAGGAAAATCTGGGATACAAATCAGTTAAAAGTACTGGTTTTATTTGGGTTAAAAAAGGCACGCAAAGCCATTATGTAAGGTGGTAAAAATATGGTACAACGTAATTTTGGTGGTAAAAGTATAAAAAACGGCCCCTAGACAAGAAAAACATAAGTCTCCACAGTATATCCTTTAAACTCCTGAAGTATAAAGAGTCTAATATCCCCCCCCCCCCCCTCATCAGGACGACAGACGGGCTGCCGCCTAAAAAGCCAGCCCCCAGCCAGCAGTCGCACCTGCTGGACCTGCTGGACGTGTCGCTGGGCAGTCCGCCGCCCGCAGCCGCGCCGCCCCGCCCCGACGTCTGGGGCGCGCCGCAGGAGCTGCCGCGACAGGTGGGGCACTAGGTTACACTATGTGGATAGTGGATACATCAGGGCGACAGACGCTGCTGCTGGGGCTGCCGCCTGAGAAGCCAGCCCCCAGCCAGCAGAACGTTCCATTAAATTGAATTTGAATACTTTAAACGTCAATTTGGGTGACATAACTGTCAAATATGACAGTTATGACATCAAAATTAGATTTGCATATGTTAAGAACATAATTTTACTTATATTGGTTTACAAGTTTGGTTTGAAATACGTAGCTTCCTAAAATAATTTTTATTTTCTATCATATTAGCCTATGCATCTGGATTTCGGTATATTTGGGGAACCAATGGTAAGCGTGTAAACTTGCTAGATGCTGTGTGTGTATACTATTAGTTAAGTATTTATGATGTGTGTCAAGTTAAGATACAATTGGCTACACTGTGATTGAGTTCAATAGTTATTGGTGTTAAAAATGCTATCTTAAAGTGTGTTATTTCTAACTGTATGTAAATATCATGTATGTTATGTATTATGGGGTAGAATCATTATTGTAGGTAGTATTATATTATTTAAAAATTATACATCTATCTATCGTTATACATATAAAATTACTTGCCTTGACTGACTGACTACTTCATCAAAGCAGAGCCTACACCGTTAGGGCTACCAACATTCATGCCTGACAGGGTAAAATAAGGGATGAACGGATATATGGAAGTTCGTCATTTTCAAAGCTAGAACACGAAATTCCGTACACTTTCTTCCAAACACTTGCCGTACACTTTCGTCCGGTTATTTTTCTTATACCTATTTCTCATTACAAGTAAATAAACACGTGTCGAGGTAAAATTTTACCCGTAGGGGGTAAACATTAGGGGTTGTAAAATTTACATACAAAGTTCGTCAGCCTTGCAGAACAGGCTTAAAATTTTATATTAAGAATTTATTAACAAAATCTAAATTGACGCGAGCGCGGCGTAGCCAGGGGCAAAAGCTAGTAATTATGTAAATATCTTTCCTTTTCATATACATATCTGTAGACCAAAAATATAATTCAGTAATTTAAAGAAAAGGGATGTTTTTTTTGAGGCTTGCTCAATATGACCGTTTTAGCCTTTAACAATCAACTAACGAGAGAAGGGGTGGGGGTGTATTTTTATTTTTATTAGTTTTTAATGTATGTACCCAGTGTGATAGTAAGTGTGTGTCGCAGGAGACGTCCTCGGACGCGTGGTCGGTGACGGGCAGCCCGGCGCGCGACCCCTGGGCCCCCGCCGGGCCCGCCGGGGCCCCCGCGCCCGCCGGGCCCCCCGCGCCCGCTGACCCCTGGGCGCCCGTCGCGCACGTGAGTACTGACACACACCTGGACACTACGCTGTCGTACTCAACTGAACAATCGTCGTTTGTCCTCATATTCCATTGATATAGACCCAGTAGGACCAGTTAGGTGTATTGTCTCCTCTTGCTAGTCTATGACATTAACATCAAATAGTGATGTTAATGTCATAGACTAGCAAGAGGAGACAATACACCTAACTGGTCCTACTGGGTCTCTGCCCTATTACAATAATTTTCTTTCCGAGATAACCACAACAAAATAACACATATCATGTATTCAATAAAGTATTTTCTTGTTAACTGACATTTTAGCACTTCCAGTTGCAGAGCAAGTCCCCGGTGTCGGTGCTGTCGTCGCCGTCGTCGTCGGAGCTGGAGCAGTTCGACGCGCTGTCGCAGCGCCCGCGCACCAACCACAACCACAACCACAACCACCTCGCCGAGGCCGACCCCTTCGACCTCTCCGCGCTCGGTGCGTGCACTATTACACATACACCTTTGATATCACTGGAATATTAACATAACATCACACCTATTTTCCCTAAAAAGATTAGCAGAGAAATATAGTAAACCCACATGTCGTCTGTTATGCTATATGTCCCAATATAATAGGGGGTAAGCCTATTGTCATCTATCAGACACAATTCTTAATTCCGTGCTGCTATTGAGAATTATCTAATAAAAAAATTCATAATACTTTGTCCAACCCAAATTTGAACTTAAGACCTTGTACTCAATAGTCGCGCTTAACGATCACTAGACCAATGAGGCAGTCAAATTTGAAAATTAACATGCAATATATCAACAAAAATTAGTTTACTTACAATATCTATGTACTGTCTTATAATTATGTTAATATCTTTACTTCAGGCTCGCACCTGTCCCCCGCGCCGTCCCCCCCGGGGCTGGGCGGCCTGGGCGCCATCAAGAAGTCTCCGTCGGCCTTCCTGGGGGAGAACTCGTCGCTGGTGAACCTGGACCGCCTGCTGCAGCCCGCCGCGCCCGAGCCGCCGCAGCCCAACCCCTTCGCGCTCGAGCCTGCGCCCGCGCCTGCGCCCAGGCCTGCGCAGATGTTCGCGCAGCCGCAACCTGTGAGTAGCTGGCACACGCGGCCAGTTGAAATATATAATGCAGTTTTTTATTTTAAATTTACATATTTCCACATAAAATGGATGGAAAAAGAGTGAAAACTAGATCCATCATGATATGTATGTTTTCAGTAAACACAACAGCTTTTTGACGGAGTAAAATAATGTAGTTTAAATTTACCCTGTATCACAATGTAACGATAACGTCACCCTTCAGGCGCGGCTCACCATGAACGAGCTGAAGCAGCAGCAGATGGGCCTGTCGGGGCTGACGTTCGGCGCGCCCTCGCCGTCGTTCGGCGCCCCCCCCGCGGCCCCCCCGGGCGGCGCGGGCGCGGCGCCCCCCCCTCCCGGGGACGCCTGGGCGCGCGCCGCCGAGCCCTGGTCACCCGCGCAGCAGCGGCATACGCCCAACCCCTTCCTCTCCTAGCCGCCCCCCACACAGGTTACTCATGTTTTCTTATAATGTTCCTTAAGGCAACCGTAAACCAGAATCTTGTCTTAGCAAAATATGCATTAAGCTGTCATCATGTCATCATCAGCCAAAAGGCGTCCACTGTTGAACATAGGCCTCCCCGTTTAAGCGGGGGGGTTTGCCATAATCCCCACGCTTGGCAAGCGGCTTGGGGATCGCAGTATTGGTGGTGAAGTTACAGAAGACGCTGCTGCCCATCTTCTGAATTTTCCCTTAGTCGCCTCTTACGACACCCACGGGAGGAAAGGGGGTGGTCAGTTCTAGGCCGGATACCACACGGCAAACTGCATTAAGCTGAGGTTCAATTAAAAAAAGTCGCTGTAATAGTTTTGAGACCTTGGTATACTCGTACATGGAAATTTATGATAGGAGTAGCTAAACAGGATATTCAGCAATGTGTGTGAGCCTAATCGAGCTGTTATTGATACAGGGCAGCAGGTAACGCGGGGCCCAGCGCGCGCGGCGGAGCACTCCGTACGCGCGCGAGCGGGCCGGGCCGGGCGGGCCGGGCCAGCCGCGCGGGCCGGGCCAGTCGCACGGGCCGGGCCTCCCGGGCAGGCCGTGCCACAACAAACTGTTCTACTACCGTGACTACGTGTACTTGACCAAGCCATGAACTGTGCTTTCTAGTGTGGCCCGCCCGCGCAGCCGTGACGTCACGCCCGCCCGTCTGTTATCGTGCGCCGTGTACAGTTATGACGAACAATAGTTTATTCCTCAGTCTGCGCTTAAATGGAATTAGTATTTTGTTTCTTTTATACGTCCTTTAATAGAATCACCAATTTTGATTACCAATAAAATGTATGTATATTAATTGTATTTGTAATAATTAATTTACGCGAACGGTGTGTGGTATAATCATGTGAAAATTATGTTCTAATATAATGTGGACTCAATATGGTGGTAGATAGAAGATACGGGTGTCGACGCACCGGACATGCATTTTATTGAGGAAACAAAATAAAATAAAGTATTTTTTTTATTAAAAAAATATAAAATTGATGACGTTATTTAAAAAATATAATAAATTAAAAATATTTCTATGTTTTATTGAAGGAACGTTACGTTGTCAATAACTTAGCTTTTGTTGCAAATGTGTAATGATGTTAGTGTCGTTGTGTCGATACCCCATACTAAAGACGCAGTATACATAATGTAAAATGAAATGTTTTTATTAATAGACTGGATATCGCTGTGAACTGTCGTGTTTTATATGTAGCTGACGATTGTGCGTGTCTGTGTGTGCAAGATATGTTTATATGAAAATGCATTTATTTTATTATATACTAACCTGTGTATTATAGTTATACAAATAATGTTCGTACAGATTTTAATATATGAACAATTAAATGTATGTTTGTTATCAATAAGTATTATATTTTTATTGCCGTTTCCAAATTTATTCTACGAAGATATAATTATTCCATAATGAGATTATTACAACACTAATTACTGATCATTTACGAATCCGAAACAACTCTCACTTTGACCACCAACAAACATTTTCCTACCGCATTGCGTTTAACTAAAAGCTGAACAAAATGCGAGAGAATGTTCAATTACCAGAATATCTCGCACACACAAACATACAGATGATTTAGAACGTAGCATAGACAAGTAGAGTCAATAGTGTTACGTGTTCGGGGCCAGCGTCGACAAGTACACGATTGCTAGTACATATTCACTAATGTTCGTGAATATAATAGTTTGACGCTAGCAATGACGATGTGTGTAGCTGAAATATTGTTTCACACAGTCGGTATGTATCATACATTTACAGACAGCCTGTTTAGAAGACCTAGGTCTTTTAACTAGTTCGGTTAGGCAGTCTAAACTGTCTGAGAATTGGCTGCGATATACGAAGATGAATATTGTACAGGTTTACTATTTTGTCTTGTACAAAAGTATTATATAGGCTACCATTATTTTACACCTATAGTTTATTCAGTGCAGTAATTTAGCTATGTGTATCGTCACTGCTCTGGCCCCAACAGATTTGGGTGTAGAGTTTCGGTAAGGCGCCGGCTGGGTTTCACAGTGCGATTGGAAGTCACAATTATTTCGTTATAATGTCTGTAAGAAGTTATATTTTGTTGTCACAAAGTTTTATTTAGTCAATTAAATACGATACAATTGCGCTTGCTTTAGTATTTTTTATGTAATGTAGGCAGCATCTCATGTATTTTGTGGTGGTTTTCGGTCACATTACTTTAAAATTATTTTGCGAAATAATTATTGTTGCACACGGCAATATCGAAGTCGCCTGTGAAACTCAGCCGAGAGTTGGTCGCGACGTCTAAGGTAACAAGTTGTTATTCGTGCCTTAGTAATGTTTTTGTATTACAGTTAATGTATTGTACGTCGCCCTCCACTTCTCCCCTCCCCTTCCCCCTTGAACGACGGTCATGGGCGTAACCGACCGAGCTTCTCGAGAAAGAACTAACTAGTTAGTCATTTTTATAAGGGTTGTAACGGGACGAATGTTATTTGAGTAAGGGAAGCCGTGGTTGGGGTTTACTTGATAAAATACTAATAAATCAATGTTGTCCAATAAACTAATTTATGTCTTCAAACGTTTGGACCTCGGAAAATCTTGTTACGCCCATAATCAAGAAATTGTTCATAATTTCATTTGTCATGTCAATTATTTTGAAATTGTATAAGTTGTATATCGAGGCCTGCTTTCTTACAATTGATTGTGAAAGATTGATGGTATATTTGACAAGTATAATTTACAAGAAACTAAATTTACTGTCGATTGTTCCCTTTGCCAAGTTCTTTTGTTGAATACATAAAAATGTATGACTAATATAGTTGACTGCTTCTTAAAAAAGCAATAAAATGTATTGTGAAGACTGGAATAAGTGAGGTAATAACTTTATTTGACAATATAAAGAATATTCTACATTGAATTAACTTGTCACTTGATTTACGCCTGTTTAGTATTGCCAGGTGAATCGATTTGTCTGACTTAGATATATGTATATAAATAGTAATACGAATTAGTTCCATGGTGAACTGAGCTGGGCAAGGATAGTCTTACGGGCACCTCAAGAGTAACACAACACCGCTGGCTAAGTTACTGGCTCACTTATTGCTGTCTGATGGAAATCATTTATTTCGGAGCTAAAACTGATATAAAAATTAAGTATGTGGAATAATAGACTTATTATAAATATAAGGTGTCCACACATTAGTAGCCCTGAGCAACACGAGCGGCTTATTTTGATGCTAAAGCATATGAGCTATGCTGTGTCCAGTCAAAACGTTTGCGTTTGTAACGTACAAAAGATTCCAGTTGTATCATAATGCGCTGTACTATATCGATATTATATATGTTATTATTTGCTATCCTCATTATTGTAGTATTCAACGTATTAGATAAATTATGTACGATTAGTTTACACGCTGTGTGTGTTGCCATCGCCATTATTTTTTACGTCCCTTGCCACTTAAAATAAATCGCATTTATTTGTTAATTAATAATTTTGGATTATCCCTTTCATAATACTGCAGTTTTTGAACGGATTTTTGCGGTGGCAACACACTGAGGGTTTGTTTTTTTTTTTCGCTTATTTACTAGCAGGTTGGTGTGGTTATTGTTTATCAGTTATTTAGATAAATTATTATTTTTAATATTATTTCCTGACCATTAAATGCATCGATGCTAATTCAACGTGTCACTAGCTAGGGAGAAACTGTAAAGATTAATGTAACTATTTAATTAAAATATATAAGTTTTTCAATACATCTATGTGTGTTATTTAAAATACGTGAAGTATTTTATGATGACCTATCATTTATTTTTAGGTTTCTGTTTAGTCCATCCATGGACAAAATTTAACGAAACTTATTTTTCTTTCTTGCAACATTCCTTTGCTCGTCTGCACTAACCATTTCAGACTCATGATCGCAGTAACATAGCATGCCTGCCTGATAACACATTTTATCTAAAAGAGTCTAATATAAAGTAATTATTTTCTCAGTAATATTATGTAGGTTTGTTCAAATAAAACATCATCATACAATATGATTATAATTTATTCATTAATAGTTTACAAAGACGTTATCGTACAAATATTTCAGAATCAGCATTGAATACAAAATACCCTCGATATAAAAAAAAACATTTCTCATTTTGTTCATTATAAAAGAGTTAACGCTTCCCAAACGATATCATAAGTACACACTTATACGCAGTTGGAAATCGTTTATATACAAGACTATGCACCAGTTACAAAAATCTCAGTTTTTATGTAAAAATAAAAAAAATGGTTTTAATCCCATGTCGTAATTCTAAAAGCATGGAATGGACGATTATATAGTTGGAAGCGGATCAAGCTTACCCTAACGTGATAACTTACAATAACTTACCTACCTTACATGTTCATTAATTAGAAGCCAGACTCAGTGCGAAGTGCACCTCCTACACACGGGCGACTGGTCGCGGCAGCTGACGACTGTACAGTCGCAGGTGCATGTATGCTTTCAAGATATACGATAACATCGCCTTTGTGTAGGTCATTAGTCTGTCACATTAACTGTGCATAACTTTAGTTCTAGGAAATGTATATAATTAGAAAATAAATAATTATAAATTACATTGACGTCATAGTGTTTATTTAACATGTAGAGTTACAGTATTTGTTCAGTAATTTAGTATATTATATCGTCATGCAAAGTTAATACTGTCAGACTGGTGAGCCATGTACCGGTCGCGAGGCGCGGCGCCTGCACTCGTCTGGTATTGCGTCAATCCCTGTTTAACTTAAATTAATTACGGTACAGTGTTGGTGTAGCTAAGTGCTGTTTGTAGGCATCAGTCTCACGATGTTAACATTTTCACTAACCTACAGGAAACGACGGCGTTACAGTAATGGGGCTGATAAAAAATTGTATAAAAACCATCGACTAGACACTACAATATCCAATAAATATTTTTCGAAAAATTTCAGAATAATGTCTTCCATACTAATTTATAAACCATACAATCTAGAATAAATAATCCAAGCGATACGAGTGACGGTCACAAAATATTAAACCTTAAAGTAAATCGACAGAAGCAACGTGACGGCAGATCTAGGGATAGTAAAATAATCTATGATTACAATAATAAAGGGTGAAGCGATATTTCATAATGATCACATTCGCGCTCCGTCGCGCGATACTATCATCTTAATAGTACTAAATGCAAACAGGGCGGCGCCTCGCCTGTGGCCCATTTTAGTGAATACTTTTTTTTTAGTACGAAATGTGTATCATCAATGCTTAGACATTGACTAACATTCCCATTTTATTTTATAATTTAATATAAGCCATTGGCAGCGGATTCCGTCTCAGAATCAGCCGAGTGGGTCGTTCGTCGCCGCCACACAAGATGGCGGCTAAGGGGAACTAAAATGGCGTCAGCTGGAAGCGCGCGCCCTCTATCGTGACATTTATTAAGTCTCACGCCGAACTGCGGCGAGCGCTGCGCCCGGGAGCGGTGGACGCGCGGGTGATAATGTAAGAGTATTGCGAGTAGGATTTGTATGAGAGTTCCTTTGAACTCGGTCGAGTTGATGAAGAAAGGTTCAACTGCCTTATGTCATTACAATTACGAGTGACACTGGCAACGTGTTATATATTAGTATTAAGTTGTATATTTGATCAAAAGTTCAGTAAACACACACGTAGGAAGGCTCAGCAAGCCGGCAGTAGGATGGTAGCGGGCGCGGTAGGGGGTGGTGGTGGTGGTGGTGGTGGGGCGGCTCAGTACTCCCAGTGCGTGGCGGCGGCGAGGTCGGGCCCGGCGAGGCGGAAGTTCCCGTTCTTGGCGGCGGCCAGGTAGGCGCGCGCGGCGGCGGCGCGGATGGCCAGGCGGGTGGGCTCGCGCAGCTCCAGGTGGAAGCCCTGCGGGGACTCCGCGTCGCACGTCACGCTCTCGCTGTCCGCGTGCCAGTACTTGCCGTTTTGTCCTGAGGGGCCACGGTCATCAAGTTACAGCATTTTGTACACCGATCAATATTAGTTAATGACAGTAGATACAGCTGAAAACATAGACGCGACATTTTTGTGGTACTCTCTCCATTCAATGGGATAGGGTCGTTTGTGTGTTATGACACAAAAAACTTAGTACCTAGTGTCAGACTTTTATTTGACCAAGTCAACAATCAGAAAATAAAACAAAAAATATATTTTTTTGTTATTAAGTAAATTATTATAAAACTTCTTTATATACTAATGTACAAAGTAGGTAAATAATATAATTATTCATGAGAGTCAACATTTTCCAGCTTGCTAATATAGTGTTGCTGTATATTTATACGTTAAAGGCTTACTTAAGATTCTACAAGCCCTGTACAAAACTCAATCATGAAACAAATTAATCGATGCGTTACACGTCATGTTTCTATTAATCCTTTGAGTGTATTTGAAAGATACAATTATTCGCACCAACTTTATTATGTTTTGAACCTAAATCGGTTGACAAAAAGATTACAATTGTTCAGCTTATTTTTCTTACTTCTTGGTAAATGATAAATGATTTTATTTCTGCAAATAGGTTTTTAAAAAACACTTTTACACGTCATTTTTTATATACTAATTTGAATGATGGTGGTGGTGCATTTCCTAACTGACTACCTCTGAGAAGAAATGCCGAAACAAACTCAGGGGTACCTAGTGAACATGACTTACCCTTAAAGTAGACAGCCCCCTTGGGCCCGCGGATGACCTGGATGGTCTCGTAGTTGGCCTTGTTGCACTCCAGCCTCACGCCCTTGGGGCCCACGAAGCCCTGCTCGCACTTCAGCACCAGGATAGGCCTGGAAACAACAAGACATACTTTTTGTAACGTTTATAAGTAGTAATAACTTTACGAGCTGGTGTCGCATTGGTATCGCAGACTTATAACTAGGGCCTATCGCACAGGTTAATACCGAAAAAACATGAGAAAGTACAGCATAAATTCAGCAAAATATAGTATTTAGTAAACAAATTATACCTAAATAAATATGTCAAGTAATAAGATAGTAAACCGATCTTGTTATTAAAATTATACTTACGATACGTGCAATAATTTAGGTATAGGTACTATAGGACCAAGTTATGGGGAAACTGTAGTACTGACCACAAAACAATGACTCTTTCGATAGGTACGGATAATAATTAGGTATTTACTCTAATGAAATCACATTAGAAATATTATCAATAGTCATACATTTTCCTTGACCAATAACACCTAATACCAATAATAGCTAATCCAAAATTATGTCACAGTATTCATAATTTTAAGTAACGGTTTTCCGTTAAATACAACAATTATTTTGTATTAAATAGATTTTTATCAAAATAAATGCAAGTTTATTTTCCATTTCAAGTTTGTTTTAATTACTGCACGTAAGAAAGTTTGTGAAAACCAACTTCAGCCCGATGCGGCGTTCTACATCATAAAATGCCTTTAATTTTTGTGCTAATATTTTGCTTATTTACTGCTATATATGATTCTTATATTATATAAATAATTTCGGAGTTAACCCACCTGTTGATGAGGTAGAAGTAGTACTTGCAGTTCTCCTCGATGGCGTCGGCGTTAGCGTACAGGTGTCCGGAGCGCTTGGTCATGAGGTACTTGCCGTTGTTGGCGCGGAAGGCCACGGCGCCGTCGCCCTGCCACTCCAGCTCGAACAGCGCGTTCGACGACCTGGGGGGAAGTTGGTTTAGTAAAGTCGGGCAGGATGGGAATAATAACTATCACCCCAGTAACTGCCCCTTACAATAGTGAAAGACTGCTTCGCTATTCTTGGTATTCTTAACTAGATTTTGGCTGCGACTTTGTCTACGTAAAAAACGCGCCTTTTCTGGGTAAAAAGTAGCAGTTTGTCCTATCTTGGGGTTTCAAGGTTACTCCGTGCCAAATTTGATCAATTTCAGTTCAATTGTTTAGCCATGAATGCGTAACATACAGACAGGGTATCTATAGATATCTGTAGACATCTATATCTTCTTGTAAGATTATAAAAGCGAAAAGGTTCCCCTTTTTTATTTCGCTGTCTATCTGCTAAACCGATAATGGTGGAATTTCTATAATTACTTCAGACAGTAGCTAAGACTACATAGTTTGCTGGTCTGTACGTACTTGTTGTCTCCAGAGGCCTGTATGCCGCCGCCGGTCTCCAGCGTCCAGTAGCGGTCCTGCATGGTGCGGATGTACCAGCGGCGCGTGGCCCAGTCGAACTCCAGCTGGAAGGTCTCGTGCGAGGATATCTCGTCCTGGTTGGCTGTCACGTCCACACCTGTAACCAATGGAAGATGTTGTGAGATCCACATCTATTGTTTAAAGAGTGACGTAGTCAATAGCTTCATATCCTTCAAATTGAATTTAAGCATATATAAACTAGCTGCTATAAGTATATTTGGAATTTTGATTGCGTCCACTGTTGAACAAAGGCCTCCACCTTAGAACGCCACAATGAACGACTACCTGCCATTTGCATTCACCATCCATCTATGCTATATAAAATAATCAAATTAGGGTTTAGTTAGTTGTCTGTTAGACAAAGGCATATTCATTTGCTGTAACAATACGTAAAGCTGTCTACCTAAGATCATATTTAGTAAGTAAAAAAATCATAAGTATACAATAATTTTTTGCTGCACTTTACCTTACAGTATGAACAAAACAAATAGCAATAGCCACGTGTAGAATTTTGATATTTATCTTAAGGAAACGTTCCAATAAAATAAACGCAAGCTTTCTGTGAGCTCGCTCGCCATTCAAGTGGTCTCGATACTGACCGCCTGTTGATCGAACACTCGTGGACACGCGCAGAGACTACATCGATAAACAAGATGACTGTCTGCACAAACATTGGACCAAGCTCAGAGGGATCGAGTGAATCGACAAACTTTAGCACGATGAGGTACAACAGACGTAGTTTTAACATCATTTGCAAAATTAATATTTACTGAAACCTTTTTTTAGGTCTATACTTTTTAGCTCTTCAACAAATAATTGGTTTTATGGCATAGGTTCCTCGCTAGAGAATAATCAATAAAGTTAGGTGTGTACCTAGTGACTTGCTTGACTCTTTGACTGTCCGCGTAGCAGACAAAATTAGGTAAACAATCGACAGGTACCATATACATCGGATTGGGAAAGGATTACGGGTTCATGAATGTGATAGCAAGGAGTACTTACTTAAAGACACTATACCTACATGACATAGGTGTGCACACTTGCACAGCCCAGCCCCTTAACCATGAACTCCAGTGCATTTTCCGGTGTGAAACTGTGACACCTGTAGTACCTGCAGTTTGGTGCGGTGTCTCATTTTCACAGCGGAAAATGTCCTGCTTTAGGAGTTCACGGTTAGAGGGCAATTCTTAATATGTCATAAGAATATTTGCTTTAGTCAATACACCGTAAGCAAGTGTTATTTATATAATCCTACAACATATGTTTATTATTCCAAAGCTGTCATTCAATCAAGTAGCTCTGCACAGTGCACACACGTAATACGCTATAATCCTTGGGGTATTATGTATGGAGTATCATTACACTCGAGTCCCTCAGGAGCCGTTGTGGAAGTATGATCACGTTTTCTCCCACGGGACGAGTAGAGATCGTAATTAAGTGGTGCATAGTGAATGAGAGAATGTTGTTGACTTTCGACAGTCTGTTTTGGGCGTTACATCAGTTGTTTAATATGTAGATACAATCATGCCCGCTATCCCCGATCAGGAATAGAGGTATTTGATCAGAAATTTATACTTCCGCATTTGTGGCAAGTGGCAAGCTTGATGACTGATCCATTGGGTCCACACATATTCAGTTTGATCTATTGTTTTAACATGACATCAGTAACTTGTAAGTTTGGATTAAAGAACCGAGTGGTAATATGCACTTTTTCGCACTCGTTGTGAAAGAGCAAAAATCTGAAAATTGTCTAGGTACGTACTACGTAGGTATGTATATGTCTAATTCGCACATTTCTGACGACTACAGATGATTGATTTGCCGAGTGTAGCCGAGACACGTGGAATAATTCTAACGATTATGTATGGAACATGGCGCCAAGGCAAGCGGCGTACACGCAGCGCAACATGAACTTTAATGCATGTAACATATAATTTGCAGTCAGGAAGTAGCAAGAGCCGGTGTGAGCTGAAGATTTGCCGCGCGGCCGACGTGCAATCGTGCGCAACGATCGATAGGGGTGGCAACTAGACAAGTGTGATAGGTAGCGTTGATACCGTTATACAGTAGAATACCCATCACAGATGAGATGTTTTGTTAGCTGAACTAGAGAACCTGTCCAATAATGCAGTTGAATACTTAGTTTTTGCAGTCTCAACCGATAGAATCAGAATTGAAATGGTTTGACAGCTTGGCTACTCTTTTTTTTACAGTCTCTACATAGAAACTGAGGTCAAGAAAGTTCATATTTCCTAAATGGGTTTCAAAAACTAAATTTGTCTGCGATTAAATATGGCTGGTTACAGGCTGGGTACGTAGAAAACAACCCTAATAAGTCCTAAATCCTAATCTACCTATCTCATTAATCGTGGAATCTACCGGTTGTTATTCAAACATAACCTCGTCTTCGGATTTCGTTACATATACTTTTAATTACACTAGACGATGTTTTATCAACAATCACCAGCCCTGGCTATGCATCGAATCGTGCGCACGGTCGGTCTGTGACCGGCGCACGCGCACGGTACCGCTAGCAGCTCTGCGCTGAGATGCATCGCACCAGCCGACTGTTTGTTGTGTCACGGGCGTATTTATGATACGATATTTATCTTATTCTTCTATTTCTGACGTTAGAAAATGTGTGTTGTTATAGAATTGCCATACAATTTTAATAATTTAAATACCGAAGTTATAATTAATTTCTCATTATTTTTTTTTTATATTTTTTAACAATTACCTACAGAAGTAAGATCAAGCGTCTATCATTGATCTTAAAACAATCTGAAGAAGTTATTTTACATCACAACGTATTCACTATTTTAATAAAATGAAGAAGACATGATGTTAAAGAGGACTTAGTCATAAAAGATTTTGGATGTAATTCAAATTGTTTCTACACATAAAAATATAAAAAGCATCATAATATTGATCCCCATCGATGTCAACTGGTAACGTGCCCAAAAGACTGGCAGCATTGCCACGTTAAATAGCAATGCTCATTAAAATTCATTTATTCCCTGAAAAAGTGGGCGCCAGTGTCATTACCCACTACTATAACACCATTGACACTGCCTAAAAGTTCCATGTAATTCTCAATTCTATTGCCATAAATCTCACACAATTACTGAAACCACCACTACTGAGAAACGCGTAATAGAAACGCTTTTTTAACGGTGAATAGAGCCCGACGATTAAATAATTCAGACTCAAATCGCATCTCCTATCTACCGACATCTCAATATAATCGTCACCAACAATTTAAATTCTTCAGCGACAGTCGAGGTGGTGATGCGTGTAAAGTAGCCGCGCCCATACACACACGTCTCATACATTGGTCCACACAATTATCACGAGCACCTCGGTCCCGCTCCGGTGGATGCGTGACAAATCATCGTGTATGGCCAACCACTCGTTATGTAGCTCAACACTCGGCATTATAACTGCATGACACATCAGAATTCTGACCAGATTCTGATTCTCGAAGGTACTCAGGTGTTTACTTTATTCCTCTGTTTCGCCAGTTTCTATTGCCATTGGAGTATATTTTAAAAATGCTAAAAAAAATATAATTACTCTACCACTTTTCATTGACCCCAAGATCTAGTAAGAACCTAAGGACAATAGAATTTACTGTTTCTCAACCATTAAATATTTTGTATGTAGATCGTATTTTGATAGATTTAGGAACAATTATTGTATCAATTACTTACTGCTCTAAAACGTATTCTGAATTTATAACGCAACTAAAAATAATGACGAATGAATTACACAGTCAAATTATGGTTATTTTTATATCGCATATAAAGCTACTAGCAACTTTTTGGTAATCAAGAACACATCTAAATAAAACGAGGAAGCCAAACCGCAGAGCAATCAAATGATTACTTTAACAGAAATACCGATTTAGTGAGAAACACCGTTACAGCTACTTGGAGCATAAATTTAATTAAAACTATAAAGTTTAGTGATGTAGCGAGAACACACGACACTGTGCAGGCATCCGTGCAGTAGAAACGCTAGAAAGCATCGCGCGCATTTTTTGTGCGGAATACTTGCGCGCGCAGCACTATCATCTAATTCCGTTGACAATTTGACGTTACTGAATGCTTCTTAATTGGCTTACTTTAGTGGCGAGTTATCATGCATATCCATTGTAATATCCGTTCTTATATGTGTAATAGATCGCGATATGGACGGTTAGGCTGAGCGATTCATTGCATTGACGAACCTAATAAACTACACGTTATTAAGTTTTAATTTAAGCTATTTAAATGAGTTCAAAATTTCAATAATGGCGACTGTTTATGATAACATAAGATGTAGAAAGTTAGACAAGTTTGAAGCAGGATTTCGTATGCTTGTGTTAAGATAATGAGTACACCTGACGCATGCGTGCACCTGAGCATATATTTTTAATTTTCAACAATAAAGCGGCCGCTACGCCCAATATAGCACGCGTCCGTTAACGAGCGAATTATTGTAATTCAGCATCTTAATAACGTATTACGCGGTCCTTGCACTCAACGCGAGTGAATTTGAAATGCAGATGATGTTAGATGCGCAATTAGTAACGCGAACTGACTTAGAACTTGGTACCATCTGTCACATTCTCACATTCACATCACTTTGGCCGCGCATTAAGCTAGCACAGATAATAAAACATCATTCTTACTATTCGTTGTCACAGTATGAAATATTTATAGCTTATAGCCATTTTAATGGACCATTCACTTTGTTGTTAAGAATAAAGAAAGGATCTATTAACAGAAAATAAAAGAGAAATTAGCTATTTGTAGGCCAGATTTATTTAATACATAATTAATGTAACTGTTAAAAAATGTTAATACCTACACGTTCAAAGTAGGTGACACGTTCACTGGTGCTAAAACTATTCAATATTTTAATGTGCAAATATTTAAAGGAATGTTTTAGCAATTTAAGCTAAACTTGACACACATCGAGACCACAACACGTCCTCCGATTGTATAGTATATAATATTTATAGAGGTCTACTGTCTGTAATACGAGACCTGGATCGTGACCGTGTGCCGATATGCGCGCCCGATAGCGAGGTCTAGATCGTGATGGGGTTATACGACCAACTGCTAAAGAATTGGCTGCACGGAAATGTTTTAACCAGTGAAGCAATAAATATAATGAGGTTATCTATTACACCAGGGTTTGATGTTAGTGCATCTCATGGGTTATATTCGGCAAAACAAATGAAGTTTATATAATTTATTTATATCGATTACGAAAAGCTTTAGCCCTCTTTTGGATTTTGGTGTGTATAGAGGAAGCGTTAGACAGAAAGAGACATGAAATATCACCTACAGATACACAAAGAGCAAAGATTATCACACAAATATGTGAGTAGGAATCAAACCCCCAACATATAATATTAGGTCTGTCAGTGATCAAAAATTCGATTCTTCCATTCCGTTTACTGTGCCACTGCAACAATCGTGTCGTCGTATTCTTTGTCTAAACAATTAACTCACTCTTGAAAGTTTCTCCCAGTTAGCACGACCAGGCGTGACCGTACATAGCGGGCTACTCATCATCACAGCTCTTTAACTATAGCTGTTTCATCGGAGGCTCAAAGGGCGTGCCTCTGCATAGTGGAGCGACTTTATAAACTGGCGGTCGTTCACTCCGAATATCTCCTGAATACTCAAGCATGACGTGACATTGACTATTGGGGTATCTACCAAGTGAGAGAGTGAAGTATTGTTGACATGGCATTAACGGTAATATTGATAGATGAACGTTGGAATGTATCATTTTATAGATTGTTAATGTAGCAGGAGTATATAAGTAAGGATTTGAATTTTTGATTGGAGGATATGCACTTTTCACACCGTATAATGTTTACTGCTTAAATTCCTTAGCTCATTTTTACTAAAAACTCGGTAAAAAGCTGCCAAAAGCTACAGCCCAAAAATTACAAGGTCAAAATATAGGTAGCCTGACAATGGCAAACGCTCTCTTACCACGTAGGGTTGACACTGTTAAAATGTACTAAAGACAATACAGGTTTCTGTGTATTGTACGCAATGCTACATACTAGTACAACAACAAGCTTAGATATGAAACTCGTGATATAGTGCAGGCTCGCTGTGCCTGTAATGTACGCGAGGTGAGTGCGGGTCGAGTCACCGTTACACTCTGTGGAGCTCCTGACAGCCTGGTACTAGGCACGTGGAGGAAAATCGCTTCCTTATTGTGGGCGGGAGAAGGAGTTACTCAGAAATGGTATTTTAATTTTGTTTCAAGACTAGCTGCCCGGACTTTGACAGCGTTGATTTCGACGGGAATTTCTGTGATGAAAAGTAGCCTAATCCAGCTGATAACTTTAGTATTTTAATTTGTCTCTTCTGACAAAAAAAAAGAATGTTTATTTTGGACAAAACGCAGAACGTTATCCGTACTGTTTTACTTTAAAGAATTAGAAAATTCTTAGAAGCAGTTTGGTATTTGGCAATGAAAATTAAGCATGTATTTCCATACTCAGTTAATATCATGCGTCATAAAGATATTACCACCTTACCTACGATACAATAATCTCTTCAAGTGTTGCATTCGGCAGGTTGTAAGCAAATTACGAATATACATGTATATTGTGACAAATCTTTATTGTGTCAATTCTCGGATGCAGCCCAGATGTGGACATACCTGGCTCGGTATGCAAACACAGCATCTGTACACAATGCGGGTCAAGATCCTCGAGCCTGCAACAACAGCAGGCTTCCGAGAACAACGTCATCACTCGTGCTGACACGCGCCGCACTGCTGACGTCACGCGCAAGAGATGATACTAAAGCTAAGGTTTAATTCGTCCAGTGGCTGAAATATTTGCTCCAAAATTTTTGCATTCTGCTATATTAGAAAAGTTTATACAACTTTTTTTAACTATGTATACTATTCGCGCAATATGCTTAAAAAGGGATGCAAAGTTTTTCTTTACGTATTGATTTATCTATAGAAGTCTTACTATGATAGATCACATAAAACAGTACCTATGTCATGATAGTTCTGTGTTTTTCGGATCGGATTTATAATTATGACTTTTACGCAGAAGAGTACCTAGTGACTTTTTTAGTTACAATATTTTCTTTTTTAATTATTCTCAGATAGCCTTATAAAGAAGAACCGAATTTGATTCGTAAAACACAGGAAGAAAAACGCTTGAATTTATTCGTTATACAAGTTGCAAAGCTAGTCTCTTTCGAGAAGAAAACTGCACAAATGTGGTTTATAATCGTATTAGTGACACTAAGGCATGACATAAGCTCCTAGCTTCAATTGCAGTCCATCTATGTCAGGAAGCATCTGTTACTACCGTTCCGGTCTCCAGTGGGCAGTGGGCGGTGATCAACGCAATTAACTTTCACTGCTCGGAAACGGAAGGTAGTCTGATACAGACGATGGGCTAGAGGAAGTGTGCATTATAGTGCAGTGTGTTGGTTGTACAATTTTGAGAAGTACTTGAACGAATTTGTCAATAACGCGATTTGATAAGAGATGTTTTAGGTTGCTTGCTCAAAGGTTTTGAAAGCTTACCTTAGCTTAGCATTACTTTACGGTTGGTTTAATTCAATTCAAAGCTGGGTATCTACTGTTTTATAATTCTTTTAGGTATAGGTGATATAAAAAGATTATGCAGTTTTGTGTGCGATAATTATAAGTTGCATTACAAACTCATTTACAAATCAATGTTCTGAAATGCGTCTGTTGAGTACGACAGAAGAACCCTTCCTATAAATGGAACTTACCTCATTTGGCGCTAAGTAAACACTACCTATCTAGTACGTACTCCTGAGCTTACTGCCCATTACAGGCGTGACGTATACATAATATACAATAATTAAGTTTAGCAGGACTCACCTTGTTTCACCGACACGTATTTCTCGTTCAAGGCAGCGACGAATGCCGCCTGGGGCAGACTGTCCTCCAGCGAGAACAGCTCGTCCCTGGTGACGGCGGTGGAGCGCGTCTTCAGCACGGCCTTAGAGCCGATGGGCGCGAGGTAGGCGCCCGAGCCGTCCCGGAGCGCCAGGGCTCCTGCGTGGTACTCCGCGCTGAACAGGCACGTTGATGTGCATTGCTCTTGCAGCTGTGTGGTAGGTAAAGTGAAGGGTAAGTAAGAAATAGAAGAATGTGGTAGTTGCTTTGCCTTATATTAAGATATTTTTCTTGTTGACATGATAAAACATAAGAAGCTCATGCCGTGGTAAAACGATTGTAACATACAGGGCCAGAGGCCCTAGAATTAACAGAACGATCAAGTTTACGCTTTCCAGACAAAAAAATTAATAGAACAAACCAATTTTTGGTAGTGTACCTACCCAAAATATTGGTTTACTGAACTGAAATTATACTGAAAACCATATGTATTCGAATCCTTTCCTTTTGCGAAGTACGCTTCTACAATGCTACAAGTCAAATACACGGGAAATTAAAAAAAAAAGTATTGGGTAGCCGGCAGTAATTGAAACAATGACTATCGAATTATGTCCATACGTTTGAGATATAAGTAGTTTGAATGCCCATATTTGGATATATATGAGGTAAATGCCACACTAACGTCCATTACACGTTACTGCCGCATTAAAAGTATTAACCCATCGTATATGTGTCCTCATTATTGTTTCCTTATAAGAACAATTGCAATAGACTTAAAAGCCAAAGCTTCCAATTCATTTAATTCTCTACACCCACCGGGTAACGTTTATTTCGATAAAGGTGAATTTGTGTGTGGTAAAATAAAGCGATATAAGGATTTTAATGGTTATATGACTCAGTAGTCAGTACTTTAGATTCGAATAGAAGAACGACTTTGGTGCGGAGATAGTGAGGTCCAATGAGAAGAGATAAAAGCTATTTTTTACCCGACTGCACCAGAAGGAAGGTTATGTTTTTCAAATGTGTGTATGTATATTTATTTGGCACGCTCTGTAGCCTAAACAGCTTAATGGATTTTAGGTTGGGAGGTGTCGTTAGATTAGTATAAAGTATAAACTGTGAGAGTGACACTGGGTGTATCAAATATTTTTTTAAATCAGAATGGTGGATATTTCGCGCAAAATTGTAAGTCGTTATTCTTTATGGAAAGCGACTATAATACATGAACGAAGTTTTCTAGTCTAGCATATATATTTTGTTTTTAATGTTCCCAAGTAGATATATTGAAGAAGTAGCTATAAAAATACAAGGGCTGGCATGCCATGACTTCACATACAAAAACACCTGGTTCTGCCCGGACTTAACTCCAAAGGCTGCATAACCAACACCTGGCTAATAAGGCAGTAATTATGCAGTACAGATATAAACAGACAGACCGTTTAGTTCTCCCGGTACAGTGTCGATGGTCTCACGCACACGACGCCAGCCACTGTTCCCACGTGGCATGTGGGTGAATCGATGGGAAACAACCGCCGTATTGCCATTGTTGGCGAAACGGACTGGGACACGGCTAGGGTTATGTCGGGTAAACAACACGTCCCTCGACTTGGAGCTTTAGATGTTAGCTACTCAAGTTTTATGGTTGAAACATATTGAGGGAATCATTAAAAGAAACATAATATCATCCCTGTATTTCCCGAAGGGATGTATACGTCACCCACATTTCGCCAGTTATGTTATAGCTTATAGGTCCCAATGTCACAGGGGCGAACCTATCGCCATCAACTGGCTTTGAACATTTATTTATTCATTTAATTGGATTTCAACCTAGGACCTTATTCAGAGTCCGGCTTAGCGACCACTAGACCAATAAGGCAGTCTAGGACAATCGATATCCTAAACTTCTGCGCACTCATATCTTAGCTCTAGTTCAACTTAATATTGGATTTTTTTAATTATAAAGAGTAATAGTTTTGGGGAATTACGAATATTGAGACAGGCAACAGAGCAGATGGCTGCTTGCCCAGGTTTTTTCAACACTAACTTCAACTTAAGAATCAATAAACAGTTTATTATTGAAAGCTTTGTTATCAAATTCCTTACATGACAACCCTACAGTAGATGCGCATACGCAATTTGCGACGGCAAATAACGCATTGTACAATGTACAAGTGTTGAGTGTTCCAACGCTTTGTTTTCCGTTTTTCGTGTCAGCGAATAGTATCTTGATTCAATACTCATAATAGTAGCTTATGTATTGTTATGTATGTATGTACAATCTTTACCAAGCTAACACGTTCAACTTGTATGCTAATGGTGGTGACGGTGTTATCAGTTTTTGTTATAACTGATCTGGGAAAGTATTGTAAACAAATGACAGTGTGAAGGACTTTTTAAGCCGTGTTGCTTGGTGCTAAAGTTTGATATAAGCGGTGGACGTAAGGTAAGACGTGGTTCCTTTCTTATTTCTCTAATCAGAGAATGAAGCCTTGCATTTTAATTCAACCAATGGGTTAGGCTAGGTTTGGTGTTTTCAACTGTCATCTTTAATTAGACGCTAAAATCTTCCTTGAATGCCTCTTACAAAAAATCACAGGAGCATTGTGAAATTACGTAAGGACTCCAAAAAGTAAATCGTAGTTTCCACGAGTGGAAATACGGCACGCTCTGGGCAGTAGACCTAAATAGGACCCTGGCTGGGGCCCTTTTAGGTCATGCCAAAGACTGGTAAGTGGTAAAGCATATATAACTCTTCTCAAAATTAACTGCGAGAAACAGCTCTTAAAATATCATTAAGTAAGGTGGTACGAACTCACCTTGCCGCCAGCACTCAAGTACTTGTTGTTGCAGGTGTGCAGCGCGTACTTCCCTCCCTCATCAGCCCTGAACTCCAGCGTGAACAGCGTGTCCTCGCCCCAGGGCACGTTGGCGTCCACGTGGATCTCGTCCAGGGACTCCGACAGGTGAGCGAAGCGCTTGCGACCGATAGAGCGCAGGTTCACCTGGAAAACGATTAGTTATAGATTCCGGGTTTGGTTGATGTTGAAGGTTATCAGGTCCGAGGAGAATAGATGGGATATTGTATTTAGTCTATTGCATTTGCAGCGGTGTCCCACAGCTGGGCAAAGGCCCCTACTGGTTGAGTTACCAATTATGTCGTTCGTTCATTATACTTTACAGGCCGTGTGGTATCCGGCCTAGAATTGACCACCCCCTATCCTCCCGTGGGTGTCGTAAGAGGCGACTAAGGGAAAACCCAGAAGATGGGCAGCAGCGTCTTCTATAACTTGACCACCAACACTGCGATCCCCAAGCCGCATGCCAAGCGTGGGGATTATGGCAACACCCCTCTTCTAAAAGGAGGAGGCCTTTGTTCAACAGTGGACGCCATACGGCTGATGATGATGATGATGATGATTATACTTTACTATTAGCCCTATGTCCAGCAGTGGACTGAGATAGGCTGATGATGATGATTATACTTCGTTTGAGTGAGACAATCAGTGTAGGAATAAATAGAAATCGGACTGAAATTATAATTCAACTTATCATCAATTAAATCATTTTAGCTAAGTTGTGTTCCTACACAACTTAGCTAAAATGATTTAATGATTTAATGTTAGGAAAAGCGTTATAATAAGATGATCGCGTTAGGACAGTTCTCACACAAAACTTTTTATCTCGAAACGCGGCAACTAAAGCCCTTCAAAGTCGTTACGTTCCCTACTTGTTTCATCCCAGTTCCCCTCGCCTACATTCCTCAAGGAGCCGTCCCGATCGCTGCGATACGTCACGGAATCAATCACATTATCACTTATACACGACATATTACCTCCATTACAAGTCATTCAGATGATATCGAGATTATACTGAGAAATGTAGGATTGAAAGCAATTTGTGTACACAATTATAGGCAAAATTATCCTTTAATATTAATATTATCGCCCCCGTATAGTGTAAGGAGTATGCTGCAAATAATACTTCAATTATTTCGCTTTTATATTAAGTTAAAGTTCAAAAGAACGGTTCGCACTTTGAGTGAACGTAAAGAAGAGATGGATTTTTTTATACTTACTGACCAATAGCGATAGGTGTCTAAATAGCAGACCTCTGACTACCTTAGAGACAAACAAAACCTTAGTCTACTGTCTGTATTTTTATCGATTCAATAAACTTTCACATAGCTTTACTAATAGTAAATGGTTGATTAAATACGTTTAGTCCCCCATTCAGTTATATATGTAAGTACATTATATTATGTAGATAGTGTAATTTAGCAATATTCTCTATGTATCTGCCACCCTCCCTAACCCTGCAGTCAGCAGTCAACGACCGCGACGTCTGGCGCCTGGCTGCGACTAATCTTGGCTTCGGCTGCAAGACTCATGTGCTTATGTTGGAATTAAAAAACAAGAATTTATGCATTGTTTTACTTCTCTTTTAACACACATAACTTGTCTAATAAGCCCCCCATAAGACAAGTGGCAAAACGCTTGGCGAATAGAAATCGAAAAGAATGATAAATACGACATATTATGTCAAACCAATATATTTTAGGCACTTTAAAAACTCACGAGGTTGAAAAAGGATGGTTGAGCTGATACTTTTACTGTAATTTTTATGTGAACTAATCAATGAAGAATGTTCCGTCTAATACTTGTTTCATCGACACTACAGCATTCTCAATAACATTAAAAAGTAAATCGCAAAAGAATGAGTAAAAAACTGCATCTAGCTCCGACTAGTCACAAACTTTAGAAATTGTTTTTGTTATCATCCATTCTCCATTACCTACATGTGTTTGAAGACCAGTAAATACACGTGTCTATGTTACCTGAGGCCTGGCAGCAAGGTGCACGTGCCATAGTTCGGCGTCACCGGGCACCTTGGCCGTGCAGGTCAGCTTGTCGGAGCTGGACCCCAGGAAGTAGCCGCGCTCCACGTTGCGCAGCGCCCAGCGCCCGCTGTTGTCATCTGATACACTGCAACAACAAATACTGTTAGGACCACTTCACTTCTTCTTCCTAAATTATTCTATTGTTAGTAAGGGATTTTAGTGTATAGTTTGTGTTATTAGTGTATATGTATGACCCGTACTGATGACATTAAACAAATAAATAGTGTAGTACAATATTACGAGTGACGATACGAATACGGGTAAATATACATCAGAGGTATCATGGGCACCCATTACAACTTTGTTGACTAATATTTATACCAAAATATAAATTGTTCTGTACTTCGTGCTGATATCTTGAGAAGTTTCTCGAAACAACTTAACAGTTAAGTAGCAAGGGAAGTGGACAGTGCCTGCTTTTATTTCTAGCTATAAGGAAGATACCTTTCAGTGGGACACTAACGGGCCCGTACTTATAATAATTAAAAACGTTCTGAATAAATTAATGTTAATTGCGAGTGAAAATTCATTAAAACACTTTCGGCAACATAAAAGACAACCTTTGCATTAAGTAAATATAACTCACACATAAAACCAAATAAGAACGTATGGCCGTTTTGATTGACAGTAATTTCAGTTCATTAGTATGCCAAATGAGTATGAAAGCGATCCCTACACTTATACAAACACTTTCCACCACTAATGATGATGCGACGACACCGCACGTTCAAATAAATCTAGGCTTTATTGTAAAAGCCATTAGTATTATAGTCCTTTACAGTGTCATAAGAATTTGCTTTACAATAGGTGGTTGGATTGTTTCGGGGAAAAAGCTCGGAACCAAGGCGGTCGCCAATTAGGAATGCACAGAGCAATTATTTCATTGACGGCATGAACAAGGAGTTATTGGCCGATGGTTGGTGAATGTTTAGGACAAAGGAAGAAATTCTAACGACTTATCGGGTACAATGCAATTGTTGAATAGTACTAAAATCTTACCGATTGCTTTGATGGGTTTTTGTAATAGGTACAATTTGTTAGACTCAAGCGACATGCGGAACGAAATGGCTCTCAAGATAAGCAGAAAAATATGGAATGTACAAGAAATATAGATAGCCACAGTATTTTACCATTTTGATCGTGTGAACCCATAGTTGGATTCACAGCAAGCCGTATATTTTCACTTCTGTTTAAGGCTTCTAGCTATAGGAAAATGGTAAAACATAAATGACAGATACTAATAAAAAACACGCTAATAACATTTTTGATTATCTAAAATAGGCGCAAAATTATCACTAGGAATATCTCGATAGAAAAACATACAATACAAAATGGCGTTCGCTGCAGCTATACAAAGGGGATGAAGATGGTGGTGCATTTTAATTAACCACTACACTGCCACTAGGGGTGAAAAGTCGACTGTGCTTTGTTTTAACTCCCAATGTCTTCAGGGGTAGTTTGCCTGTTAGGAATATGCATAGCATAGAATAAAATATATACGTGTATGAGTTAGGGTAAAAATATTTTTTGGAAATAATGTAGACTGGTTGAGGAATTTCTCAGGGCGCACTAAGTTGAAGCGCACCAACTGCAGCAATGGAAATATTTAAGCTACATATTATAGAAAAATATATTTTATTTGTATCAAATGGTAATGTTATTTTCTTGTAGGGGTAACCGCAACACTGCTCCATATTTTTATCTCACTTGTAATTACGCTGTACAAAATGATTTACATCAAAAGAAACGATAAATAAGAATTTATTACACTCGTGACAATGATAAACTGCATTAAGTAAAATGCAGTCACAACTGGAACGCAACGGAGGCTGATTAGCCAGTTTTATGGTTTCCGTGTTCGGCCTAGACTGGTCTTGTGTTTGGTCCACTTGGAACTGAACCTATTAACCGGATTGTGGAACAATTAGCCGGGTCACAACTGAACAAACTTGTCTACTAAGTGTGCCAGCTGATATGTTAATAGCATTTAAGTAAATAATCAAATATATATGACCATCACGCTCGTATTTTATATATTGTAAATGCTATGGCACACGCAAAAGATTGCTATGATCTGAGTTTGCGCTTGTGATCAACTAACATTTTCTGATCAATATGGTACTCTGTCTAAATTTCACTGAACTCGATTTCTGTTTTTAGTATCTCAGCCAAGATAGTAGGTACTAAAGATCGTCTCACAACGCCAGTGGGACCAGACAGTGTTGACGCAGTCCCAACTATCTATAAATCTACCCTATTCATGCACAGGACGAGCACACAAAGTGCGCAGGCCCGCGGCTGCCGCAGCGGACTATGTGATGTGTAGCAATAATCTTTGTAGGTAATCAGTGGGCTGCCCTGAGGCTGTCCCTTCAAACAACCCGTAATGTAGCAGAGATTCTTATTATTATTATTTGACATAGATGCTACTCGTATTCTCATGATTGTTAAATATACCTACTACATATTTCTAAAAGAGTAACTATGGAATTTCTTGCCGGTTCTTCTCCATATAGAAACGATATTTTGGAACCGACCAACTAGATTTGACATTTTGTAAGTGCTCTTTTGTAGCCTATCTATATGAAATAAAAACGTTATGACTATGACTATTCAGCTCCTTAGCTCTACTGCTCCAACACTTAATGTTGCTTAATTATTATTATCAATTAAAATAATGTTTCGCATCACTTGACTTATAGTGAGGTTGAGTAATAAATAAAATAGGGTTCGGAACGCGGAGACGCGATACTTCACACCGACCTGGGAATCTGTATTTAATATTATGAATACTTCACTAGTTGAGGCAAGCCTTGTGCATCCATTCACAATACTTTCCCAACACCAATAACAGCCACCATGAATGGCCGCTAAAATGTTTAACACCCCATTGTTCTAACTATAAACTGGTAAAGATCTCAGCACGACTCGACTCGAACAAATACTGAAGCTTGTAACATTTACAACTGAATACAAACGATTCTCAGCGACATTCTATTTAAATGTCAGACGCTTTGAAACCACTTGGAATTTACACTCGGCTAAGAGCTTTAGTGAATGGGTAAAATTGAAATGACTTGCAATAATGAAAGGTTGGTTGAAGAACGCAGGTTTGTAGTGAGTTAAAATGGCAAGAAGATGAATAATATTGATGCAAGATATGACCATAATGCAAAACAATAAATAGCACAATTGAAACAGTTGGAAGATATGGTATTACACATTATACCTATATAAAAAGCTCCTTTTGTTAGAGAGAACCTTCTTAATGGAGGGACATTGGTTTCTGTACCCTGTTCCAAAAAATACAGGATTAAATTCTACAAAGTTAAATCTTTTAAATGTTTTTTCTCTCCTCCCTGCCTGTAACAGGTCATCCTAAGCCAACGAAAACAGTACTAACACAATAATAATTTCCATAACAATCGCTAGGACCCTTCAAAACAATTTAAGACATAATTTTGGCACGCGCTCGTTGGTAAACTACAACCTTCACGTAACCTTTGGTCGCACAAGCTAAAATAAACTAAAGTACGTCTAGATAAGGTTGAATGTCCTGTGAGGCTGTCTGGTCTGCAACCCTCATCGTTCACTCCCCTCTAAACGTTAGCTCCGGTGTATTTTGTATTGAGAGATCAATAATTTTGGGGCTACCTCCGGCTGGGGTTAACATGCTTCAAAAGTCTATTAAAATGTTTGGTGAAGCTCTAGCAAGTCTCAAAGTTGGAGTATGGTTTGGAAGCCGTGTTGTTTTACTTTAGGTAGGGTAGGGAGATTTTCCTTAAATGATTATTTGAAAAAAAAAAAATATACAGCCAGATTACAACCTTTCTGTGAGTTACGAGTATTAATGAACCCTATTTATCTAGGTTTTTCTACTAAGTAAAGGATATGTTCTGAAGACAAACTATAAGAAATAACACCTAACTTAAAGTTATCTAATTAAGTACCATACCTTCACGACAACGAGGTTTTCTAAAGGCCTCGTAATGCTCAGAGTAAGGAAGTTCCACGTTACATTGCTTTAGTGCAAAACACTTTAAAAGTCGGAAGTTACTCCGCAAATGCAGAACATCAAATTGTTAGAAAGCATTTCAAAGTTAGCAAGCAAACAATCCCAAGTTATTTATGTGAAGACAAGCCTGAGTCACGGCTTGAGTCACGTTCATCCCTTTTATTTGGAAAGCTGCTGAGCCATGAGTCAGGATTTGTTTTCTCCTGGAGTACTCCGTATTAGGTTACGCAAAATAAAATAAAAATGCTCTAGAATTGGCTTTGTTGCATATTCAATTAGGATTAATCCACGCTCTTGTCATTTCCGTATCCAACAATAGACATTTGTTGAAAGGAAAAACGTAAATATCTATTGTTTTTCAATTTACTATACCTACTACCTCTTTACTTCCTCCTCTACCTCTCACCTCTGATTGTGATTTGAGTCAACAATAACAATCGGTCCGAATTATACCTGCTTCATTGGGACATACTTGGAAATACTACGCCCAAAACGATGTTACGAATTTTCAAATTCATTTCACATAGCAGTTGTTTTTAAAATTACATAAATAAGCTCACACTTACCATTCAGCGAGTGTTCCGCGCGTGTCGCGTTTTTTGTATCATAAATGTTTGGTGATAAAGCATTTGTGAGCCACGCTAGGAAAAGATAAATCATGGCGTCACAAGAGCCTAGGTTCCGGTGAGTCATGGAGTATTACTCGTATTAGTATGCAAGGGGAGACTTGTATACTGTCACTCAGACGGAGATTTGTGATAACATCGTTTGGTCTGGATAGATTGTTATCAAGTTTAGTTACGTGTTGATTTATTAGCTTCTTAGTTTAACATTCTGAAACTACTCTTATCTTTTATAATATTCACAACAATAATACCAGTTTGTAACTTTCCTACTGCAGGGCGATTGCCTCTTTTTATACAGAGAAGGAATGGAAGTTGATCACCATATTGTATTGTCGATTTCATAACAATAAGGTCTCATCGCCCTAATTTTCTTTAGAAAGAATCCTAGCGGATAGATTTTAGGTCAATGAACTCAAATTAGAAATCAGGGCTGCAAACCCACCAACATAAGCATAGAAAACTCCCGAAAACAATCTGATTACCAAGCTACTACGATAACACTTATGTATTCATCATGCGCATCAAGTACTACGATTAAATATACATCCATCACGGAGGGTATATCGCTAATCATAGCGTTACCGTTTGATTCAATCACTTCACCAAAACTAATTCTTCTGAACAAATCCGTGGACCAATTATAAATCGATCCACGAGGATAGCGCGTTCATCTCGTCAGCCTGTAGCTGAGTAACTGTTCTACACTAATCGGTGCCGATTCCGTGACTAAAGGACGTTAAGCTGCCGTTCCTGGCTGGCTAACAAATGATAATGGCAGATACAAACTGCCCAAAGAAGATAATAAAGTACAAAAGGAAGATTATAATATAATTCCTATTGAAAAGAAGCCTTAATTCTATCTACTGACAAAGCCATAAATGTAGTAATCCAGAGTTGATAAATTGATGTTTTCGAAAATAGTATGTAGGTACAATTCACCTCCAAAATATATTTTGGTGAAGCAATGTGACTTCGTTTTTGTATTTAAGTTAATTTTTTTTTATCTTGAAAGTCGCTCTCAAACACTCAAGCTCTACATAGACGTGTAAAATGTATGAAACTACCACTAAGATAAGGACGTAGCTTCGATTAGCACTGTCCATAATCTGTTAAGTCAAATGAAAGATTGAATTGAAGGTTGATAGAAATCTTACCTTATGTGGAATTTGCTGCCAGGCTCCTTCTCATCAGACTCGCAGGTGACGTTGCCGAATGAGTCCACAGCCAGGTACTTGTCCAGGTGAGAGCGAAGGTAGATCATACCTGGACAAAATATTACACTGTTAGTACCCTCGAAGACACAGTTAAAGGTAGGAAGAAATACGTAAACAGTGGATAAACAATAAGAACATTTGTTGGGAGTAATTCGTACAGCACATCTTAAAATTAGTATGTTACTGTAACCATGTGTCGTGCCCGAGCTTGTGTGACTTATATTTTAGGAGAAAAATCTTTAAGTAAAGATCTTTGAAGGCAATACTTCTTCCTATGTTATGACGACTTGAATGGTGCTGTGTTTTTTGCAACCTTGATCCTCGTTGTACGAACTAATCATAAGTTGAGTCGTAGATCTAAATAAGCTTAAGTAGATTGTAACATCAACAAAATATTTGCAATCAAATATTAGAAATCTTCTCAATCAAAGAATGTTATTACAGTTAAGTCTTTGATCTTTATTATTTGGATTAGGACGTTTAATATATTCTAGTTTAATTTATATTCTATGAGCTTTCTCCACACGACAGCTTTCTAATTATAAAATGATCTACATCTAAATAAATTAAATCGTGTTGATTCTATATCACTGTAAATTACATTTATACGAGTGTTAAATGAGTTCTAAGATGTTTTCGCAATATTTGGTCAATTTCGGAATACTTTGGATAAGTTGATTTCTTGATCGGAATTTTTACGAGTTCTATCGAAAGTGCACCTAAGTAACAAGTGTAATATATTATAAAATAGTATGATCATGTGCCGTGTGGTTTCCACCCTAGAATAGACTACCCTCATTCCTACCGTGGGTGTCGTAAGAGGCGACTAAAGGATATTTCCGGCGAGATGGGCAGCAGCGATCCCCTGTGTTGTTGGGTTTACCACATTGTTTGGTTGCCAACCCAGCCCAGTACCACACTGGGCTGGGTTGGCAACCAAACAATGACTATGAGCTAAACCTCCTATGAAGAGTAGCCAAGAAAACGGCCCCCAGTTCCCGTCCGCCCTACTATTGCAGCTCTGGTAGTGACTGGGTGGGGAAAACGGGAGAGCGGGCCTTGTGGCGTACCCTGAAGGAAGCCTGCGTCCAGCAGTGGACTGGAATAGGCTGATGTGATGATGATTAATCACTTGCCATGGTTATACGTAATTCAGTAACATAATCTACATAATTGTAGTTACGTAGTTCATCAATCATCATTGTGTGTTTGTGTAGTTAGTATTAGTTGGTAATCCTCAAATACATATACGATAGAGATTTCTTAGTTATAAGTCTTAGATACGAATTACAAACCCTTAGCGACATTCATTTTATTGTTTCACAAGCCTTTTCTCGTAACTTAACCTACGTTCACACAAGTTAATCCTACATAACAATCGCGAACATCGCAAGATTATCTCAGTACAACAAACCAATCCTAATACACTGTATCATGCAACAGTCACTTAACTTTTGAAGTAGTCAAGTAATCTGAGCGTGTGTCCGCTAGCGGGTAGATAACAGAGATTAATCGTACCGCCGCGCAGGCGCAGATCGGTGGGGCTGTGGAGCATCGAGCTATCGGGTCCAATTTAGAGTACCGTTCAAACGGTTCTGCTGTCAAGAGAACGCTTAGTGTTGATGGATTGGGCTAATTCAGCTCATGTTCATACTAGTTAGGATTTATTGACAGTCTAGAAACAGACTACGATTGTGATGCTAATACTAGATGGTCGTAAATACATTAGTATAGAGGAATCCTTGTGATAACAGTGCGGCAGCGTCACAAAGTTCATCGGACTTTTTATTATGTACACAATGTTACGTTATAAGATAATTATATTTTTAGAATATGTATTCATTATTATTGAGGAAAAAAGATAGATCACTAAGAATTACCCTTTCATAAATAAATAGAAGATACTATTCTTTAGCAAAATTATTATAAAACATTAGATGGATACAGACTAAAGCGATCGGTAATAATAAACGCTTTACAATATCCATGATGCGGTGCAGAAAGTTCTTTGCCAAACTATCCAGACTTTCGATCAATTTGTTTCAAACGAGGGTTACCTGGGGCGAAGTAGGCTTCGATCAGGTGTGCGTCAGCTGTGACTCTCGGAGGGGACTAACCCTCTTATCGGATCGGGGATTTATCAATCGAAGGGGCGGGGCTACTACATGGTATTCGTTTGCCGTAAATTATGAGTTATCAATGGGATTTTAGAGAAGCTGTTTTGTGACCTTGAAAGATTTTCTTTTAAAAACAAATGGTTCGATCCTTTGTCAAGCAATATTTATTATTTTTTCTTTCTCTATATTACTTCGTTCTATATTCTTTCGTTAATGAAATATTACGTAAGTCGTAAAATTGACTTGTTCAATTAAGGAAACTATTTATTTGAACCTACAGCAACTTTACCTGTACTTTTAATAATGCTAGATTTCCTTTCACCATTAAGTAAAAGTCCTTAACAAACTTGTAACCCCTTGATATCTGGCTCCCCCTGTACGTATGTTTGTGTCATTAAATTTTATCACAATGGTTTTAGAACCTATCCTCCTGTACTTCCACCCTGGCGTTACTAAACACAGGCCTAATGAAGGGCTTTTATGCAGGGGAGCTTTTTGCGACAATTAACGCACGAGGGGAGAGCGACAGCGACACTGTCCGTAGGCATACCAACGTTTTTGTGCAACGAATTTTATTTTCACACGTTTAACAAAGAACTCATATTGTAACACTTCGCTTTAGTATCTAATCAAAATTCGCAACGGGAAAATTGTAATTGCTTCAAAGGTAACCTGTAGGTCAATTACAGACAAGTAAAGGCATGACAGGGTGGCAGATACTTTACTTTAATGGTCATAATTGGATCTGGAAAAGTTGATTATACCTTATTTATATCAAAAGAATTAGGATCGATGCCATCGACTGTTTCCTTCTTAAAGCCTCGACTATATACTGGACAGGAAGCTAGGTTTTAAATAAAAGAGGCAGCACCTGATGTGACTAATGCCTCGCTGCGATGTGATTACTAATGTTATTGTTAGCTGAGTTCAACGATCGGGCGCCATGATAAAAAGCGCCGATAGATTGAAAGATGGAGTGGTTTAGAATTAGAGTGTTTTGAACTGCTTTTGTAGAAAAAATATAAATTATAAAGGCAAATAGCATCTTGTCACGTTATACACGAAGCTGAAAGAAACTATTGTATTTGCGATGTTTATACAGAATCAGAAATTGCCTTTTAATATCCATTATCTGATCGAAATATTGAAGATACACCCAAGATTAACGGGTCTATTTTAGGTACCGTAGTTCAAGTATTATTGCCTAGACTTCTGTCAGTGTCATGGATATTATAAAATGATAATTTCATAAATCCGCTTCCACTTTATCGATACAAACCATAGAAACCTCTAATCCGTATCAAAAGCTTCCATCTAGTTAACCTTGAAGATCCCTCGTTAACAGACGTAGCGAATTACAATTCTCCGAGAAAGATTGCAAATTGTTAGGTCCTTTTGTACTAGCCGATAGGCTTGTTAGACGAGATGGATCGGATTCACCCATCCGTGCGAGGGACGCTAAGTGGCTTCGAATAGCTGGATGATGATGAGCCTCCGGCATCGAAGGCAACAGGAATTCTTTGTTTACACAAGCAAATTAGTTGCGATGACTTGATTGATGGTGTTCATGTATTTTGCCTGGCAAGTTACATAATAATGGAAGCAAGGCTACAAATAAAAGTGGTTCGAGAACGCCGTGGTAAAGCGAGTTGTACAGAATTGCGACAAACTTAGTGCAGACCTGTTAAATTACATTAGGATTACACCAAAAATCTGACTTTTGACGTATTATACGTCGATGTAAAGCTCCTGATACAGGAGAACACCTGTGCCTAACCCGCATAGGATGATAGGCTTGATTGTTATACATATGTATCAGGTCTGTTTTAGGGTGTTATCATATTACAAGGAGTACTCTAGAGGTATAATTGATCAACTTACTGTCATTAGCATTCCCTGAAGCGGGCTCCAGGGTCCAGATCTGCTTCTTCTTGAGGCTGGTGCCGTTGGCGTTGATCTTGAAGCCGAAGGTCTCGGCGGTGAGGTACCGGTACCGCGAGTTGATCAGCCCGATAGTCCACCAGCCGCGCTGCTGGTTCTGGGTGATAATGTCGCCCGCGCTGCTCATGTCTCCGTTGTGGCCGTTCATTTTTTTATTCTGGGGAAGAAGAAAAGACGGTTAGGTTTGGATTTGATAAATTTGTTTTGCTATGTTAAGGAAAGACGTCCCGTTCGTCTAGTTGCCGCAAAGCGCGATTGCTGAGCGTGAGGTTCGATTCCCAAGTTCGGCAAAGTGTTATTGGTATCTAACATAACTGGCTAAATGTGGGTGTACCTACCATACTTCTCTGCCTACCTCCTCTGTGAGCACAGGTTTTTCTATGTTCGTAATATAAGAGTCGGTATTCAGAGTCGAGAAAAAAAATGTAACTTTCACGCTAAACGAAAAGAGGAATCATTGCATAAGATCTATAAAATATCAAGTTCCAAGCTAATTCATCAGAATATACTTATTTCAACGCACAATAATAGCAGTCTAAAAAAACGTGTCTCTCTTAGTAATCTTTACGTGTTTTTCGACGGTAATATGAACGATGACGGGCGAGAAATCTGTGAGGAAACAATCCATTCGTCTCGCCAGGACGAAAATAAAGCATTCATCTTTCATTCGTTCATTTCTCAACCGTCTGACGGGCAATTTGTTCTGGAGACAATAGCGGACACCATTCATAGTCGTGGTCTTATTGGTCGGTGTTGAATTGATTTTCGCATTTATGAAGTGTATGAATAGCAAAAAAGCTTAATCTTATAGATAGCTCATTCTTATAGATATTGAGTAGAGTGTATGTATGTAGTATGACGTGCACTAGAACCAAGTAATTTTATTTGGCAATAGTTTAGTATATGTAACTTTATAATTTTGTTTCTTGACAAGTTTGTTTAGAAATAAGCATGGCTATTTCTACTTTAATGGTATCCTGAGTAAATGAAACCTTGACCTTACATTGAGCTTTTCTTATCAGAGGCATATCTTTCTTACGACTTGGCGCCGCCGGCGTAGTGAAGATTAAAACTAATGTTTGTTTTACTTTGCACGATACCAACGTCCTACATTAAGAGTATATTGCATATTACTGAAGCGTTAAGCTTCTTAAGCGTGTATTTGTTATGTTAATAGTCACCGTCAATAACATAACATCAACGGCCTGAGATAAGAAAACTGGTATTCCTTATGACCAATCTCACTTGATTAGACTAGGATCGTACTACAATAGTTGAAAAAGATAAGCTTAAAAATAGAGAAACATGATTCACTGCACGGCTTACACAATTTTCAACGTTCCTAAGCTACACAGATTTTAATTGTCCTGCCAAGTTACCCAGGGACATTCAGATGAGGTCGAGCCTGTCTTTGACGGTTGACCAGGCTGGTTGGTTACCTATCTGTCTGCGTGCCTGAGATTTATGCGAGGCTATCGCTGCGGCTATCAGTCCTGTCTAGACAGCTCGTTGGCACGATTTGCGCCTGTTTTACTGTTTGGTAAGATAAGCCGTCTCCGGTTGGTGATTTTGCTTCCGATCTGCACTGGTTTTGTTTTAGAATAATAGTTTTTTTTTTGTTATGAGTGGGGCTTTTTAATTAAGGTAATGAACCTGGGGACAGGGCTAGTATTTTTTTTACGTGAAGACCACGACAGATTTTGGTAATACATAAATAGCGCGATTATTAAAATACATTGTCAGTCAGGATATCAGACTACACTGACACTAAGTACATTTTGTCCATTTTTTTTATTACGAGGATTAGATTTTGTTGGTAATCGTATGGACTCGTATGGTGCCTAAGACATGAAAGTGTATTGAAATGACCTGTTTATATTTTCCGAAAAATAAATATAAGACGCTCCATAAATAATTTACCAGTTACTTCCCTTGAAGAACTTGGCCAAGATAAAAATCACAGTACCTATCTAGATGTTAGAAGTTTAGAACAACTAGCACAGTACTTATGAGGTTAACAGGCAATAAACATCAGGTTTCCCTCACGTATCTCAAGTCGTTCTTACAGGAAGACTAATAAGCTTTTCTGCGATGACATGTGACTTGTGAAAAAATAAATTAGCTTCTTCAGTAACAATCAATGTAAGTACTTAGAGAATGACATAAATTCAGGGGGCCTATGTGAATGTCGCGACGGAGTTTATGGGGGGACGGTATTAAAACACATGTCCTGTTCCCATAACGATAGCAAATCTTTCAATAACAACTATATTCGTAATACTTGGGTTATAAATGACTGTAGCCTGGCAGGATGCAACCGTCACGGTGGAAGCCCAAGGTGCCCAAGGTCCCACTAGGTCAAAGCCACCGCGCCTACCAGCGGCGCCCGTATAATGTTACATGCGCACGCGCATAGGTGCGTACATACTTGTTGAATGACGATGCGATTGTTATGATTGTAGATTGACTTGTTAGTTGCTTTATTATGAGGCGTACCAATAGGATAATGTGTCCCTAATTATAGAGTATATTCATAGTTAGGTATTGGTTTAATGAAATCTACATTTTCCCAGATTTTGTGTCGAACAGATATATATAACAGATTTGACATAAAATATACCATATATGTTTGACAATCGATCAATTTTAATATCGAATTGATACAAAGGGACTGCTTTTTGCCCTATATGTTTTGAAAGAAAACCCAGATAACCAAAACCAGTCTAGACAAATTCTAGACTGACTTAATTACCCAAACACAATAGGCTTTACTACATCAAATAAACAATGGCGACATCATGTTGAACATAATTTGCATACTAGCGATTGTTTCGGCCGCGTTCATCCATGGACCATGGGTAATCATGAACCATCATGTGATGTAATAGGCTGGCCATGTCAAGGTGTGTCCAGGACGCATGCGCCATCAATACACTCATTATACTGGAGATTAGGCTCGGTAAGGTAATAAGCCTTTTTAGGTGTGCTGCTAATGTAAATAGTACATACATTATCAACATTCGTCATTGTAATCCACAGTACAGACGTTGATCTCTATTATCATCAGAAGTGTTGGATTTTACCATTAGGTAATTTTCAGTAGCAACACGGAGTCTGGATTTGGGCCCGATTAATGTCGATAGGCTCGCCCCCTATTAAATTGGGACCTACAACATAACTGGCGAAATGTGGGTGTATGATACACCTAGGCCTTCTCCTTTCTGGTAGTAAAGAAGTGATGTTATTATGTTATAGTTATACAAAAGTGTGCTTTCATTTACTCACCGGTAAAAAGTATAAGGCAAGTATTATCCACAAAACTACTTTGTGGTTGTGGGCCTCCACAACTCAACAGTCTTGCCTATGGAGCTAAAGTGACATTTATGCCGAGCGAGTATCATGTAGTATGCACAGTATTTACCTTACTCGGCTAGTTGAATAGGGATTTACGTAAATAACGCTGTTGTTAGTGAATATATAGCTTTAATTAAATACAAATAAAGGGTGCAATGGATAAGTTATGTAATGATTCATCCGTACCAAATGGGATCTAATTAAAATAATTTATACTTTGAGGTAGATTTATCTGATTGTAAATAGTTGTCTGGTCTATAAAACACCGACCACTAAATCTGGTAAACTACGGATTTTGCTTGCAATGTCACTATGGATTAGCAATCGTAAACATCTTGAAGGCATGTTGTTATTCCAAACAACGAAACTATGCTCATCTTGGCCAATAATAAGCAAATACATATTATTGTCAAAGTTATGCAGTTCTAAACAGAGGCTGTGCAAAGTTTGATTTTGTGACTTGAATGCAGAAGTAGAATGTAGACAATTTAACTAATTTCGGATATGGGTAAGAAAATTCGCGGAAGACGTAAATGTGTAAACTTGAATTTTGAAATCTAGTTTCCCGTGGTCCGTTTAGTTGTGAACTGCTTAAAAACAATACCAATAAATAAAAGAATTTAATATTATCAAAATAACGTTAGACCGAGAATGCTTACATGTTTCCTTCCCATTTAGCAAACAGGTTTAATTTGTCCATAAGAGGGACACAGTCTAAGTTAGCTGGATCCACAAGCCATGACGAATAACAAATTGCCCAAAATTAGTACTATAACCACATAATTTAATTCTAACATGACACATCAAATAGGCGTAATCAAGAACAATAGGATGCTGGTATCTGTGACTTGTAGTTTATTTAGGTACTCAATGGTAACGCGTAATAATATGGTATGATATAATATAATACTGATTTAATTAATGAACTTTGTAGTATTATAATGCAATATTCTTTTGTCCCAATTGACTTCAAACAATGAGGTTTTATAAAATAAACTACAAACTAGTCTACCTAAAATTGTGTAACATTGGCTAGCGTTAGCGGCTTTCTAAAAGTCATCTGTCTAAGCAAACCTGCCGTGGAGTAAGTAAGCTGAAGATTTGGTAGTGCTGATAACTTTTAGCAGAATGCTAGAAACTGGAAACTTTGTTATCCTTAAGACAGATGATACGATAAGAAATGCACATAAAGTTAACACAGCAAATATCTTGAACGTAAAAAACTAGAAAATAGTTTATAAGAGCAAAAACAGTTGTAATTTTTAACCGAGAGATCGTTGTCTAAATCTAAACACATCCTTTACCCCTCTTTCGTCGAGCATGACAGTTAATCTGCATAAAGTTAACAAACAATCTACGAAGCATATAACCGCGACCGCGGATGTGCTGTAACTCTATCTGACGATGATTCACCGGCCGCTGGCGAGCCGTGAAGCTGGGTGCCAGGACACTAATGACAAATAGAACTCATGTTACTTTGGGTGCTAACTTAGGTACTTGCTTGGCCTGGTTGGTGTAAATTAGTGCTAATCTCAGAGCTTGACGCGTATGCAATGATACGACTGATTAACTGACTCATGATTTACAAAAAAAACCGTAGCCGTATAGAAATCTATGTATAATACAGTCATGTAGACTGAGATTTTATTTAACTTTCCCAGCTTGTGATTGTGAGAATCCACATTTAACCAAAAGAACAAAAATATATTGTAGCAGATAAAATGATTAAGTCTATTGTCTAATGCACTAATTAATGCCACTACGTAGTACTATTCGATATTCTGAGCTAATTCCATTTAAAGCGATCTTTCTAACAACTAACTAGCATGTCCCAGCACTAATTAATTACTCGTTAACGCAAGCATCGAGCAGCAAACAAAATCGCAGCTAAACCAGTAATTATCGTCAATCGATTAAGACTAAACAAAAAGATAGTTCCTGATACAGTTTTTCCGTCTAGACTAGCACCGTTATAGTAATGGTATTTATGAAGAATTATGCTGGCTCTGCACCAGCGCACTTCATCGCTCCACGTCATTTTAATCGTACATTCACTGCTGGTAGATTAGAAGATCGTTGTGCTTAGATTTATTTTTAACACTAGTTATTGGATGTAGTCTCCTAAATAATTTGATTGAAGCTCCTATTATCACAAGTAGCAGTTTATGTATGTTAATAGTGTAATGTGGAATTTTAAATTAAGAATGAAATCAATTTAACATTAAAAAGATTCTGTTTGATATGGAAATAGATTTAATATACCAAGTAGTTTAAAGTTGAGTTGAGAACAACAGACTGATGTCATTGTAATATCGATTCTATGTATTGCTCGGAATGACAAGTGAAGATAAGAAACGTGGCAGTCATCGCTAACTACTCAGATAACTTAGCTATGACGTCACCAAACTAACAGCTGATACTGGTATCATAGAGATGGGATAGAGTATTCCCGAATTTATACATATTTTATAAGATAAGACACGCACAACCAATATGCGAATTATTTGTTGTCCTAATTCTCACTGGGGGATACGTTTGTTTATTTTATGAAAATAGCACACACTATCAAAAAATTGTGTAAACAATCGAAGCAAAAATGAACAAAGCACTGACATAAAAATTAAAATACCTTTGCAGGGGTCTAAGAGGGTTCGTTGACCTTCTCCCGCGTTTTTAGCAAATATGGCGGCGCAGCTATGGCGGTAATTACACCAACAATAAAATACACCGGAGACACATTCCATAAATATAGCAATCGTTTTTTGCTTAATTAGATTTATACGCATATGGCGTGATAATTGAAAAACCTGTTCTTACATTAAAACATGTCAGTTTATTTGTTTACACTTAAAGCTTGGGATTATTTACAATTTTAATCAAAAAACCGATATTCTATAAAACTTTTAGAACGTACTTAATTGGAATAAAAACAAAAATATAAACCCGGCTGTAAAATAAGCAATTTGTTGTTATGAATGGAGACATAAAATAGCACTCAGAAACAGGTAAAAAGTGCAATAATTATTTTATTAACTAATTCAATAAACTTTTTTTTTAAAGACAAGCCATTTTTGTATCAATCGTTCGTAAAATGAGATATGGATTTGTTCAGAAACCGACAAAAATAATTTGGTATAAGATGTTGTCGACCTCTTTTGTCGATAAATAATTTATAAATAAACTTATCAATCAAGCGCGAAGCTCGGTTCAGAGGTCTTCGTCCGCGTAAACTTGCAGCGAGTACATAAATCAGCATAATATAAATAAACAAAATGCAAGGCTGTGTGGGCGCGTTGCCTGTGCCTTGGCCGAGACCAGTTTAACTTCACTTTCTTGTAAGTTCACTACTCGTACCATAGTCATAGTTTGTGACATTGTAATTGAAACCTAACTAAACCTGTTTCACAAACTTTTTTATTTACCACATGCGCGAAACTTTTATTTTTATTGATTAATCCAGTTCTTGCATATTTTATTTAAGAGTTAAGAGTGTTTGATAAATCAGAAAGTTCATATCCGAATCGAACCGTTAGTTATTCGTAAAAAAACACGTAGGCTACGTAAACGTACAAAGATTAATTTTGTGGCAGATCATATTAAACATGTACCTATATTGTATGTGTATGTAGTATAGAATAGAAAATAAATACAAATATTTTTATAAGCTCTTCCTGATAGATGGAGGAAGAATAAAGGAGACAACGGTACTGTGTCATATACTTACAAATAAGAAGGTTGCCATACAGATTAAGTTCACATTCCAAAGGAGGTTTTATCAACAAACTCGTTTGCACACTGCCATCACTGGCCAACCGGCGTGTTATCGGTACCGAAATACGGTATTCGCAGATGCCGTTCATTGATTGTCTGTGGTTAGGTGCCTGACTGCCTGCTGTGTTTATGTCCAGTTAGTAAGGCCAGATAACTTATAGTAGTTTGTAAAAATATAAATATCTAAGAACCATTCAAAATAGGAAGGCAGGTAGGTACTTTATTTAAGTAACAGGTCTGAAATTTAGATTTAGCTCTGAATTCGGTGTCCTACTATTACAATAAAAACCAGCTCACCTCATTATCTCACTCAGTTTCTGAGAAAACAAATAAAATTCATACAAAAAACAACTTCCGTGGGACCTAATTTTGTTTACCACCAAAAACTTGAACACTGACACGCTACAGTTATTCGCCTCCATTTATAAGACGCGTTTGTTTGAAAGTGAGGTTTTTTGATGTGTGATTTATTGTTGTAAAATACATGATATCAAAAAATTGTTATTTATAAGTATGTAAATACTAAATACTTATTAGAAATTATGAAATGAGCGTACACACTTTACTACAAGAATATCGAAAATCAATACAGACAATATACTTTTATATCGTGTTCCGACTCCAATCCATATAGACTTAAAATGAAAAGGTTTCGATGGACCTAAAACTGTCAGGACCTACATCACATCGCCAGTTCTATTATTACACCGAACCAAAGGACCGCTGCACGGAACGGAGGACCGACAAGATAACGTCCACTGGAACTTTTGAACTACACTTGATAATAGTTGTGCAGGTCTATGATATGTTATACACACTTGATCGATTTTAGCTAGACATTAGCGTTACGAATGCTTTTACACTTCGTTTGGTATTGTCTACCTTTAAAGCGTTTACTTAAAGATGGCACCAAACGATTACAATCACGCGTTTACTATAAATTTAATTTAAAAAGGTCAATTAAGCTATTGAACGTACGCTAACTTTAATGATTTCTCTAAAACTATCATAGTGAGTTCTCAAAAGCGTCAATGGAACTCCAAAGCTGGCATTAATTTTATAGACTATTCAAAGAATAGCAGTGAAAGTAGTATCTCTTTGTGTTTGGCGTTTAACTGTTATGTGAATCATGTTTGCATCTCTAACCTACTTGCGAACTATTTTAACCGCTTCAAACCCATGTTCATTGGTAAAGAAAAAGAAAAGAGACAGTCATCGGTAAACTGTCGGTATTAAGTAAATGCGCTAGAATTGTCATTCGTATGATTTTTGTTGAGGTTTGTACTTGATAATGCGGTTTGTTTTTATTACTCATAGAGTAGATACAGTTTGTACGTCGCATCTCTTTATCACGAACATTCGAATGATTTACTGTTCAATCATTCAGAACAACCTGCGACGTATTTTGTTCCTTTTATGCAGATGACATACACATAGGTAGATAGGTTAAAATCTCGTCAAGATTTCAATAACATCTGCAGCGATCATTTATATTCGAGTAATCAAGTAAATGTTTTTTTAGAAGCTTAAAACATAACAGCCCAATTCTGGAATGCTTCATACAGTTCGCGCTCAGCGACTAGCTTGCTATTAAGTTCATCAAAACAAAATACTGCCGAAATAATCGTTCATTTATCATCCATCCAATACTCAACACTAGCGTGTTAATGTCAAGTCGGGAGCGTGTGTAGTGCTGTCCCTTGGCGCGAAGACTGTGATCACGCGAAGTGAAGCGCCGTTAGCACGGTTCGACGACCCGCTTCGGTTCCATCATAACGGAGGAACGAGAGATGCACTGCGGTGATGCTATGTTAAACCATTCAGATACTAGGTGGGCTGCCTTAACAGCTAGAATTAAACTTAGCTTGTGCAAGTTCGGAAATTCAGATCAGACTTAAATTAAATTGTTTGTAAGTCTGTACGTCTGTCAGTTAAATGGAATGTAAAAGTAATTTGTATAAATCTATATATCTATGTTTACAGAATTCCAATCTAACTTGGGTGGGCTATGATGAAAAGGAATGTGTGAAGTTATAAGAAATCTTAGAGGAAGCAACACAATTAAATCATGTAGGCATCCATACCGAACGAGTGATGGTATGCTGTATATCATCTTTTAACACAAAAACGACTAAATAACTTCTAAAGATCTAGAATGTTTTATTTATATGTCTAGAGAAAAAGCTTAGGTACATTTTGTGTATCCAAGCATTAACAGAACATGGTTAATGTTTGACCATTTGCAACAAACAGACCAAAATCCCGGCAAGTGACCAGCAACTAAGTCTGGAGCAAGCGGCGCGTGACAGCAGATGCCGTCTCGCTTGTTACACAGAGAAACAAAAAAATACTATTTATGGATTAATTATAATCTAACTTGGCCGTATGGCTGCGAGTGCCTTTGGGTAACAAATAAAATTGAGATAACGAAAATCAACAAAAGAAGTTAATTTTTTTTAAAGATTTAATGGCTTCCTAAGTCTTTACTACTGAATTGGTCAGCACTATACATTTACTCAAGAGTAATTATACGAACTGACGCTCTAAAGTATCCTGTAAACGTCGAACAAACAGACGATACATAAAAAGCACTAAGTATAAATAGATACCTACTGGAGAGACACTTGGTATATATGAGGTTTCAAACTCGGATAAAAGGACCAATTTTTAACATTTGTAAATCCCTTAACTAGCAGCTGGTGAAAATATAACTCGTCAACAATAATCACAGCTTACCAAACCAAAACAAATCATGATTAAAATAGAATGAATACAAACCAAACAAACACACTGGTTGTCTAATTAACGTTAAACTTAACTGTTCCGGGCATGCGTCGACAAATTAAATGATCTTAACTATGAGTGCTGATGACTGACGAGATATTGTTTTGGTCCTTTTAACATGGGGTAATAGGACCACAGATTAAATACGAGGTTGTAAAGAAATGAATCTCTTTGTAGAGAATATAATTATTTGGTAATAGATAAGATAAAACATTAAAGAGAAGTTGGTGGGGTGTGAAAAGTAACCCTGCCATGATAATGCCTTTTAGAATCGAAAAGTATTAAGTACTTTTAATTAATATCACTCCAAGCAAATTGATACTGTGATTTATAACGATAGTTTAGCTCCCATCAAAACATTCCAATTTTTCCACCGCCGAGAACTAAAGTCGAGATCAGCTGTTTCAATCGCTTTCCAACAGGTTTATTACCTCCACAGATTAATGTCAAATATTTTACCTGTGCATTCCGTCGGGTGCATTCTATTCCGGGTCGAAACTTCGAAAGCTTGACGTTTGATTTAATTTCGTCTCACCGCCATTACCATCGTAACGCCCATCCAGTTAGGATAGGACGCAGATATAAAGTAGATTGATGACTTGTTTAATGATTACAATTGTTATTTATCGGGTGGTAACTGGTGTAGACATTATGACATTTATGACTTGTTTTAAAATATCATACAGTAACTTAAAAATGGAAATGTGATAAGAAAAAAGCTTTCGAAGTTATATTTTTCATAACGTTGCTCTTCAATTTCTCAATTGTTATTTTCAGACTATGATTACCAATCAAATAAAACACTATGTGAGCTCAGGCTGGAACGGTAAATCTTGTAACGGAACATAAGTTTCAAGTCTTTTAAGAGTGTCTAACTTAAAACAAAGCTGAAACATTTAAGACAGCATAAGCATATTTTTTATCATCATGCGTTCGCAAGCACATTTTGGCAAGTTATTTTCGGTTACTACCAAAGTTCGGATCGAAGAACTGCAGATGACTAACTCAATTTAAATCGAAGTACTTTGGGAAAAATAAAAATATTTAAGTGCAGCTGCGTTCAAACTTCAAAAATAACATGTTCAATACGACGCGACGCGGCGCTGCGCTGCACGCATGCGCCCGTGACCTTGACATCGGGCGCGGCGGTGCGGCCGAAACGCGACGCGTACATATTTCAACGCAATTCAGAATCAGATGAGAATTATAACATTACATAGCAGAAAGTGCGTTTTAAATTTCGCACGTCCGCGTCCGTTCGAAAGTTTTAGTCTAATTCTTATACCTAGCTAATTAAAATATGTAAATAGTTATATAAATATATATAAAACATAATTAAAAATAACTAGGTATCAAAATCTAACATGGAATAAATTTCAATTTTAGCATTGCAAACACTATATATGAGTAACTTTCACTTCTCTTGACAAATATATGGATGGCAAAAACTTAGAAATGTTTAAACGAAACGAGAGCGTTTCTAAAGGTCGGCCATGTTCCGTGTCGATTATCATCATAAAGCAGCTGTCACGAAGGCCGTAAACTATGTCTACTGTCTAGTCACATAAAATATGTTAATTTATTGTCACGGAGGACCACAATAGTTCATTAGTTGGTCTGGCGCTCAGAAAGATTATTTGTTTTGTTAATTTATTATTTGTGTAAGGACCTTTTTTCTGCCTTGGTTTTATTACTGTTCAGCCATGTTAACAAAAGCTATAGGTTCAAACCTGTAAGATGTTTATGGGTATTAGCTATAGTTAGAATAATCATAAAAACCATAATGATAAATGTATTTTTACAAAATTTTCACAAAACCCGTACAGAAGGACCAATAAATATGTACACATTCACACACAAACACTGTCATAAGTTTACATACAACTTAGTTGCTCAACATTAAAAGCATGTCTTGTCCCATCCCGTCCCACAAGCAAGCCCTGCATGACAATAAAGGCATTCATTCTGAACGCAGTATTGTAAGCACAGAGATGGGAGATTAGGGCGACACAAGTGTTTCGTGTTTGCTTTTTTTTTAGACCATATGGTGTGTATGTGCATATGCAGAAACCATATTGACTTCTTAATAGATCGTTAAAGGAAGTAACATGTATAATAGCATAAAAACAATAAAGAAATAAGTACTGAAGGTTGTAGGCTTAGCTGCTCCATGTTTTGATGATATTATTTGATAAGGGAGTGTCTGTTGTTATTCAAGACCATGATTCCAAGCTCGAATTCAAGCTTTCAGCCGTTTTTTAAATACAATGTTGTAGTAACATTGTTTACAACTCAAGAACATATTCTAATCCTAATAAATGAATTATATTATAAAAGTAATATACCTAAGTAGTGATCTTACAAAGATAGGGGGAAGCAAGTCTGTCTAAATTCCGATGCACTGTTACATTAAATAAACACACCAGAACGTAGAAGGAGGTATCCATAAAAGGAAAACCACACGATCCAGGGCCATCGTCTGTGCTAAAATTAAACTCCATTGCACCAATCAGTGTTGCCAGCCGTGACGCTTTGTTTTACTTTTTAAGAAATTCTATTGAGTTTATCCAGATAAAGTATTGTTTTTATCTGTTATAGATCTTTAGTACATCTCCGCAAGTGGCGGTTTCATGACGATAGTCAATCGGAGTACTAGTGTTGTTTGATAGAGGTTACACTAACAAAGAAGCATAATGTTAGTGCTAAAGAACACGTCTTAAAGTTTATAAAGATCTCGTAGCTTAATAAAATACATATTAAGGTTCCTAATCATTTAAATAAATGACCACAATATAACCGTAGGTAAGCAAAAGTATTAGAGGAAAATAACTTTAAGTCGCTATCAATATCAAATGAACACAGCTATAAAACTGTCTGTTACAGTTCCACTTCGTCCAATATTAGTTACACATTAGCATCTTCCTCATGCATTAATTAACTACGGTTTCCAACACTTCATTATTGACTAAACGGGAAGATACGATAGCTCAAACGAATGCGCAACACGATTGTAATGGCGACGCGTCTCACTTGAGTAAACAATTGAGAATCAATATGACGCATTGTCAGACAAAAATATACTTTATTTTTATAGATATAGAGGTAAAGTGGTGTAACAGACACAAAGTTTGATGAAATATACCTTATTGTAGATGATTTGCTTAAAAATGTTCCACCTATAGTTTGCATTCCCTGTTAGTTTTTCTTAAGGAAAATTTAATACAGTGCAATGACTGAATCCTTCTTTCTTTCATTTATTTATTTATGAATTACAGTTGTACATTCGTCTTGCCTCAGACTGAGTCCAGAAATAAGCTGTGACGTAGATTTTTAATGTCAAAAGGTACATTGTAGATAATAATTTATAAAATTTAAAAAACCCGACTAAATATTATTGTATTCAGTATAAAAATAATATAATTATCCCAATTGCACATACATTGACGACGTCCTAATATTTATTTTTGACCTAAAAACAGTTATCCATTCATAAATTTAAAAAGATAATCAATTAAAAGTTTTAAGCTATCAAATAAATGATCTTTATAATAAATTTAAAACACACAATAAAATTTGTAATTTCCAAACAATACTATCCTAAAAGCTTAGAAGGACCAAAAAAACGGTCTTGGTCCTTTTGTACCGAGACATTTTTTTATGTTCGTACAAAAGCCTACAATTTTCACATGGTCCGGGCCTGAGACCATGTCATCAAGCGTACAGCCTCGCATACACAAGTGATATGACAACAATGGACGGATGTCTGTCTGTAATCACGAGGCATTGTCGGTAGTTCGAGCACTAGGACCATTCCATAGGATATGTTTTAACGTTCACTTATTGATGCATAATGAGGCGGGAAGGAAATTCGGCGCCCGAAATGAGTCCTCATTAAAATATCATGTTATTACAGTACGGACAGTCATTTAAAAGCGACAATACGTAAATAATAATATATCGGATTTAATATAGACACATACATTGTATATTTTATTATTGATTAAGTACCTACATTAATTTATCTACGAATTTGGCGAAAGTTTATTTCTTTAAGAAGGTATATTTTATATATGTTTTAACCACCTGTTTTTTCTATTCAAAACTTTAATAAAGCCAAGGAATAAATAATTTTTTGTCATAGGTCATAAACCAGGCTACTTAAAAACAATAGAAAAATAGTTTCGCATCAGCTATTCATAATAATGAGAGTATACTTATTTGGAGCTGCAATAAATAAACGTATTAATCGTCCCACACGCCATTGAACCGACCGCTAAAATTTAACAAAACCAGGCGATAAGCCGGGACATATTGTTGACACTCCATCGGTTGATAAAATTATAAATATTCAGATGTAAAGCCTCTCGACAATGCTAATAACCGACGTAATAGATCGACCGATAGCGGCGATACGCTATCTGCGGATAGCGATATGTCAACCCCGGTGAGAAAACTTCGAGACGTTATTAAACAGGTCATTTATGCACGAATATGACAGCTGCTTATCAGGTTAAAGAAAATAACACACGAAGTATGTAAGTCAGGCTCAGGATTAGTGTAGACGAGCGCTAACCAAGTCTAATGGTCTGGTTTGTTTAAGTCAAGTTTGTAAAAGTCGCCCTCTCTTTGAGTCTTTGATCAGTCCTGTCATGCAGCTTGCCTTTGGCGCTTTACAGATTGTTAGGAAAACAAATACCAACAGAAAGCTTGGGTTTTATTATCGTACTGAAGTCTGAACCCACATCAACATATTTGGCAACGTAACTCAGGTCATTTGCACAAACATCGCTGAAAGCATTATTAAAATTCAAAATTTCGAATTAAGAACGCCAAGCATGGCGGCTACGTTCGGATACACGTTCCGGTGTCCGCGTTACAGAATAATTAAAACCAAAGCGCACTTAATTACTGAAATGGCTACATATCTGTTGCTCGAGCTAAATGAGCCTCATTTTTATGAAACAGATAACATCGACGCCGGTTGGAAAGTCGGCGCGAAGCCGTGTCTATCACGGATTTGGGAAAGTATAGCAATGTTGTTCAACGCATTCTTTTAACGTTAAATTAATATTTTAAATAGTGAATTTTGCTGTGCAAAATCATATTATTGTTATACATTATAAAAATGGCTAGTGGGAAGTAGTGTGATTACGAAGCATATTTTAATGAGCGCAAACTGCTGCCATGTTGAGATCTCGTCCGATTTCGCGGCATTGCGTGGTTTCGCGACCCAACCTTCAATAATGCTTAAAAAAATGTTATGATTAGATTACCATAACTATAAAACATAAAGTTAAAAAAAAAATATTTTACGTTTATTACCATAAAATGCATTGCTTTGCATTTTTATTTCTTCTAATGGAGAGAAAGCGACTAAAAACAGAACTTGTATTAAATATATGGCGTCTAGACTAAGGTTCGTAGTTCGTATTCTCTATTGATTCAGCTCAGTGGTGGCGGCTGCAAGGGAGACGGTGCATGTTGAAAGTTAAGAGTGAATTGCTTTGTAATAGATTCAATATTTACTTGTGTAGCTTCTTTACTCGGGAACAGTGAAAGCACTCATAAGAAACGTAGTCCTAGTTCGCAACTTACATTAAAGTATATGACTTGGTCTCATGCCAACAAACCAGTATCTACATTCTTACTGAACTGAATAAATGAGTAATTATCCTACCGTCTTATAAGTAACAACTGTTAATTGTGTGACTTAATTAAAACATCAGATCTATTAATTCCTTGTAAATCGTAACAAGCAATTAGATTTACGAGTAATTGATGATTCTGATTAATTCGAACTTGTCAGCGCACATTTGTTGACTCAATTTTTTTCAATGTGGACATGAAATCTATTGTCAATCGTCGCATCCATGTAAACGACACGCGATAGTAATGAGGTGTGAACTAGTCAGATGGACACATGATATGCCACAGGAGGACATGCTCACGCGCCGCGGTCTGATTCTGTGCGTGCACAAGGCGTCCGTAAATCACACAGGCTAGATCCGAGCTCAATTTCTCTAGCCATTAATTAACCATTTGAGTCATTTCGTGTCTGTTCAAATAATTTGTGTACACGCAACGGTAATTGGATAAAATTAAGCATCTTGCTTGTAGTCACGTCAGCGGAAACGTTGCGCTTCTGTTAGTTATAATTGGAATCGTCGGAGATGCCACTTTGATTGCACGAAATGAATTTAGTTGACATCCTCTTTTATTTTGTACCTGTCAAAGTGTAGTTGCAACTTTTTCTCAGTTTAAAAAAAAAGTTTTTCAACGTAATCGAAAAAGTATGATTTGTAATTTTTTTATCTTTGAAAACATTCATTTACTTTTAGGTACTTATGTAAACCTTTCAATAAAAGCAACTTCAGACGAAGCAAAGAAGTAACCGTGAATGTTTGCGCGGTCCTTCTACTTTTATAATTTTGGTCCTTCTATACGACATTGGGAGTGCGAAAAATACACAAAATAATATAAAATCCTTAAATTATCCAGTTAAAGCTTAAGCATTTCCGAAACAAGGGTTCCTGTGCCCATTATAAATAAACTATTATGTTTTGCATAAACAAAAAGGTAACTTGTTTTAGATATTTTGACCTAGTTCTTCAACTGCATTCTGCACTGAGTAATCAAAAATGTGTGTGAACTCGAACACAATGAGCGCTATTGACAAATTATTGTTTACGCTTATATTCTTTCACAGTCCGAGCAGAACTACAATCGCATGTGAACAATAACGGTCCACTTGGATACAAAACACCCACGTGAGCGCGGAGATAAAGACCACACGATGAAATTCTTGATAATAAGTTAAGTATACAATACAGTAATATATATCCTATACTTCGTGTTGCCAGGGTCAGTGAGGAAAATCACGAAACGACCTGTAAAAATAATCGGGGATTGGGTTTAATTTAAACCAAGCTACAACGAAATAAGATTTGGCGAGACACGGTTACTTTTTAAAATATTAGTAGAATAATATGAATATGGTGTTAAAAAAATGTGTCAGGAAAAATAATTGTATGAACTAAGAGCCTTAAGATATACGGATACATTTGTTTTTCCTGACAAACTTAAGTCAGACTAGAAGTGCAGTAAAAAACAGGCCATTCGGCGTCCCGACCAAGGGTGAATCGGAAAGTGCGACTAGACCCCTGAAAGTCGGAACGTCCCACGCAAATCGATACACCACCAACACTCATCTAAAGTGGAAACACACGACCCTACCGATGGACACACTAACATGACGTTACAACTGAACATCGCATAACTATGAATAATTCAAAAACGAAAGTATGGAAATAACATAAACCACAGACTTGCAGAACGGCCTATTAATAATTCATCGACGTATATTATGATTAATACTTGCAAGCGGTTATTAAACTCATTATTTAATTAAATTCATTTGTACTTTCACGACATAGGAACTAGACTGGCTGATTATTTTTATTCGATTTTACGGCTATGGATATATAATAGGTAGCATATCAGTTGATTCTAGACGAGAATTTAACGACCTAGCGACGGTATAAACCAAATTAAGTTATCCTTCAAGATAACGTGATAAAAAGCCCACATTTATTTGAATAGATAGGCAGATAACTTATTTTATCTCATTCCATCCCCATTTGCATTAGATTGGTAGCAGCCCGTAACTTCTAAAAAATCACCCCGCTGACGTTTTCTTCATGGTATTGTAACCACAATAATTTTCCAAAAAGTACGAGGGATGTTACCGGGTATATGTTACTAAGTATAATTGTATCCTTGGCTCCTAAGTGTAAGTACCAAGGTAAGTACCAAGTAAGTGCAACTTGCCTTACGTTTCTAAACTTGAATACAAAGTTGAAGTTTTATTAGGTAGGTACCAATTTTGTAGATATATTACCGGAAAAATAAATTAAATTGAATCAGGAAGGAAAAAGTGTCATACTGTACTAACGCAGTGTACTGAAAACCCTTAGGCTGAACCTATATAGGTACTGTACTTAATTGCAAATGGACAATGAATTCCATTGTCGACCGATTTTGGTAATCAATTTTCGCATAGGTCACCTACGTAAGGTACCATTTATGTGATACCTAACGTCCTAAGGTTGAACAATAATTGGGTATTTTTCGTAACGTCGGTATCGAATATTAATAATTAAACTATTATAGAAATAATGTTCATACCTTCTTTGATCCCAATATTGCCAATTGACAACTATTGAACATGTCATATTCAACATGTCATTGAACTATTGGTTCAACATCTTTGTTTTAATATTAATTAAGTTACGAAATCCAAGTATCTAGATAACTAATTAAACTTACTTACTACTATTTATTATCATAAAATCTTATGATATTATGTATTTTGAATACAAATCTCTCAGCATGAGTAGGTAATACATATTTATGATAATGTTTTGAGATGACGGTAGAATGAATCTTCAGATATAAGAGATAGGAGTACACCCACGTCAATAACTTAACCATACCCACCTGAGTACAGCTGAAAAAACAAAAACGTGTACCTTTAGAAGAATGTTTATAAATAATTCATACACATAACAAAACCGGCGCGCCAGCCGTCTAGCTAGTTCAAGATCACCAAATGAAACGACAAATACAGAGAATGGCGAGCACGAGAGAGCGAGGGTGTGAGTGTGCAGCCCTAGAGCTCCCGGTCCCGGCTGTAAGTGCGTAGCTATACCTACCCATCCCACGGCGGGACTCGGGACAATCGATTCGCGGGAGTCGCTAGCTCCCCCAGCGCCCAGCGGCGACGCGCCCGCCCGGCCTGCCCGGCCACCCGACCGGCACATCCTACCGATAATAACATAAAAACTTACCTTCTTACACTTCAGCAAACTCACACCACCAAAGAAATGCAGTCACGGAGATCGCGAGATCAAATCACAGGTTGCACTATATTCGCGAACGACGAATTAATCTAGCACTTCATCAATTAACTTGACACTAATTTTTAATAATAATAGCTAATTTATGTGTATAATATTATATACCGGTAAGGTTTGGTCCGGTGTATGTAGTTAAATTACGTGAATCGTTGCAACAACAACGTTTACCCCACGATAGTTCGCGGCGGACTGACCGAATTGAAGATGGCGCTTTGCGTGCGGCCGCGGGGACGCGAGTGAATGCAGCTGCGGAAGACCCGTTAGAAATTCGTCCAATAAGAATCTAGTGTGAATAATATCGACCAATTGTTTGCGAGCTATATCACCATAATTTTACCGTGAAAGTTTAAAATAATATTATGCTCATCTAAACTCATCTTTATTCTAGTTTTAATTATATTAGTCATAAAATGGGCAGAACAGTTGTGTACGGTAATTAAGTTATTAACGGTTTATGAAAGCACTCATAACTTTAAAGTAATCCTTAACTAAGCAGGTTGGTAGGTACTTCATTAATAATAAATTATTGTTTATGATGTACATTTACAGCTTTTTCTTTCCTGTTATTTTTTATGTTTGCGACGATAGTAACATAAATACTATCGATGTTTGCGCCTCTCCACAGACGGTTGTGACTTGTGATTGGAACCAGCTAATACTAAATGGTAACAAGTATACGCTCAAACTTAAACATGCGTATGTCCTAAATTCATTACTTTTTAATAGATGACTGTAAGTGCGTTGCTACTTTTATTCTCATATTGTTCGATATCTGATGTTTTGTCCATTATTTAAAATGTTTTGTCAGTTTGTCTAATCGGAACTACCTACAGATACCTAGGTAAATAAATGATTGCTAATTAAAAAAAATATTAATATCAAGTAGCATGATCTCTGGGGAATCTATTGACACAGACTAGTGGTTGTGCACAATCTTATATATTAGATAATGTACCTACTGTTACAGTACAGAGTAGGTACCTATGGGTTCAGCTTATTGGTACAAATTATCGGATCAGTGTTTTCGAAGATCTTGTTACATAAAGAGATACCAATTCAGCTGAAACACGAAAGTACCAAACTCTGGCATCGTGTAAAGTTATTTTGCATCTAAACCGTATAGAGTTGATTCCAACAGGATATGTTATTGGTTAAGGAATATGTTACTCGTTGTACAGAGAAAGCCTTTTGCAGAAGAAGTCGCGGGCGGAAGCTAGTTAAACTAAAGCGTAATTAGTTGCAGTCACGTACAATCGTCGCTCGTCTACGCATATTCTGGAATTTTGCTGAGAAACGTGCGTAACTAAAGAAAACAAATGAATTCAAGGATTATATTGATTCTGGCGTGTCGAAGTTGGGTGTGGTGTGTACTGGTAGTTCCATTCATCCCTTGTGAGCGTGACAATTGATACAGTAGGTACCTACTATAATGGCTGGTAAATTAATATTTAACACTTTGGTTACGCATTGTAATGGAGTTTTCACGGGTCGCAGTTGGAATGCGAGATCTCGCCATTTATATTTTATTTTTATTGGTTTCATAATCCGTATATTGAGTGATACAGTGACTTCCATTTTACTTAAACTAACTTTTACTTATTGTCTTTGTCTTAACCAAGGGTTCAAGACTTAATCGAAGTATTGGACACTACAATTATATTATGTTGGTAGCCTTATTGCTATATTAATGGAATCCGTGGTCTCTGCCAACCCGCTAGGTCAACAGGCGTGACTTAAGTATATAGGTAAGATATACATATGTATATGAATGTTCAGAAGTTAATTTCGGCTAAAATACTGGCTAATTAAGTAAGTACCAGAATTAAAACTATGATCACGATAGTTTCCAACTAGTTGTGAGCTTGTGACCCAGTGTCCGTGGCACACCTAGGTCTTTCCCGCTAGACACAGGCCATAGAATAATAATGAGAGCCGAACCCACAACACACCCACGTGAAACAGCGTTTTAGGTAATTCATAACAATTTATGGGTTTTTTATTATAACGGTTCATTGTTGACCAAGGATCGCTGGCAACACGCCTGGAATTCCTCGCTGGAAGTAGCCTATTGGAAAATAAAAGATACAAAATATGTGATCATTAGAATTATGAAGAGAAAAGATGAGATTAATACATAGGTATACCGTAGCCGTCATATCCAAAACTCTTTAACATATGTTAAAGCGTGGGCGTCATAGAGGGCAATAAGCTCACTATCTTTTACGTTGGACTAATAGCGGTAAAATGTACTTCTTACTCCTTTGAAAATATTGCCTAGGTGTATGGACTTCTACAGGAACAACGCTTTCTACCGACTCTTGCTGGCATGATTGTATGTATGTAAAAAGATTCGCACACAAAACACTGAATTTAAGTAAAAACATTCACAGCACTGATAGCCGAGTGGTATGACCGTTGGACTGCCAAGTCAAATGTCGCAAGTTCAAACCCTGGCACGCACCAATGTCTTTTCGAATTCATGTGCGTATTATAAATTAATTACCAGTTGCTAAAAACGGTGAAGGAAAACATCGTGAGGAAACCAGCATACCTGAGAGATATTTCAACAGTGTGTAAAGCCATGTCAGAGGCCTACAGGCGGTTTAAACTCTGAAACCAGGTTGTTCATCAACCATACGATAAGAAGAAGAAGTAAAAATATGTGTACAAATAACTACAATTAAACTAACCCTGTTTAAAACGTTTAGGCAAGGGCCAAACTATTATAAGCTTCAGAGTGAAACACTACTTTATGGTCAGTTTTGCTAGCGTTTTGTTGGGAAATGAGTTTTCCCAGCCACTAGCACAACATAATATCTACTTACCTTAATACGTACTGAATAATGGCTCCCATCCTAAGTGCAGTCGAGCGGAACGGTCTCTAAGAGCTAAACGGTAGGCAGTCAGCCGCGAGCCACTAGTGGTTACATAGCGGGAAGCCACCGCAGATCATACCTGCACTTTATACTCAGAGGGGCGTATATCACACTAGAAGTGGTATCTACTGGTAGATACTACATGACTCTTAGATATGTAGCCAAACAAAAATATATAATTGCCTCCATCTGGCAAAGGGAAAGGAGATTAAAAGAAACTTAGTTCATACCCAAACTAATTAGTATTCATTTCACTCAATAATTTGATCTAAATAAATACTTCGATAGCTGTAACGGTTCATATGTGAAGTAAGAAGTATCCAAGTCAGTGAATTAAGTATGCATAATATGCATGTGCCAGCCAGCTATTACTTCGTACTATTTGCAGTATTACCTCAAACGTGGAATACACTTAAAGACTCCATATTTCCCTCTTAACAAGCCATTAGAAGTTTATTGAAGCGCATCGGACATCACCGCAGCCATTCGATCGAGCGTGTCGATTTATGACCAGCGTCAAAATTGCCTCTTGCAATTTGCTTACTACTTTGTTTAGAGAAATATATTATGGGAAGCTTTTGCAACAAGCCGTCCTGTTAAACGAAATAATTATGCTGGACTTGAAATAAAGTTACGTAGGTAGGTAAATAAATACACATTTGATATCGTTAACGGCTTTTCATTTCTTAAAGGCTGCAAACGCAGCATGTATGTCAAAAAATGTGAGGGTGTGTCTCACAAAAGTGTGAGGATTAATTAATAAGTAGGCGAAGAAGTTTTACTGAAAATCAAGCGATTCTGGTTCTATAAAAAAAACTAAGATTCTTAAAAGAAACGAGAACAAAGTTGGCGACAAAATAGCCACTGTTCTTCACGGTTGCAACAAACTTGCATTAAACGATCTCAAATTTGTGGCTTAGTATCGTAACACTGCAGTTTGCGGAAAGAAAAACCGCGATTATATAAAGTATTCCGTCGTGGATTTCTCGGCGGAGCTCCGTAACTCCGTGCATTACGGCGAATGCCTCGCCTCATGCGTCGTGGTATAAATCAGAGGCGATCGCACATCAATCGTCGCGTTCATGCTCTGTGGTCACGTCACCGATCGTGGTATGCTCCTGTAGTATGTACCTATCTATTATACTATTGCAATTATTTCTAAACCCAAGCGGATCTGTTTTTGTCCAATCTGGCACTTTTAAAACATTGTAACTGTCGTTTGTTTTGATTAATTTCTTACGCCAATATCTCAGGTACACACATAAAATATGATTAATTTTATCATTTTTGTTGTTACAGTGATGCCTTAAATCACTATGTTTTCAGTTATACGTACCTAGAGAAGATTAACACTTTATTAATGGCCGTATGAAAATTGCCGCACTATACCAAACATTACCAACACGGAGATAGGAGTTATAACTCCCTAGCACCGCCCGGCAGTACCAATTACTCCCACAACAGCCCACTTACCTTAATACTAATAAGTCCGTAAAGATAAATTAACAATAAATTTATTTTACGAACGAATTATTCAAACACCCGTCTGATCCACAGATTTCTAGTGCGGTGCGTTAATTCAACGTGCGATAGCTGCGCCACGTGGCTAAGCGGAAAGATGGCCAGATAGCACGCATCAGATGGTGGTGATATGTGGGCGCGAGCTCGGGATTCTTGGAGCGCTGAACGTAATGAGCTCGGTAATTATACAGGCTACGAGGTGAGAAGCCAGTTTATGGCAGTCATCATTATTATAAGTATTGACTGAAAAATATACAGTTTCGACGGGCGCCGGTCATTTAAAATCAATCAGCATCAAGCGGCATTAAGGAGAGATATAAGTAACGAATGCCTATCTACTAAAACCATCTTTAAATTAGGACAATAGGCTTTAGGAATTATTTTCAAAAATGTTTATGTAACTATATCATGTACCTATCGTTAACGCCCAATAGTGGCCTTTACTAATTATTTGTCGTCTGTGAATTACCACATTTATGAATCGATACCTAAATATAGGTATTACCATCGAAATTTGTGCACAAGCCGCTTCATGTCCAGCACTAAACATCGGCCTAAAATCATATCTTCCTTCGCCATAATTCATGCAAATGCCATAATTAGGTGCTTGGCGCCGCCGTCCGGAACAGTATCACGGAGAAAGGTGCTAATTACGTAATCTGTTATTGTTTCCCATCCAGAACGTTCCACTGAGGGATATCATTTGTGTGTCAGCATCTGTCTGTAATTGACGTCTATCATTCTGTACCTTGTTGCTAGATTCTTGACGTTTCTCATCGTTGTTTTCCGAAGACAGTAAAAACATGATGAGGACTTGATTCTATCTTCCTATTGAATTGAGGAATCTTAGTCTTATTAATTCTTAATGCTAGGTCAAATAAAGTATACTGGATTTGTATTTGATTTGCATCAGGGTATTGTTAAAATGTAAGAGGCTCTTTGGTATAATTGGATGATGGTTGGATTGCTGATAGATTGTGATGGACCTGGAGATGACGAGAAAGGTCCGGTGTCGTTACGCAGCAGAATCCGTACTAGAATTTCGATTAGGATATTGTTAAGAGAACAATACGTGCTAGTCATGAATATCACGGTAAATAGAAAAGAGCAGTCCTAAAAAGGTCGATTAACTGTAGAAGAACGAAAAGTGCTCGAAATTGATGGTTCAAGAAAGCTCAGACCAAAAATGTATTGTAAAAAACGAAGCAGGAAACGAGACGACTGATGAAGTTGTACCTAAGTCTCTAAAGCTAAAACAAACCATGTCATAAAAACACCATTAATTTCCAATTGTTATCAAGTTACCGCCACGTGAAATTACTGACCTATGTCGGGACTTTTAATTATGCATTGTTTACAAGTGCCTGGGAGTTACTGAACGTGTTATGAAACATACTTTGTATTGTATCAACTACTATCGACCAACGGGAACAAGTGAAAACGAAATAAATACTTTAAATATGAGAAATGCGAAAGTTTTCTACAAAAATGAGGGCATTTATCAAATAGACAGAGGACTTCAATGAGAAGCAATGTGCCTACTGCTTGTTAAATGAACTGTCTCTGAACAAAATGTGGAATATCAAGTAACTATCATTGTTACCAAGCGTGTCTGTTACTTTTTCAGTCAACTTTTCAGAACGTTGTATTTTTCTATCGTCAGACTTAGGTACTGTTATCTACTAACATTTAGGTACCCACTCGGCAAGGCAAAAACTACTGCATAACTAAATTCAACATTTTGTGGACGATGAAGTCTGTACCAGTTTATTTTGTCGTTGCATATAAATAAGGAAGTTCAAAACGAGGTTCATTACCGAACAATGCGCCCGATCTCATTTGCCAGCTACAAAATAAGTATTAAATACTACCGAAAGCGTAGCGGGACATACGAAACGTCTTCATCAGGCAACAATTATCTGACGGTTACCTCTCCCGTTAAACTTGTAAAATGTTCTCGTTTCTCAGTAATTACAACACCAATGTAACTTGGTCTCCCGCTCCTCTCCAGCATAAACAATCTACGGGACAATGTGGGGTGCTCAGTACACAGCGCGAGGTCTAGTTATTTGCGTGATTATTGTAGGCCAACTAAGAAGAGCGTGAAGACGCCGCAATTTCGGTATGTGAGCGATTTAATTAAGAATGTTTAATGTTCACAATTTTAATTTCATTATGCGCTTTCGTTTTGAGTTATATGATTCATAGAAAAGTTACAAGCCTTTTGGAAAGCGGAGTGATACACAAATGTAACGTTTTATCGTGAGTTATGTTGTACTTGCTAAGTCGTTAGTACTGTTACTTACTTGCGAATGGTTCCATAATATATTCTACTTAAGTGCTTCAGCTTAAACGGTCCGTTAATACGCCACAGTCATAAATGTATTATAACAGGAACTTATTTGGTACCGACTAAAATCGAAATTCATACGAATTTCCGGCACATAAATTTTTATCATCGACACAGTGTATAACTATAAAGTGACTGGCATTCATTCAACATTTCACCAGCAATAACACGTAATGACTATTGAGCTTTTTCTCGATAATGAGTACATCGATATCATGATTCAACTATATTTTAAATTAGTCATCAAAAAATTAAACTCTTCTACTTTCTCGACACCGATAGCGATAATTAGAAAACTAGAAACAACTGAGTAAATATATTCGTGACTTGCAATCGACTCCATACTTCTTGCCTATTTAACACCTTGACGACAAATCTCATGCAATTATAATCGATATAAACATCGAATTTACGATGACAAGCATCGTTAAACCTCGGAATTAGGAAAGCCGATGGCGCGCTGTCGCGTGCGCCTGCGCACCTCAGCGTCGCATTATCATAATTGATGAAAGCAGTAGCGTATCTATTGTAACGCGAGTTTAGTGCGCACAGCCGACGTTTGAGATAAAATATCCGCTTAATTAATGGCGTCATTTGAAGTAAACTTTAGATTTGTGGATGAATATTTTTCTGCTGTCTGCTGCTGCTTTAAGCAATTTGATGCCATAATACCTAACCGATTGATAGAGTCAGGTATCCTATAAGCAGTACATATGTCCCATCAAAAAATTAACACTGTTGGATATTTTGAGTTTCTCGACGGTTCTTCTAGCTAAGTATCTGGAGTTTGAACGTTTCATAAGCGCCGAATTGGATTGCTACATTACCTATATACAATCTGTAGGGGCCCATCAGGGTCGAAGCCTACTGGGGCCAAGGGTCTGATTCTGAAAGGAAGACTCGGCCCTGGTACGAAAGGCAACGAAGGAACAGGAGTGGGTTTTTAGTCAGTAAAAGTCTGACACTATCTCCCGCTCCGCCCAAGAGCGGGGGATGTCATAAGATGATTTTCCCACCGAAAAAAAACAAAAAAAAAACCTACATACAATAAAAGTTTTAGGATTGTCATATAAGCCATTTTTGATCATCACAAGCCAAATATTTATGAAGGAAAATACTTAAAACAATTATTACTTATCAAACAAAGGGATGATGCGCGATTATGAACACATAACATACAAACATATCATATAGCCTGTATGTAGGCAGAGGTGTACCAATAGTAACATATGCCACTTATGTTATAGGTCCCAATGTAATGGGAGCCTACCGGGCAAAATCAAATGGAAAAACCCATTAACACTTTGCCCGACCCGGGATTCATACCCAGTACCTCGTCTAGACCAACGACGCTGTCTTCAGTTATGACCAATAATAATTATCCATTTTGTTAATTTTCAATATACTGTATTGCATATCGCATCTAAAACATCTCCGTCGAGGAAATAGAATGGGTAACGAACTGCCGGCTTATTGTTAGCGATTGCGATGGCGGCAAATAAGTGCTGCCAGCCTGAATATTTAATCGACAATTCGGGAAAGTGTTGCTGCGAGTAATCTGATGATTAATGATTGAATATTAACCGGCCGATTAGAGATTTTCAGACAATTATTTTAAAGCCGAGTCTTCTACCTCCGTACATATTTTGCGTGTTATTTAATAGCAAGTCAGCAACAATATTAATTCACGGTCTCGGATATCTCAAGATAATTAATTAATTACAATTTCTGTTATTAAAAACCGAACTTAACCTATGTTTCAAATTTGAATTTAAATTCGGCGGCTTGACATCTTACAATTTATAGTTAAAAGAAAGTTAATTACAACATACAAGCGGATTGAGTTTTGCTATCAATCAAATCCTTTCAAGCAGGCTTCAATGACAGATTTCCTTATTTTAAAATAAAATTCTACATCTACGTGATACCGATAAAGTAGTTATCTGATGCCAGTGAGGTAACTAGACGGCTAGAGAGAACCCTAGGCCCGAGAGCTCAGGGAGACGAAAAGTTCAGCATGCCTTTCAGCTTTCTACAGGGCAGAGGAAGTCCAAGAAGATTTCCACCAGGCCAAAAAAGAGCTATTAGTTACCTTGCCACGAGCCTTAAACTGTGGAGGTAGTTCCGCTGACGTCTGATGCGACTATACAGTAATAAGTCTAAAAAAAATGTTTTTTTCAATTGATTAGCTATAGTTACGAGTAATCATAAGAAAAAGATTAATACTTTTACTAAAATAATCTTTTAAATGTCTCCGAAGCATTTGTTCACTGATATACTTGATATTTAAGCAGGTACCACCTTGGATAGGGCATCAAAAAATTGGGCACACATTGGAATCTTACATCTACAGATACAGAATCTTAATCTGCAAACTATTCTGAGCTTTTTACATCACAACGCAACACAATTTACAGAATGCGATCCTCATATTTTGCACACTCAACTCCCTCCAGCACGATGGTCTACAGAATCCAATCAGTCATGCAAATGGCCAGTGCCTTTAATCACTTAGAATTACATTGTTGTATACTGTGCACTTATCTAGTAAAAATTCTTTGACGCCTCGCAATAATTAATTACAGTCTACACTTAGCTAATTGGTAAGAGTAATTAGCATTGACTATCAGTATTGGACAATCGACACGTTAGATACTAACAGAGCGAGAAATAATTTCATTTTGCAACGCAACTTTTTTATGAGCTTCTTCGGGTTCATGTAATGATTGAAATATACTATATTTCCCCTCAAAATAAGTAGATAGCCCACAAATCTAGAAAATAATGTTATGACTAACTAAGTTTCAAAAGCTATAGATGTCAACGGCAAGGCGTGAGCTGTTTTACAGTGTTTCATGTACCTAGGTACACCAACCTTGTACGCCTCTGTGAAGTCACAATTAAGTAGATAGTTAGTATGGGACGCGAGTCTATTTGATAACTTAAGTTTATGATAAAATAACTAACTAACTTGGCTCGCGACCTCACTTCGGTATGTATCAAAGAGAAGTGATATAATGCTGAATAGGAATACCTACACACACCATAGTATACTTACCTCCCTTTTTAACTTTAAAGACACGCTCTACGTCTCAGTCCCACTTATTTAAAATTAAAATATATAGTTACCTACCTACAATGTGCAATGTGTGTGTTTGGTAATAAAAATGCAATTAATATTATTTTTACCCGTTGGTGGTGATTTTATTTAAATAAAATATTTTTTATTTGTTACTTTCTAATGTTTTGTTTAATTTATTATACAAACGGTATATTGTTAAGTTTTGATTAAAATATAACTATCTAAATAATTCTTGTAGAAACGTGAGAGGGCGTCTGCTAAGCGGAACGGGATCCTAATTAAATTATTTGGAGCGTGACACGCGCGCATTTAATGCCTCATGTTTTTCTGGACGTTATCTTAAACTAGCTTTTCGAAATTAAAAAGAATAACAAATAAAAATGTTAGCAGTTGGATAGGAATGGAATTTAACTGAGATCTGCTAGATCTTGGTTATATTCCCTAAAGAAAAAATACTTATAGCTATTGCAGTAACAACTGATGTGCTTATTTGATCAATACATAAAATAATCTCTTGGCTTGTTGACTGGCCAATCTCTTACAATACTACGGCGAAGAAGAAGCCAGAGAAGGGTTTAGATAAGCACCTAAAGTAACAATCACCAAAAATTTGAATCATAATTATATTTTTTGTATGTTTTCTCAATTCTCCGTCCATTTAAGTTACGAACTGGTGGAATGGAAAATGGTCCAATAAGTGAAATGGATGGAGGTTCGTAACCATATTACCATAGAGAAAATTAGTATATTGGTTTATGATATTACCATAGAGATATTACTTAGATATATTGATTTGGACAAAAATGGTAGATCAGGCCGTGAATGTATATTTAGCTGTTCTGTTTTGTTCCTTGCTCTACACACACATCCGTTGAGCGTTTGACAGTTAACTTTTTAATATTATGACATATTGACTATTTGAGGTTAGGTGTGACACTTCTAAGAATTTTCGAGTAAATAATGAACTAAATACTGCTTAAATGGTATAATTGTCGGTTATTATAGTAGAAATAAGTTTTAATCATGGCTTTTGCGTCGCTACGTTTTAATTTCCTGCACAAAATGGTGCAAACGGCTTCATTCACCACCCTGCTGAAGAGGCCAATGGCATATAAAAGTGCAATTTCTTTGGAAACTTTGTATCCTAATAGCTCTTTAAAACTATCAACACCAGCACTTGTAAGTACTTTAATTGTTTTTGTTAATATTCGTCACGTCTAGGCGCTGATCTTTTCGAGTGTATGAACTATAATATTCCTTTTGCAGCCTTTAGACCCCAATGAAAAGTTCTCCGGATTTATACCGCTGGATAAACTAGATATAACATACAGTGCCAGCTCAGGACCAGGCGGACAAAATGTGAATAAGGTAAGGTGACCCGTTAAACATATAGAAATGAGTCTATTAATGTGTTGTATCAGTCAAGTTCTTACTTATAATTGGTTTGTTAATGCAGGTGCACACCAAAGTGGATCTAAGGTTCAAGCCCAATGAAGCAGACTGGTTACACCCTGACATCAAAGCCAAACTTATGGAGACAGTATGTATTTAATACAAACAACAGTTCAACTCTTACCCTCTCCAGCTTGTATCACATGGTACAATATGGTGATTGTGTAACTTCTGTCTATATCCTGGACCGCTAAATGTATCAACTTAATGGTTATCAGATCTAAATTACCTGTTTAAAGTATTACACATTGAGTCTATAATTAAAGTTCATAATAATAGTTTGTGATAAAGTGTCAACAAATAACATAATATGAAAATGAGAGAGAAAATGAGAATTTATTATTATTAATTATACATCTAGGGACACATAAGTCATTAAATTGCTTTTTACCTTATATATTTCTTTGATCACCTAAACAAACATCTAATTCATCACCAATATTCAGCTTACAAAGATTTTTATTATTGCTACTGTACATATTATTGTAGGTACCATATTTGTATGCTGTATACAGTGAGACATAGCAATCACTTTAATGTTTGTAACATTTTTTCTGTTTGCTAAGTAGACAATATTACACCGATCTATATGTACCGTATGTGGTACACTGGACAGTGGAACAGTTAAATATAAGACCTGTTCCTTACCTATGTTTACTAATAAAGATTTTCATTAATATATTTCAGTACAGCACTAAGCTATCCAAAGAAGGCTACCTGATCATCAGGTCTGATGCCACCCGCTCCCAGCAGCTGAACCTGGCCGACTGTATGAAGAAGTTGAGGAGCATAATCCGCACCGCTGCAGTGACAAAGAAAGAACCTTCCCCGGAAACTGTGGAAAAGATTAGACAAAGGTTGGTTAGAAAAATAATTGTTGTAATAAGTAAAACTATAGTACTGGTGATTTGCATGCTATTGTAATCTTAACCTTGTGAAGTATGTTGAGTAAGGTAAGAAATACACTTCTGGTAATCATATCAACAAATTACAGTTCGTTCACATTAAATTATACACCTAAATTGTACTACATTCTAATATAAAAAAAATATTTCTTTCTGTCTTTCTTTCCAATCTTACCTGCATAATACTCTCATTAAGTGTAGTCTAATACAATTTAATAATTTTAATGGCATTGTTTTTCCAGACATCTGAAGGCAGCCCGCCTGCGCGTGGCGGTGAAGCGCGAGGAGTCCGTAAAGCGCGCGATGAGGCAGCCGCCCACTATAGACTTATGATTTTTCTATTAAATTGGGCATGCACGGCTTGCATTGAGGATCTGAGGAGACTGTAACTGACAGCTAGTGCTTCAGTTTGTGGACCTTATTTCCCGTTGACATGATCTTATATCATTATCTGTGATGAGCTATATGTTAAAGAATATTAATATTTTAATTTATGAAGTATCAAAAACCTTTTGAAAACCATTTCAATTTTATTTCTGTTATGATATTCAAATCCACTGTTGAGCTTCAGTTGGCACTGTTGAGCTGTTCAGATTAGCAGTCATATTAAACTTTGTGTATGATTTAATATCATCTTTCTGTGGATTTGACCACATATTTTAAAAGTAAACTGTACTAATAGTTGGTCAATGATTTAATTCTGTTAGTTATGTACAGTACATTAGTCTTATGAGATCTTGTGAGGTCCACAAATGAGTTTCCTCAGGTCAGTAGCCGTAAAGTTTGACTGTTTTTATTTTTATGTTTAATTAATATAATATAGTTGTTTAGTGTACGTGTCTTTATTTATACTGGTGTATAACCGTTATTTTTGGGATGCGCGATAACTTTAAATTTTCCAAAAAAATTAAGTGTTACCATACATCTCAATTAATTAGTTTGTTAATGAAATCTCTGGAATAAAGTTGTGGATGCATGTGTCAAGGAGTTAGTAAATCAAAAAACATCAAAAGTTCCATTTAAGAGTAATATAGACAATACTTTCGAGATTGCACAAAACCTTATATTACTTAGTAACTCATGCCGATGTTAAGCGGAGCCTTTACTGCACCATTGAATAAATAATAAAATATAGCTGTTAAGAGTATGTACGAAATGTTATAGACTAAACTACATACTCCTACACTAGTAGTTAGCAATTATTTTTGTGAGCGCCTACTTTAATATTTAGAGCAAAGTTGTGTTGTACAATTTTTATTACTTTTTCATAGGAACATCTCTTTAGAATAACTCTTTATATATAACATCGTAGGTAAAATAGTATTTCATAATTATTTAAACAGTCAAACAACATTTATACAATTAATGTATAAATGTTTCGTGTGCCCAATTTAACATTGAAGTAATAAAATACTTGTAATCTAAATTAATATAATGTGGGTATTTTTTAATAATAAATGATTTACATGTATAACGCGTAACTTGTACATTGTTAGTCAATAATTACGTGTAGTAAGTACCTACTAATACTTGTAATATTTATAGTTACGCCTGTTTCCTTGAATGGAAGATAGAGACCACGCACTATGTGGGGTCATGATAGAATTATATTCCTGCTTCAAACTTCAGTTGTTTAATTAATCCTATAATAAAACCCTTTTTTAAAATGTATAATAATAGTTGAATATTTTTATAGCTATGATGTAGGTGAATTAAATATAGCAAGGTAGGGCAATTATAAAAAGGCAACAGTTGTTTCCGTATAACCTTAATGCTCATTAAGTTTATTCTAAATTAAATTCTCACAGCGAAACACATAGATACATAATTTATGTCCGCCATAGCTGAAAGGCTGAAACGTTGAAAACAAGCAATATTGTTTTCTTTTTCAAACTTCTTTATGTTTAGGATAAGGTGTGAAAAAAACAGTTATTCTCTTTGGATAGCGCGGCTGTTGCTATAGCAACGACAAAAAGACAACAAATAACCAGTGGTGTCATACATAGTAACCAATTATTTTGTGCGAAATTAATTGTTAATATGTCTTACCGTGATTTAAGAAGTAAGTTATTTACACGTTTTTCTCTAACGATTTGAATATATAGTACCTACCTAACACTGGCGGATCGGAAGCAGGAGATTTTTTTTTGTGTTGTGTTTGGATCTATTAGAGGTTGCGATTAAAAGTAACAATGAGACAATGTTATAAAATATCTTTCTAGTAGCTTCTTACAAGGTAAAAAGCTTGCTTTGTGTGAGCAGCATAAGTGATGCATGGCCGATGCTAGTTCCTTTACAATTTGGGTTCCCATGATTCCGCAGCGATAAATGTAGGAGGATCCATAGGAGGCCTGCTGTACCCCACAGGGACGCATATAGCAATCAAAACAACATCATGTTAAAAATCTTTAATGTGTGATTTGATTTCTAAAGATTTTAGCGAAGCAATGCGAGTCCTTGGCTTCCCCAAGCCAATATCTTTGGAGAGCTTCAGGACTCCGAACTGGGAGCTGATGGAGGAGTGTCTCCGCTGGCTGGCGGCCAGGGTCGAGCCTGACGCAGAGCTCGGGGGAGGGCGGCACTCGATGGAGCAGCGGGTGGCGCTGGTCACGCACGCCATTGCGCTGTTTGTAAGCATGTTATCTATAGGACTTTATCATCATCATCAGCCAGAAGACCCACTGTGGAACAAAGGCCTCCTCCTTAGAACGCCACAATGTACGACAACTTGCCATTTGTATCCATCGGTTGCCCGCAACTCTGACGATATCGTCTTGGCCCAGATACTTTATAGAGCTTTTCAAGAATATTATCTCTGCAGACCACTCTATCCAATTATAAGGCTTAAGAAGCGATCTAACGGATAGTTTCTGTTAAAGATGATGTGACAGATTTAGAAGACAATGTGACAATGATTTAGGAGCCTTCCCTTTTGCTCAGGATTCATACAATTTATGTTATTTATTTAGGTACCTACCTATGTTGAATGCCTTCTTCAAATCTTCACATTTAAAAAATCATCAATCAAGTGTTGAGCTGTACATTGTAAATGATATGCATGTTCCCAGCATTCTCGAGCCAACATTAAGTTGAACGGCAAGCGCGTGTACGGTGCGGACGGCTGGGCGGTGCGCGAGATGATGAAGGTGGCGTCTCTGCTGCGGTCGGCGTTGGAGACGCCGGCCACTGACGACCTGCAGCGGGAGACCACGCCCATGAGCTATGACTTCAGCAGTCGGGTGAGTCGACTATCAACTATAAGATAATTCTATTCCGTTTATTGTTAAATGACTGAGTTTTGGAGTAAATGAAACTTTCTGCACCTTGCACACTTTCCTTTATGCGAATGATCTGAAATAGCCATTAAATAACTATACCTAGGTGCGACTGCTGAAGTTATCATAGTTAATAAAGTAGAAAAATTTCAATAAATTTATTTATATTTAGCAACAAAGCTTTAAATTTAAATCTTTTCAATATTTCAGCTTGGTGAGATAAAACAAGCTCGAGCACTCGCGACAGACATAACGGCTCAAGGCGCTTTCCTTCACGATCTGTTGGCCAAGGAACCTGAGAATAAGGTGAGGGTATCGAGCCTTTAAATGTTCGACTCAATTGACTTTTTGACATACCCAAGTATTGGTGAGCCCTGTATACCTATCTCCGTTGCCGTGTGTACATTACGCTTTTCCCATCCATAATCCAACTATAGGAACAACGCGAGCAAGCTCTCTCGCGCCCCCTGGACATGTCGGCCATGGAGGCGTGTCTCCGGCGCGCGCTGGACACTGTGGCCGCTAAGGTGGCGTCGGGGCGGGAGCAGATCGACAACGTAGCTGCCAGCGAGGCTGCGCTCGACGCCAAGCTCGAGCGGAAGAAGGCTGAGCTCATGAGGGCCGAGAAGAGGCTGCATACGGTGCAGAAGATCAAGTGAGGCCAGAAACGGGCATACTTTCGATAAATATACATAATTTGAAATATAGAATACCTATGCTAGATTTCATAAATTCATACCACAACGTATTTAATTCTTCATACAGTTCCGGAGTATACTGTCATATGTAACCAAATTTTAAGGGATAACGAACGATTCTTCCAGACCTGCGTACCAGGGCGAGCTTACAGCGCTGGAGGGAGAGATCGAACAATTGTGGGACCAGTACGTGCTGCGGTACCGCTGCGTAGAGGCGCTGAAGCACCAGCTCAGCGTGCTGGAGAGTGCTCAGGCTGAGGTGAGCTCTATGACTCTGCGTAGAAGATACAGTTCCATGTGCTCTAACCACCTCACAGAAGTGATAGCCAAGTGGTACGACCGTTGGATTGCCAAGTCAAAGGTCGCAAGTTCCAACCGCACCAATGTTTTTTTAAATCGTTATCGGTTGCTTAAAAAGGTGATGTAAAACATCGTGAGGAATACTTGTCTCAGTTACCTTCTCTCGACAGGCTGCTGAAGAACAACAGGCAGCGATCATGCAGCTTATCCACAAGTACGAAGCTGAAGATGTTCTTGGGAAACTGAGTGACTCTGGTGTGTATAATACATGTCTGATCTGGAGCAGCTAATTAAAAACTATCGAGAAATTATAATTTGGAATCCCTCTTGTCTTCTTCTTTGGGTTCTAAGATATTTCGAAAAGAAGATTATGTACCTTCTTATCATTAGATAACTATTATCCTCATGGTTTGTAGATGATATGGATTCCAGCGATGATGGTAAGGACCTGAGTGAGGTGAAGCAGCCGCGCCCCGCCACCAGACCCAAGACACGGCTAAGGATCAAAACTGCAGGTATGAGAGCTCATAATATAAAATATGACAAAAATATCTAGAATAATATCCAGAGGAACTCCTCCAGAGGAAATTTGGGATTTGATTGTGATGGATAATCGTAATCAAAACGTCGTTTTTCAAGAGATATACCTAATTGTTTTTGTCGTGAAATCAGGCGCTGCTGCAGCCGAAGCTCGCCGCGCGTTCGGCAGCATGGCGGCGCGAGACTCCCTCGACGAGATACGAGACGAAGACGACTCCAGATCAGACTCCGACCTCTCCGATAGGCAGATATACGGTGAGCTGGCATTTTGAAAGATATTTTCTCATACTATTTTTTTTAATATCAAAAAACTGAAAGTAGTCCTAAAGCGTCGAACAGTTGTTTTGCTAGCTTGAAAGTGAATCCTCCAATCTCTGAAAATATCATGTACTGGCACGGTTTTGTAAAATAACATCTTTGATTCGTTTAAATAGTCTGGTGAATTATGGGCAACCTGAATCGTGCTTTCAGGGTTGACTTTACGATATCTTTGCTTTTCAAGACCAGGGTATCAATATGTCCAGCTAGTACAGTACGTATACCCCCTGCAGGCGGCGGCGACGTCCCCCCCCGCTGGTCCCGCGCCCGCCCCCGCCCCGCCACTCGCACGCTGGGCGCCCCTGACGACGACGACTTCGCCGACCTTATCGAAGGTGGGACCGACGCTATAGGTACATAACAATAACATCCATATCTAAGTATGCATGTTTAATTAGAAATACTTCCAGCTTGTTACTCTATAATAAAGTTAGGAGCTCCGATAAGTTCGTTTTCTGATTGTCTGGAAACGTTTTGGCGATTCAGTCCAGGATAATGACTTTTTAAAGTCATGTGTGACACTTTCTTACCTGCATAAGAATACGTTGTTCTAAAACGCCACGTATTCTTACGTAGGTGTCCCGAGAAAATGCCAATAGGCTTGCCTACTATATGAGCAAAGGTGGGACTAAACTTTGAGACAAATAACAAACAGTCGTGTCGGCCGTTTCGGGTTCGATTCCCGCACGGGACAAAAAATTGTGTGGTCCGCAGATATTTGTCTTAACTTACAAACCTGGATATAATTAACTGAAATTGCCAACTTGCAGTGAGCTAGCGTAGCCTTTGCCCTGCAGTGGGAAGGCTGTTATTATTATTTTACAAAACGTGAGTGGTATTCTTTCGGAGTGCACGTCAGTATGACACGCCTACAATGTTGTTGTGTTCAGGTGTGGAGAGTGTGGAGGCGGGCGACTCCCTCGGCAGCTCCTCCGAGAGTGAGCTGAGAGTGACGAGCGCGCGGCCCAGTGCGGCGCCGGGCAGGGTGTCCGCTCTCAGCGACAACGAATTCTAAACCTTAATATCGGTCGTTAAGGTCGAATTTTGTCTTAAATCTTAACGTTAGAGATAGGGGTTGAATTTCACTGGATAAATTGCCATGTATTGTCAATTATGTACTTAATAAATGGTTACGTTCATAATAGTGTTATTGAATTTCTGTTTTTTTCGTAATATTTGCATGATTTGAAATTAGCAGAAAACTCGTAATTAGAGTTACTTTAACCCGAAAAAACTATTCAAATATTAATAAAAAAGCAGGTATATTTTTTCCTTCTTCCATATGTTATTGCTGGGTGCCAACTAAAAATCAACACCGGGTGTTCCACTTTATAATTGATTGACCTTTCAGTGCGCGCCATACGGTATTTTTTTTTAACGTTGATAAATGTGGTGGTCTTAATTAATTTTATTACTTGGTTCTTGTTGTGGCCTGTCATTACTAACTACTATTAATTTGTTAAAAACTTAATTTGTAAAAGGAGTTTCCATATCAATAAAACAGCATTATTGTATAAAAAGTAATATTTATTCGTCGCGACATCCAAGCAATATCTTTCCATAATAAATAACCCACCAAGCCGCAGGACAAGCCGTCACAATACTTTGAACCCTAAACCCTAGTCATTAAAGTATATAATACATTGATCTAAGAACATACAAGTTTATTTACAAATATATTTTACAGTCTCTAAGTATTGTAAAAACTAAAAATAAGAAATAAAATATGTATACTGTTTGAAATAATTAGCTGGGATTTACAGAATCCCAAGCTACTAGGATTTTTATATATTATCAATTGAAAATTTTCAACAATAGTTATATTTGTTACCTATAGTTTTTGATAAATTATGCATAGGTTCATTTAGGGATCGTTAGCCCCATATATTGAAACCAGTTAAATATAAACAAGAGTAAAATAATAAAATTGTAATAATCTCTAGTGTAGTCTATAAAGAACTTGTTTAAAAATAGTTTTGATACTTTAAGTTCTAATATTTATATAATGTAGAATTACGTATAGGTAAAGTATACCTTTTTCTCTAGTAATTAGTACGACGTACAACTCGAAAAAACTTCGGTGACATTTAGACGTACCTAAAAGAAGTATAATTTTAGGTGTTAGTGAGAAAAAGTATCAAATTAGTTTTAAGTCATCGCGAATAAAATTTGTAATTATAAAACTCAAAGAAAACGAATATTATACTATGAATTAAAGAAGTGTAAAGAATAGTAACAAGATATAGGAAAACTTAAATATAATATAAAAAAAATAGTTTGATAAGTCAGTAGACAGAATTTTTAAATTATAATGAAAACTTAACATAGTTTTAAATTAGAAATTCTTAGAAACCTAGGTGACAATAAAGACTTTATTTTATATACGATCTAATTTTCATAACAAATGTATATTTATGAACGAAATTGAGCAATAATTTGGATGTTTATATTTACACCAATCATAGTTTGCAATTTGGCACCGTTTAGGTACATAGGACTTTCATTTTATATATACAAACGTACACTTGACATTTACATAGGAATATAATCTACAAAGTGAATTTGTGAAGCATTTTTCATCATAATTATCTTTGATAGAAATTTTGATGTTGAATCTGTAAAATTATTATATAATATTGTTATTTTCATAAATGTTACCTTTGACCTACTGATTTTTTAGGTAAAAATAATTTAGCTCAATTACCTACCATATTGTAGGTTTAAATCCTTTAAAAAAAATATTCGGAAAAATAACTTCACAAGTACACATTTAAAACTAGATAAATAAGACTTAAAATAGAGTATAACACAGATATTTGACGATAAGTACACAAGTTTACAAATTTTTATTAGTTTAAGTGTTAAATCTAAGTACATAAAGAAGCTGTAAAATATAAACTGAAGATAGTTTACATAAGATTAGTTTAAAGTAAGGTAAAGACGAAAACATCAATGAAAAACTAATTGATGAAAAGATGATCATATCGTCTAAATACATTATGATTGGATGTGCATTTTTTTGGGTAGGTAAAGCATGAATTTATTTGTAAACTAGAAAATAATTCGTTTCAAACTAATATTACACATTTGAATAAAGAAATTGCCGTATAGTGTTCTCTAAACTTTAAACTGACAGAATACTAAAGACATTGGTACCTGATGATAAGTTTTTGTACAAGCGACACAATAAAATATAAAACTGTTAGTACAACATCAAAATAAACGTATTAAATAATGTTTACCTTAAAATTAGCGGAAATATTTACATTTTTACGTAACGTATTGCGACCTTATAAAGCTAATTGTTTAGTTTGGTACGATATGCTTAGACAGTTAGTTCACCTAAAACGAGTATTCAAACAGATCTCTTACAGACTAAGTTATAAAATTCGTTTATTCATTTACATGTTCGAATTATTTATATGACGCTTTTTTAAATACTTTCATCCAATATCAAGTAGAGTAATTCAAGTTTTAAATTAAATAGTAATTTTGACTTAAAAAGTATCATACATTTTCGTGGATGTAAAATGTATTAAAGCGTCACTGAGTGAATGTATCCCAGCTGTTAAGACAGTTCATGATGCGAGTGGCTGGTGTCGCTCGTGGCCGAGGTACTGGCGAGGGAGTCGTGCTGCTCAGCCGCGTGGCGACTCTCGTCGCAAACGGCTATGAACTGCTCCGCGTACGCCCTGAAGAAACCAAACGTATTTATTATTTAGGATTCGCACTCTTTAGTATAATATAGTAGTCTATGATTCGCACTACAGAAAACATTGTTTATTTTACTGCCTCAAACACTGTATAACTAAAGATTTATTCACTGAATAAAATCTGTTCAAAAAACCGTTTGTTCCTAACTAAGGGTATCTTCATCATCGTCTCTTGAACATTTACTAAGTACTCGAGATTAGTTGCACAATGTATCGTTACCTGTCAAGACCGGTGTAGGTCCTCTTGAGTTCAGCGTCGGTGATGTTCTCGCGGTCGGCGCGTCTCTTGCGGTGGATCCTCTCCAGCGACCTGGCCAGCTGTGAGTCACGCTCGCGACCCTCGCGGCGGCGCCTGTCGGTGGTCGCGCGAGGCGATCGACGACGGCGCACGCGCTGTAAAAACACACATAGTGTTAAATATGATTGTAATACGAGACAGTAGCCTCCGACACTACCACACGCCACCGGTAACATTATTGGCAGATTACATTTCATCCTAAATGTTCATAGCATTTAACTTTTCTATTTGCCCCAAATATGATAGTTCACGACTAAGTTAAAATTAATCAGCGGTTAGTTTTCAAAGAATTAATATCTAGGGCGAACTCGGCGACATCTTTTATTATATCAAGATGCGTAACTTAAATGCATGGTCTTCGTTTAACATTGATATTATACATACAACAAACAACGCTATAGAGGGAGTTTATGACTGGGATAGGTGCGGTTTGTCACACAAGCAACCCCGTTGTAAATTAGGGTTCAGATGAAACTCTTATGTGTGTGGGTGGTAAGGGTGGTACTTACAGCATCATGCACGGGGTAGTAGACGGGGCCGGGCGCGTACGTGGCCGGCGGCAGCGGCAGCGTGGCGTACCGCGGCGGCATCACCATGCATGCGGCCGGCATGCGGCCCAGCTGGAAGAATAGCAAGTTTAGTGGGAGAACGAACAAATCAGTCGGTGAAGTTCTTGTTGTAAGAGTCGGCTTGTAAAATCAGTATGGTAATGGGTGGAGACCACTTGAGGTTTTTTATTTAAACAACGGTTCAACAAAATGAATTCTCGTCGTAATTAGATGATAGCTGCCTGTTGTCTGATAAATTGGTTATTATTGTGTGTTAACGAACACAGAACATCTAGTAAAATTACTTTGAAGGACCTTAAAATGGTATTAGGGCTATGGGAGTCTGTTGACATAGCAACGTAGTTCTATAACTTTTAGAAAAACAAATAAGGAACACAACAGTATTGTGCTCAAAACGTTGAGGTCAGAACAACAATTGCGGTAACAACGCGTCCGTCAGTGAAGAGAAATGTTTTGTGCGAGTTTAGCCGACAGACCTGCCTGTTGAATAGGGCTGCCGAGGTCCATTCAATGAACTTGGACTTCACCTTCAAACTGTACATTGCTTTTGATGATAGTCCGACAAACATTTTTTTGTTGCTGTTTCTGTAGACGTAACTAGGTCACATTATGGTCATTCAAAAGAGCATTCGGAGCCCCGCACAGGACGAAAATTTGTGTAATACGCAGATGTTTGTCACGAGTCTGGGTGCTTGTGTATGTGATATTTCATGCTTGTGAAACGCACCAACGATACAGGACAAGTACCAAGTGTTGGGCGACATTAAAAAAAAAAACATAATTATCTCCTGAAAAAAATATATCACCACTGCTTTGGGAATTGCAGACGTACCCAATTATATTTTTTATTATACAGCCAAATAGACGTGTGGATGGATAAGTCCATGTTACCAAGTTCAACCCTAATCTCCGGTAAGCATTTTACAACAATAGTGAATAATATGTGTGTCACCTGACCGACGCTGCTCTCTGAATTATTCACGGCGGCATCTCTCGTGGAGCCCCCGACATCCTATTGTTCTACTTTTTCTTCTTTTTGAGAGAAACATCTTGTTCTACATACATGTATTATCGACGGCTATCGACTTGCCCTTTGGCCTCAGCGTCTCCAAAGTTTACGTAGAAACAACTCTCTTTTTTTATGAAACTAGCTTCATTTTATCTACTGCTAGATTTGGAATAAATCTGCGGGTCACAATCTAATGAACTGTTGTAAAGATACAAGATTTCTCGCGGATTAGGGAAAGACGTTTAAATACTTGTTAAGAATATTGATGTTGTTTATGATGTTAAGTGCGAAACCAAACTGATCTTATACATGTATCTGTGAAAACAAATGAATGTCTCAGGATATAGAACTGTACGTAGGTCTAGCAACATTAGCACTTTAAATTGTGTGTTGATGTGTTGCGTCCTACTGAACGCTATCAAAACATTGCAATTGCTGTGTTTTGCAAGGATCGCGCGTTCGACCTAAACGGATAGCGAATCAACAATTTGTAGGTAAACGCGTAATATAAGGTGTACTGGACTGTATACATTCTAGAAAACCTAACGTGCATCGAGGTTTTTAAGTAGCCTTATAACACACTTTTAACTTGAGAGGTTTATTTCCGACTTAGTAATCGGTCCTTCCATAAGATCCAAATTCTTTCTTTCTGACAACAGAATCATATACCTACAGAGTCTACCTACAGCCTACAGACTTTTAGCCAGTCTAAGTCTACTTGCAGTTGCGACACCCAGTTTAAACGCAAGCATATGCAGGCTTTACAAATATTAGTTCCGTACGTGATCGTATCCGCAATAAACTGCAACTACAATGTAGAAACATTCTACATTGTGTACCTACAGTACTTACTTTGTATGTGGTGTACATTTTAGCCTCGAAGCAAATGGTAACAATGAAAGAAAATTATATTGAAGCAGTCTTGAACTATGCAAACTTGCCTGTACTCATAAGCTATTGCGTAAAACTTAAATTCACTTTAAAATTGTATGAATTTATCCTATATTTCTTTGTATTTTCCTTGAATCTACCTTCTTATAGTCAGTAACATAAGTACCATGCGTGAATCTATTTCCATTAGTAGGTACAAAGCACAATGCCAACTAGTTATTTGAGTTACTGACATTTAATAATTCACAAACTCAATCAAACGTAATAAGTAATGCTGCTACTTAACCAACCTGCCTCGTTGGTCTAGTGGTCGCTAAGCGCGACTGCTGAGCAAGAGGTCCTGGGTTTAAATCCCGGGTCGGGCAAAGTGTTACTGAGTTTTCCATTAGGTAATTCTCAGTAGCAGCACGGAGTCCGGATTTGTGCCCGGTTGATGACAATAGGCTCGCCCCCTATTACATTGGGACTTACAACATAACTGGCGAAATGTGGGTGTACTATATGTTCACCTCTGCCTACCCCTTCGGGGAATACAGGCGTGATGTTATGTTATGTTATGCTACTTAACCAAAGAGGTGTATTAAATTTATCATCATTATCACATTTTTGCCTTTCTGATCAACATTTCATATGTAGTAAATGATGTTGGAAATTACATTATGCGCTGCTAACATTGTGGTGTATAAACTAGAGAAACCTTAAATAAGAAGGAAGTAGCACCTTGTAAGCCACCATTACTGGTGTTGCGACATTAATTCCTCATTGAGCAGAAACTTATCGCTTAGATAATGTTTTTTCTAGCAAGCGACCGCAGGAGCGGAATGCGGGCGGCCTCAAAACGTAGCCTGTGGCCGTAAAATGTTGCTGACTTTTACCGACGCTAGTTTTTCCTACGAGTGTTGAGTTATTTGTCATAGTGTTTTTATCTGCAGTGATATTATAAATGCTTTGTGACCCGTGTGGGGTACGTGTTTGTTTGTCACGACTTAATGGCACGGCTAGACTGCTGCATTTGAGGCTATTTTAGAAATAAAGCGAACTGTCCTCGAGTGAAAGGCAACAAAAAAGGGTATTTAAATTAACCCCACAATACTGCACAGACGTAGTTAACTATTTATTGTACTGGAGTTCCATTGTAACATTCACACGTTGAACTTATTGTGTTAGGTATGATACGTACAGGAGAGAATACCCGCACATGAATGAATATTTCATAGAATATTATTCTGGCATTTGTAAAACCATTTCGTGAGTTTATGGCAGGTATTGGCTAAGAGTGGCTTGTCCTTTGACTATAAGGACTGAGTGAGCATAATTACTGAGGAATTCATCTATTCATAAAAGCTATATGTGAAGGTTACGTCTCATGCTCGGTGTTTTATTAGTGACACTAGTTTCATGGTAGCCTCTGGCTATAACCGCTAGTGACTACTTTGTATAATATTCAATGCTTTTAAAGTTCACTGAATAGACTAAATATATTAGTTAGGTTTAACAATTACCGTGTTAATTCTAAACCCTTTTATACTATACTAGTTTCATGGTAGCCTCTGGCTAACCACTAGTACCTAACTGTGTAGTATAATATCTAATGAATTTAAAGTTCACAGAATAGACTAAATATATTAGTTAGGTTTTACAATTACCGTGTGAATTAACCCTTTTTCAGAATTCATAAAAAAACGGAATCAACATCCTTATTGTTGTGACCAGCATTAGCTACTTCTGGCACCTACTCCTTTTCTTTCACGGACGTAAACAAACACGCAACGAAATTCTTATAATGTTGAGACCTTTGTGGCTAAATTCCCTCGTTATGTAGGCAACAGTATTCACCATCGTTATAGTAACGAAGAACAGTTTAAAACAGTCTTCTTAGTTAATATTTCCCAACAAGATCGCGAACAACATAAAATATGTGAGCCTAACACGCCGCGACTAGCTCCCACGATCGAAACCAATCCTCCTTGATACATTTACAGACATGCCATTGAGACCAGATCATTAACTAATAGATATACATTTCGTGACGAACAATTGCTAATGCCTATCTAAAATGCAGAATAATTAAATCACCATTAATAAGAGAAGCTTATGTAAACTTGATTTGAATAAACAAACCTTTATTTCAACTAAAGAATGCGGAAAACAAGTGCACACGATTAGAGGATTGGCGCGAAAGCTATGCGCCTGCGCATTATTGTCGACAGAAACCCCGCCTTAAACATACTTTGTATGCCATACACATGTTTGATTTGGGTTTAAGAACATTTTGACGAAAAAAGAAATCGTCGGGTTTATCCAGAAATTGCAATATTTTCTACGTCTAAATCTTATTTCTAGATCACTATGGAAAGCAACTACAGTCTGCAGCTCATGAATAGATCACATTGAGAGCAACCTTGCGACAAGTGCGTACGCGCAGGTCGCTAGACCGGTCTCATTGTGGGATCTGATCGTAATCCGCGGACAATTGTTGTGCATTGTATTGTTCGCACTCGTGGGTGTTAATGGGATCAAGTGGGATTAACGTCTGTACGAGATGCTGCACTCACGATTATATAGAAGGATGGGAGATGGATGGGTGAGCAACGGGATTCTAGTGTGGTAGTGACGGCTGCGTGGGTTATGTAATGTGATTAAGATTATATGTCATTATTAGTTACATTTACTTTGTTACGATCTAGATTACGTATTGTAGGTACGTAAGTTTTATGTAAATCAGTCAATACTTAACTTTCTTTTTTGATCTTAGGCGTTAGATTAAAAGTAAGAGAAATAAAATGAAAAGCCCGATGATACCTACGTCATCCAGTACACTACAAATCAATGAAACTGCCTACATCTACAACCTTAAAACCATTAACCGGGAATCCACAAAAAACATCGATAAACGGTGACACCATGAACCAATAAATCTGCCAAAAACAATAAACAAAGCTCATGAATATTAAACAACATTACAATCAGTTGTCGACTTTCTTTTCACTTTTGTCGGCAGACCGAAGTTTGCCTGAGAAAAGTGAACGTCACAAGGTCAGAGCATCAATATAATGGTGCTTAGGAACCGGGTCACGGGTCAGTGGCCCGCGACGTGCGACCATCATCATTACAGATGCGTTTGTGACATTGTTTTCGTTTGTTTTACGTTCGTAGCTGAAATTATAAAGACGTAGGATTGCTCTCAGCTGGTGTAAAAGTGAGCAATAGCTACAACCTCATTTTTTTGGCCAGTAAGTAATAAATAGACCTGAATATATCAATAGCACCTACGTTTGGAAGCCTTTCTTTGATTTATTAAGTCTTGTTCTTCATCTCTATTACAGTCAATTGAGGTCTTCTAAACTGTTTAAGCTGTTTGATTTCATGATGTGATATTCCTATGAATCTACATGTTCGTCATGATCACACTGAAGTTAGGGTTCCTTTACACACACTGCTGGTGCACTAGTTCATTGACTGTTTTGAAACTAATATTAATTGCCACTCAACGCTACAACAGTTGCGTGGTTATCACACTGTTTACAATAATTAATTACAAGTTATTCGTTGTTACAAATATTGCATGCAATTCAGTGTTTACATTCCAATTAATAATATCTGCCAACTGCAACTCGTTCAAATAAATTATATTAATTCATTATCTTTAAATAATCATCCCACTCAGTTCATTATAGCTGAACAACATTCTCGCTATCAATTTAGTTAGATATTGCTTATAGGCACTGTTACTGCTGCAAAAAGTGTCTGATCTTCCGCGATCAGTCCAGTGTCTAGGAAGTGGCGACATAAATCATGGGTGTGCCCGCCCCCTAGCGGTGGTGCCGTGAACCTGCTAGGTAACGGGAATGTCTATGTATGCAGTACCCACAGGAGAAAGAGTATGCATAATGGTGACTGTTTTAAGGCGTCATTAAGTTTTGACGAAGGCTGGTTGAGACACCAGTCACTAACATAATTCTTACTTCAATCTTCAGTATAATAATCACGATAAATGACGAAATTACGACCATTAACTACAGCAATATCCTCCATGAATATCACAGATAAATAATTTAATTAGTTATCAAAATAACTGAACTGCCTTCCCGAATACAGCGGACAAGTGTTTGAGCTTTATTGAGAGTAAACGGTTAGCAGAAATAATTCAGAAGGTTTATTATAATTATTGGACTTCAAATCGCAAAGGAATTAAGATAATGATGTTAAATATTAACTGCAGATGAAATAAGTAAACGCGGGGAAGACGGGTGTTTAAAAAAACAATAATTAATACTCATAAAAACTATATTCGGTCTTCATTTTTTTAAAGAAAGTTCATAGTTTTCAAACCCTCAAAAGACTTGGAGAATTGGAGTATTTACCAAATAGCTTTTTAAAGTCAAGTAGGTATTTAGCCTACATATCTTTCGGGTAAGGCATCTGTGTGATTAAACATCGCATTATGCGACCCGCGTGAAGCCTTTCTGGTTAACCCAAAACTAAAATAACATTAAGTAAGCTCCGCAGCTTTTTCTCTCATGTCAAACTTCTGGAAATATTGTATAGTAAATGATAAAATTATGTTGCGCAGTGCTAGAAGGTCGGCCGGTCGGCTACGTTTGCGCAAGATTAGTTCGCGCATCGCACGCATCTGCACACATTGCACAGATTTACGTGAAACGAGGATCGCTGTATTGTGAGTTCGTGGCTGGAATTAAGGTAATGTTGCCAGGTCAGACACTTTGAAATGTAGATTTAAATATGTTTCAAGTGTAAGTAAACCAAGTAAATGGTTAACCCATTCAGCTAGATTTTACTTTACAAAAACGCTTCTCAATAAGCTTTTGCAATTAAATAGTTTCTAGTTTATTATTAATGCTGATACAAGGTCTAACTTGAACGGTTGAAGAGAGCTTCTGACAATCGATGGAGAATAAGAGAATATGAAAAACGTTGGTATGACCAAAACATAACTGCAACTGGCTCCTTACGTACGTTAGCATACTGGTACGATTTTCAGCATTCCCCTAGATATTTTTTTTCTTTTTAAATAAACGTTGCCCCTAACACTAGGAATGTCTCCAGTGTCGTGGGTGCGTTTCACAAACACGAAATATCTCATACACAAACATCCAGACTCGGGACAAACATCTGCGGTTCACACAAATTTTTGCCCCGTACGGGAATCGAACCCGTAACCCTTGGCGCAGTAGTCCAATCGCTTAGCAACTGCGCCAATTATGTAGAAGTTAGAAGTAAAACTGCCACCAGTCGTGAGTAAACACTAGAAGTCGTGAGCGCTAATAAAGGATTAAGTAATTAAAGTCCACAACACTAATTGTTTGACTCCATATATTTGCACAACTAATTAAATCTTGACTTTAGGCTGTAACGTTTACATTTCGTAATCATTGAAAATATTTGGTCGGCAATTAAGGTGTGGTCAGTTTTAAAGGTTAGCCGAAAGGTTGTTCCATAGCAATCACCTTAAACCGTGTAATGGTTGTATTAACTCTACAAAGAACCCCCTCCATTTTCCATAGATTGCGAAAAGCACAATGCAAAAGTAATGATATAACATCACACCTGTATTAAGGGGTATGTAGAGGTACTTACACCCAGATTTCGCCAGATATATTATAAGTTTTATGTAATAAATGTCTAGTGTGACACCTAGCATGGTATATAAATTCTTATCTACAGGCTAATGAAAATTATCTAATGGAGAATCACTTTGCCTAACCCAGGAATCAAACCTCATGCTCAGCAGTTGCGTGAATACTGCTGGATGAATGGACGTGTCTTCTCTATACGAGAAGAGGTATTTGCTCAGAAAGTTGTAGAGGTTATCAAGATCAGAATGCTATTCGTATAAAGTGAATTTAAAATACCATTCATTGTTGAAAGCCTATTCAGAATGCGGATGTTCAGACGCAATAGATCGCATACATTAGCATAATCTTATAAAAATGTGTTTAATGTACATATATGGACAATATGGAGCTGCATAACTAACACTTTCGCTCCTAAAGATGAGTTCTGTGGTATTTTGAGGTAATACAGAGGTGTGCCGAGTGTTGTTCGAGTCATTTAAATAAAGTTAATGGCTGGAGAATGTTTCTGATTGTTTAATTGTGTACTATATTATGTTAACGATTTAATTTGTATAAGAGTGCAGTTTAGATAAGTTTCTTTTTCATTGTGAAATTTTTGGAGAGCTTCATTTGGTAGGTATTGTTTTTGTTATGAACAAGGGTCACGGGATTTAGGTTATTTCTGTTAAAAAGAGATCGTCTGATAATACTGTATTTTTTTTATTGATCCGCATAGTTTTATGATTTTATTACGTATCTATTTTCATTGATACATTTTAAAATACTACCTAATATAAAACTTTTACAACTTAAATATCTAAAATGTATAAAAAACAATATATTAAAAATTGTGTATTGTATTTTCAGTTTTAAATTTCAAGTTTTCATTTATTTACATCGATTGTAAGCTGGTATTACTTTATATAAAGTATCAAAAATAAAGAGAAAGGTGTATGCAGTATTTTGTTACGATGACGATCAACAATTATTTTAATGCTCAATTATTCATGTATTATTTCAATTTTAATAACAGATGTATATCTTTTCCTTATTTCTTGGTTATGCGGCTAATGCTTTAACATTTATATAATTGTTACTATGTAAGCCAAAGTAGCAAAAGTAAGCCAAACAAAACTTTAAATGCGATACTCAAACCCGCAAACTTGAGAGCAAAGAGCCACAACACACATCAATACAAACACATAATATCAATTAATGCAATTATCACATGAGTACAACAAAAACCAATGAGACGAGTGTGACAGCACCTAACACCGGAACCAGGAACATGATGCAACAAGCACCGAGCAAGATAACCGGCGACATGTTATCGCGCGCGTGTTGCGCAAGCGCCGCGCCGCAGCCTGTTTACTGAAGAAAGTCGTTTCAGTATGTGAAAGGTTGCCGGCGTAGTATAGCGTGTTAGGATTCATGTGGGTGCTGTCTTAGCTCGATGGTTTGGTGACGAAGACTCACAGTGTATGGTATACTATACAATAACAATAAATAGGTCATTTAAGTATATATGTATGTACTGTAATGGCCTGTATATTGTTATTGTTGTGCCTTATTAAGAACGACCATATTACGTCAGACAAAACTTTGATTTTTGCGTTTGGATTAAGCCTTTGGAATCAAAGGAGTTGAAATACTTGTTAGTACAAGTGACTAATCGGTTACAAAGCTCCTGTTATAGGTTTCCTAAAATAAACTTGAACTCAAGTAGAAGGAGGGGCTATTGCAATTTAACGAAAACAAATACTATTATTAAGTCATACATAACATAACACAACATCACGCCTGTATTCCCCGAAGGGGTAGGCAGAGGTGAACATATAGTACACCCACATTTTGCCAGTTATGTTGTAAGTCCCAATGTAATAGGGGGCGAGCCTATTGCCATCAACCGGGCACAAATCCAGACTCCGTGCTGCTACTGAGAATTATCTAATGGAAAACTCAGTAACACTTTGCCCGACCCGGGATTTGAACCCAGGACCTCTTGCTCAGCAGTCGCGCTTAGCGACCACTAGACCAACGAGGCAGTCTAAGTTTTAAGTCATATTGGTTCTTGATTAATTATGTATGAAAGTGCAGATGGCACACTGTATGCGGTATGATTTTATCAATTCGTTTCAATATGATCTAGTAGATAGAGTAGGTGCTCCATAGTTGTATGATAACAATAAAATCCATAACTTTCACTGAACGGACCCAGCAGTGTGAAAGTGACGGCGAGCGGTCGGCGCTCGGTTAATATGTTATGTTGTGTTGACATCGATTGACTCGGACAATTGATGTGAAGTGCAATCTGTAGGAGTATATAATGTAAGGCATAGAACGGTCTCACTGCCGGTGAACGATTCTTTGAACAATCTTATATTTATTTTATTGGATGCATAAAAACTTAAAAAAAACGTTGTATCATCTAGCTATTGGTGTGTTTATATAACATAATATCACATCTGTATTCCCCAATGTGCTACGGAACAAGCGTATTGCCAGGCACAAGTCCAGACTCCGTGCTGCCACTGAGAATTACCAAATGGGAACCCAATAACACATTGCCCAAGCCGGGACTCGTCCTAGGACCTCATGCTCAGCGGTCACGCTTAGCGACCACTAGACCAACGAGAAACTGAAAAAGTAACAGTTACCAATGACAGTTCCTTATGAGAGGCCTAGTGTCACCTATGAGGCTCAATTATCAACTGCTACTCAGAGTTACATAATAGAAAGAAAGGCAATAAATCTATAATTATTGAAAACGTAAAACGCTGTAAGCGACCTCGACTACCCTCACGAAATCTTACGGCAACCATAACGTACACTCGTCATTACTAGCCATAGACCACAGAGCGATGGCTAATGACGTCCGATCGGTTCCACCGTGTACTGTGAGTTGTGACCTTTGCTATTTTGCTGTCGGTACACCGCGTTGCCAAATAAACACATTGCACAAACTGTGAAGTACCTACAGATAGCAAAACAAGAGACATCTAAGATATACGACAGTTAAATTGGAGTGTCTTTCTTCTGTACCGACTTCAAAAAAGCAGTAATTTTTAAGGATTGTGAATATTCGCTATTTTATTAAAATTCTGTTTTGAATTGCGGAAATGGTTGTTACAGGAAAGTTTCTATTCCATTAGTGAATTCTTACACAAATATCCATGTAAATTTTTCACTCTTGACCTCGCATCTAAATATAGGCCCTAATTAAAGAATAATTCATACTTTTAACTAATTTATAATAGTAAGGATGTTTGGAGTCATATTAAGAGTTGTTTTTATTGATTGTATCATTTTAATAAATAGTCTTAAGTATTTTGCATGCCGCTGCGACGGCGAAACATGCTGACCAGCCATATATGTATTGAACTACCATGTACTTACCATGTTTCAAGCAAATAAATATATTATTATTATTATTATTATTATTTTCTGTAAACAAGTTTTTCCGAAAACGTTTAGAGGTTAAGTCTCCATAACATCGTATGTGTGATAAAGTTAAGTGATATAGTCTGTAAAAATACTATGGATATTCTACGAATTTATGTACTTTAAAAATAGTAGCAAATTAATTTAAGGTTTCATTTGGTAATAATTGAATTTTGGATATCTATAGTTCAACTTTAAACACAATCTTAAAAAAAGCCGTTACCAACCTCTTGTAAAATCGGCAAACGACATTATTAAAATTGATTGAATTCATGACACGACAATAAAACTGTATTAATTATTCATGTATATGCTAGTTTACAAATCAAAATGATAACTTCTTGCACATTCGATGGCCAACGTGACGAAACTTTATTATTCCTTTGCATAAAAAGTAAGGCGTTCTCATTATGTCTAGATCATATTAGCATGGAAGTGTGTCATCAATATCTGTGACATTCTATATTTACTAATATTCTTTGAGGTGCTTTCTGGTCACAATACGTAAGAGCATCTTTGTTTTTCCCGGCTTCTTTAGACAAGACTATAATAGGGAGAACTATTAAAAAAATTGAAATAGGCCAACTAGGTATTATGCTCTAATTGAATCGATGGGAATGAATGAGGTGAAAACAATATCTTAAGATTGTAGCAAAGTCAGAAGTATCAGCCAACTCGTCAAGAAAATAGTAAGGTAATTTCAGTTACTTGGAAATATTCTACGCCACTCTAACAAATATTTTCCCGGATTAATCTGTTATATCATACTATCTGATAGTAAGACTACATGACTAGTTACTTCGTGGTGAGACTCGGGAACGAACTCCGAACTGTACTTTCCTGTTTGTTGCGTGTTTGGGAAACGATTGTAATACGCACGCAATCGTAACACGAACAAGTTGTATTTATAGTAAAGTACTATTACTTATAAGACAGGCTTTTTGTCAAGAAAGTTCGCGGAATTAAATAAAAAGGCTTTAAGTTATTTCCTGAAGAGTTTTACAAATAACAGCTGTTGATTAAGGAAGGCTTAGAATTAAGCCTGGAATACATGCTAAGAAAAATTTCGAAATAATTTATTTAGGAGTCGAAATATTGGGCACGAAAAGTTTCATAACATGTGTTGGGCAAAGGCTTACCCAAAACACGCCCTTGTCAAATGTGCAATTCAGCTGCACATCTCTGCGTTCCATTAGAAAATAAGATCTTAAAGACATACATACATATAGATGACATGACACATACAGCACTGTTACTTAATAGAAATATATCTTTCATAGTATCGATCTGTCTTAGTACTAGACAAAAAACCAGGAACTTTCATAAAACGTAATAAGAATTAAGACGGCGTAATTTTTTGTCCGTCTGTACGTTACAGAGCGCGTGAGAAATAATTGCATGACCCCCTCCCAGTGAGGTGCGCCCGCGCAGCGTCGTAGGAACTAATATCTCATTATTGTTCGTTTATTGCTCTTTATTGTGTTGTTGTTTGATGTAAAGAAGTTTCGTGATTGCAACGACACACTGTCGTGCGTACAAGCGGTTGCGGTTGCGCATACAAATGTTGAAAGACTAAAGTTTTATTTATTCCTATTTAATGCTTTTTAATTGAGACTGGACAAACAGTGTTCTTTGGGATAGTGTATAATCTTCCGGGAAGTATCAGAATACTTATTACTTTATTGTGGTCCATAGTACATTATTTGGACTACAAATATAACAGATCATTATGAACAACAAGATTAAATATCTCGGAAAATTGTGTTACGAGCCCGTTGTAGGCCCAACTTTAATAAAGAAAAACGCCTAGGCCTTTAGCGCAGGGTTTCCCAACCGTTTCTTGGTTGGATTCCACGGACCTTTGATGTTTTTGTTATGATTATAATTTACATTAGCGAGTTGCTTTTGAAATCCTAATGTAATGAAACCATTTAATTACAAGTATTTGTCACAATGTCAACAACTTACAAATATTTAAATCACTCGTAACTTTAACATGTCATTTCGAAAATCAATTAAGTATTAAACTTGCCCGCTTGATCTTAAGTGAATTCCATTTGCAGTTAATCGATTTGCAGATTTTTGCAATATGTCAAATGAATGGTGGTATTAGGTACCGAAGTAGAACAGAAAACTCCGATAACACTAAGCAGGGCTTGTACCATGAACTTAGAGCATGCTACAGTACATATTGCCATAGCGTTGTTTGTTCACAACGGAAAATGTCCTGCTTTAAAAGTTTATGGTAAGGGGGCAGCTTCAGTCTAAATTCAAGCTAAAATATAAGTACCTTCACAACATCATGCCTATATAGTGTATACCCCTTTCGGGGGACTACACTACATACAATTTGGGTAACATTTTATTCAGCAGCTGCGCTTAGCGACCATAGACCAACGAGGCGAAATATAAGTAAATTGTAATAATATACTAATGTGTGTGTGTGTGTTGTGGTGTATCGGAGTGCAGTGCTCAGTGTTCTAGAATGTCGGCAGGCGTGTGCAGGTGAAAGGGACGGCCCTACGCTGCCTTGCCTAGATTGGACACGTAGGGTACTGCCGGGCCGAGAAGTGCTCATTAATACAATATCTAATGTTGTATTCTATCTTTAACCAATTATAATTACTGTTCTTTTACGATTTTTTTAAATTTCGTCACGGCCAAAACCAGATAATCTTTTTTCTACAAACTTAAGCTGCACAATTTAAATTTAAGGTAGACGAAAAGAACAAGTCTACTCTATCCATTGACCCTTCTATTTTATTCTTCTAGCGTTATGCCCACATTGTCCAAGAGGAGAGGGCCCTAAAGCATTCCGCCGGCGACATTACTAAGGTCGTGACTGCCTCGCTCGCCGCCAATGTTTCACAAACAGTATCTCAGCTCCGGTGTACTACGTTTTATTTTACTCTAATACTTGCATCTTATAATAGACGTAAATGTATGTAACAAATGACTTCTATTTAGCTTAGATGCTTGGTATTTTGGGTGCAAGAGCGATTGTCGAGCGTAGGGTGTCAGATTAGATAGCTTGGTCGGGTGGAGTGTATTAAATGCTGTGTGTAATAAAATCCTGATAATAAATATTCGAATAGTAATATATCTATAGTTACTTTTACTTCCTTAGACACCTTTCCTTTTCCGATGGATGGTTTTTGGCCTCTCTAGAAACTCTTAAGAAAATCTGGGGCAATATACCTACTATACCTAGGTAGTCATAAAATCTAGTTGCCAACACATATGACCGCAGACGCGTGATGTAATTTGTAACGAATTACCAAAAGCTTCCCTAATACCTGTCAGTCAAGACAGCGACATTAGCCTCGATGAACGATTGCGAACATTTGTGAGACGCTTGCGACACCAGTCGCTATGACAACCTGCCCCGAACATCGCGAGGACATCTTTTATTTTATTCCAAAAGTTGAAGTTACTTAATGCATGAGAATGTGTCGGGAAATGGTATTTCTTGAAGGTGTCATTAAAGCTGGTGAAATCGCTTAACAGTTTCGTCTCCATGCTAAAAGAATAGATGAATTTCCTACATTGGATAGGTACGCTTCAATTTTTTTGCGTATATTACCTTCTCCTACATTATATCCACAGCTTTGTTTCAACAAAAGAATTGTTTTTTTTGGCAGGTCTGCAAACAAGACCTATTAAAGTCAAATTCTGCAGCTGTATCATTAACGATGATTCCTGATTTTCTTTAAAAGCAGAAAACCACATGACCGCAATCTATAGTCAACAGGTCATTGACCACCAAATAGACCTAGCCCAGCAAAAGCAACATGTTACACGACTCTACGAGTATGTGCCAATTGCCAAACCCTAGAGTGAGCATATTTTAGAAACTGCAATAAATCATCCGTCGCATGCCAAGTGTATGCGATGACTTCACACCGACATTACTTTATGATGGGCCCGTTGCACACTATTGGGTTATTTCGTACTTAACTTGGAAATACTATCAAGGCAATAAGCCTATGTAAAGACCTGAAAAGTTAAAAAAGTCTGGAGACATGAGAAATTTGGCCGCTATAGAATGTTTTTAATCAACGAGCAAGAAACAAGAAGGTAATGAGAGTAATCAGGCCAAAGCGCCATGACAGGAGTTTAAGTTTTAAAACTAAGCATCTAAACAATTTAGCCAACAGTCATTACGTGCAAAATGGCTTTAAAAGTCAAGTGCATGCCGTGCGCATGCGCTACCAACTCTTGCGCAACAAAGTTCATAAGCCATCACATAATGGTTAGGTTCCGATTGTTCTACGCCGCGGTCCTTTGTTGTATCTGCGAATTGTTTGTAAGATAGGAACGATTGAGTTGAATAGACGTTATCATGGTATGTATATTTTAATCTATTCAAATAAACTTACACAGTTTTATTTCGTTGGGATGATGGGTCTCAAATAAATGTGAGTCGTCTCCGCTCTGATTTCGTAAATAAGAAATGGTTAATATGTATGTATTCAGCACGATGGAAGAAGTCAAGCTAATGTTATTTAATTGGCTATCTACCTAGGTCCATATAATTTTTAGCTGCCGTTAATAAAGTTAAGCTAACACATCGCATGACGAGCCTCTGGCATCATTCCATCGTCCTCATTCACATACTTGTAAAATTTTACACACAACTTGGAGAACAGTTATTTTAATAATACCAATACACCATTCAAATCATTGACATTTTGTTCATATCTACCGAATAGCAGAACACTGACCTAACGTGACAGAAGCGTATTCTAATAACAACTTTAACTAGACGCGATAAGGTGTATTGTCGGTTGCAGTCAGCAGATAGAGCTTTTCGGCTAAAATGATTATAAGTTTCGTATCAAATCTATCATTAGTGTAATGGTTTGGACCGTTAATGGCTTGCGGAGTTATATCACGTTTTTAATTCAAGTGATGTATGGAACTGAAGTAATATTGTAGTGCTGGGAGAATATTAAGGACGGCGGACAATAGATTTTTATTTAGAAGGTTTCATTGGTAAAAAGATAGGTACTTTAATTTTTTGTAAACGGTGCCCCACACTAGGTTTCGCGGGTGAGTTTCACAATCATAAAGTATCACATATACAAACACGCAGACTCGAGACAAAAACCTGCGGATCACACAAAGTTTTTTCCCGTGCGGGAATCGAACCCGCAACCCTTGGCGCAGCAGTCCAATCGCTTAGCCACTGCGCCAATCAGGTCCTTAATTAGTTCCTTTCCTTCAGTTCCATGCTTTAATTTTGACTGTATTCCCCAAGGTACAGAGTAGAAATTTGTAGGTATTTTTGTTTTTCCTGCTACAATGTTACTAGTCTACAAACTATACAGTGTGCCTTGGTGTGCTTTAAATTTATGTCAGTTGTCAGAATGTGTCTATTCCCATGTTTTTATCAGCATTGCGCGCGCATGCAATTGAGCAACTAGACATGACTTTTCGTAAGAGTCTTGTAAGTAAATGCATAGATAAATACATTTTATTTATGACCTTCTAATGTCATCCATTACGACACCAGCAAGCATATTAATATGCCGTGTGGTATCCGGCCTAGAATTGACCACCCCCTTTCCTCCCGTGGGTGTCGTAAGAGGCGACTAAGGGAAAATCCAGAAGATGGGCAGCAGCGTCTTCTGTAACTTCACCACCAATACTGCGATCCCCAAGCCGCTTGCCAAGCGTGGGGATTATGGCAATACCCCCCTTCTAAAAGGAGGAGGCCTTCGTTCAACAGTATATTAAAATTCAGTCAACCTAATTAGTACATGAATACCTACATACTAGTTTCTTAGAGGGTAGGTAGATACCACTGATTTTCATTGACTCCCATAAGTATGAGACACTTCGAAGAAATAAAATGAACTTTTAACTATACGGTTAAATGTCGTGTTTTTTTTAAGGTTTTTGATGTATAGTCTACTAATCTACTTATAGCGGGTACGGAACGATAATAGGGACGGAGATTTACTATCTTGACTCCGGTTTTGATCAGTTTTATGAGGTCAGATTTAGTTCATGAAACACACGCAACCAGTATTTACATACTCTTTAACATACAAATCATTCCATCAACATAGCGACACAGTGGCTTTCGCTACAAAACATCATTACAATTTCTGCGAAATGTCGAAACTTTCGACGCGTGCGCAGTGTGGGACTTCATGCTCAGCAACCGCGGTTCCCTGCGGTTTTTATAGCATTCGCAATGCTTACTTAATGTGCACCAGTTTTTACTTTTAGGATATAATAGTGCCTTTCCTGTGGGTTGGCTCGCAATAGTAATGCATTACTTCATCAATTATGTGAAGAAAGATAGTGTATTGGCGAATCGATTGTGTAGTGTAAACTGTAATACTTACCTACTGTTGGTTTATTGGATAGTTCTACAAATCGACTTACCTGAAACAAGAATAACACAAATTTAGTATTAATTCATAATTATAATAATAGTATACAACTCAGTGTTTTGACGCTCTTAAATCGGGGGATATTTCAGCTTATAAAGAGGCTGTAAACGGTAAGCCTACTTGTTTCACTGTCTTATAAGATAAACCGCTTTTACAGGCATATTATAAATGCGACATCACTAACATAAATTCCAAGAATAACTCCTGTCATTCATAATAAACGCGAGTTTCGGCTAAGAACGTGGCGTCTACACATTTTTCTTGGAAATTATCAAACACGAAGTCCCTAGCTGACATAAGTCCTGTTCCTAGCCTACCAGGTGACCTGCCCGTGCGCCTCACAGCGTGGCCGCTACAATCGGCGCGTGGCTGCAGGAACACTCTCACTACAGAAACCGAAAGCTGTCGGGCGACATGCCACGCGTGTGCACCCCGCAACCTACAACCTGCGCGGGCGCAGCCTCGGGAAATTATATCTGACCACGTAAGGAATTAGCAAGGTGCCGGTCGCGCGCGTCGTTTATGAAATTACACTGAACGGTGAAACGTAGAGGAGGTACGCGATTGTAGGTGGTAATTACCTATAGTGAGAAAGTTCACTTATTAAACTTTTACTATTGGTAAGTTCAAGTTTTAGGTTCGGCAGTTTTTATTTTAGTTTCATGTTTAAAATATTTATCACTTCTCAATCTAATTACGATGATTCCAAGAACTAAGATAATATTATTATGAACATTCTTACATATATCAACTGGAAAAATAATCAAAATTTGTCGCAACTCACTAACTTTTGAAACAAATGTGTAAATAGAATAAAATTATGAGAGCTTATCAAAGCCTATCTCTACTTAACATATAGCAAAACTAGATTATTATTATTTAAGAGTTAAAAAACTATGTTATCTTAGTAATCTTTACACACGCTCGTGCAATATTTGAATCAGCATTACAATCTTACTAAAACAAATAAAAAAACTGTCACAATAGTCATTAAGATTGTAGATACTAAATAAATGAGTCAACATTCAAAACGTACGACATTTTATAACAAAATTAACGGGAACTAGACCAACCACACAATATTATCATAATCTAACGTTTAAAACAATAGAAAAAGCATTGTATTGTTTGTATTAAACGTAGCGTTATTTCTAAATTAAAGAGATGGACAATATGGCGGTTATGTCAAAATTTCCAAGATGGCGTCACGGGTGTTCCGTGTCTGGTAATAATTAGTTGTTACGCAAAATTAATCAGTTTAGTTGCGACTCCGCGGTGATTTGCCGTAAAAATGGGTACTCAGCAAGACAATAAATATGGCTTATGTAAGTAATTTTAGGTTTTAGAGAGGTTTATCAACATTTGTTACGTATTCTGTGAGATTATGCAGTCATGGATTGTTAACGTACGTCGTATATGAAAATCATGTAACTTTATAGTTCTAATAGCAATAAAAATATTATTATTAGTCATAAAACCGCTCAATTTTGGTCTAAAATCATGTAAATGATTTTTTTTAATACGTCGCCCCACACTAGGAATTTCTCTTGTATCTTGGGTGCGTTTCACAGACATCAAAATCGCATACACGAACACCCAGACTCAGGATAATCATCTGGGGATCGCACAAATGCCTGTCCCGCGCGGGAACCAACCCAACTCTTAGTGCAGCAGTCCAATCGCTTAGCCACTACGCCAATCAGGTCGTCATTTGATAATTATAAAAACAATTAACATAGCAACAGATTTTTTCTGTTTGAGTGTAAAATTCCTAAAAAATTATCTCTACAACTACGATACGTTCCAAAACACATTTTTTTTCGTTATCTGTTTCTATTGTCGTAAAATGTAATTCTTATGAATATTCCGAACTAGTTACCAAGATATTTTTTTATTTTGCTATTATTTTCAGTGTCATGTGTGTCATGGCCACGCACTAAAGAGATGCTATTAAATAAGATGAATAAAATAAAAATAGAGTTGGTAACTTTTGCAAAACACTGCTACTTGTAAATCAGTTGGTATTTAAATTTATGTCTGTCTCTGTATAAGGGATTCGGTACTAATACAGTAGACACTAAACATACATGAACAGACGTGCCCTTAAGGTATTGAAAACCCATTAACTTAGCTAAGTATGTCAGACCTTTCAAGTGTCAGCGCCCCCGAGGCAAACATCTATGGAGCTGGACAGCCGTTACTGGCAACATTACATAAAGCTGGGTTTTTGCTGGCCCATTGTGTGACGCAATCAAAAACAATTAGCGCCATAATGACGGCCACACATGTCCCTTTGTGCGCCTGCGCATGTTTTGCGAAGATCGATGAATAGGCGGCAAAAAATAACGTATTGGTAAGAAGTAAGTAATTAATTGTTGGGGAGACCCTGGGATAGTGGCGGAGATTGACAATTGATGATAAAGCTATGGGCACATTTGTAAGCCTTTACTTTTAGACCGAGAAAACAATTTGTGAACTCTATGAATTAGAAAATATAAATCTTCGTTTTTTTAACTCTGATAAAATAGTATTACCTATTAAGTATTGCTGTACAGCCCCGAAGAGTAACTTAGGTATAATTAATATATTCATTAAAACTAATCACCAAGCGCAGCCGCAGGACACCCGCCACACATACGCACCGCCATTTAAACCTGTCACGAAGCTACTGAACAGCTCTAGAAGAGAGAAGGCTGCGCGTGAGTCATCTTCATTAACGGCGGACGTTAAACATCATGGATTACACCTATGTAGTAGATTAGTGGGCTGCTGACTTTTTTACTACATAGTCAAGTCAATCAGCGAAAATTAAAAAGGATGAGCACGACCATTCATTTGATTTGTGGAGGAATAATGGCCTCCCCATTATTCCTCCACAAATCAAAATATTGGTCCTTTGCCCAGAGATATTGATAAAACGAAAAATAACAACAAAACAATAAAATTGGGACATGTTTAAATAACAAAAACCGTTAATAAGGAACAGAAGGTTTGGACAGCTCTGATCTGTCCCTTGTCAATCAGAATATCCAAAAACGTTTAGGCCACCATGACACATGAGTGTGACATATTTTATTGATTTAAAACAAACACGTTTAGCGCAATGCTTTTGAGATGTCATCTATTACTTATAAAGTTAACAGGTGTAAGTAAAGCCTACCCAATCAATCAGTCCGGGGACTTTCCCATTGCGCGGGCGTCGCCCCCTATTGTCAGCTATTCCATTTGTTTTGTTGATTTGTTGCCTGTGTGCACGCATGCAGTACGGCGTGTATGTCAGACACTACAATGCTCGTGTATTGCATTTATCTCACAATACAAACGTCACTGTCGCTTGATTACTTCAAATCTTTAGATGAAACTTCCTGACGTTTTGGTTGTCGAAACCAATAACAGTTGTCGGTTTTAGGTAGGTTCATAACTTCTTTTTTTAAACGTAGCCCCACACTAGCAATTTCTCCTGTTTCGTAGGTGCGTTTCGCAAACATGAAATGTCACATACACAACCACCCAGACTCGAAACACACATCTGTGGATCACACACACTTTTGTCCCGAGTAGGAATCCAACCCGCAACCCTTAGCGCAGCAGTCCACTCGCCAAGGAGATGGTCAAACCCTATGAGCTATGAGCTTAGATTCCTTAGCTCAATTTACACTCTACTATTGAGCCTAGGTGCTAAAAGATTAACATTTATTGGTGTTTATTTCTTATATGTCTAAGACACCACTCATAAATTATGTGGTTGCGGAAAACAAAACGTGAAGTTGTCTGTAATCACTAACACGCAGTGACCAAGCGTGCAGCGTGATTGATGCCCTTTTCTTCCCTAGTTATGAGTTAGTCACCAGCTGCATCACACGTCGTTTGGAATACTTTTCTAACCAGTAAGCTTCGCGTTGAAAGAAAGAAAAGATAAAGAAAGAAGAGTTATAATGTAGGTACTCATCGCTGACTGCTAATAGTTGACTTCAAAGCGAATTACCACTTTTTAACATCATCATCATCAGCTGGAAGACGTCCAGTGTTGAACAAAGGCCTCCCTCTTCTAGAAGGGGGGTTTGCCATAATCCCCACGCTTGGAAAACGGCTTGGGGATCGCAGTGTTTTTGGTCAAATTACAGAAGACGCTGCTGCCCATCTTCTGGAATTTCCCTTAGTCGCCTCTTACGACACCCACGGGAGGAAAGGGGGTGGTCAATTCTAGGCCGGATACCACACGGCAACACAGTCACACTTTTGAACTTTTACCGTGTATTCAGCTAGTTCCATTGGCAACATGTATCCACTGCACAATAACTAATCAGTTTCGGTACAGGATCTGTGTACGCAACAGCATTTACTTCGTCATAACTTACATGGCGCAACTAACATTGAGGATTTAGAACTAGTGGTTAAGTATTGTACAACAGCCATTATTATTCTCAATTAGATCGCACACAACGTTACTTAGATTTAATTAAGATAAGAACTTCCTTTATTCAGCGGACTCAGTTAGGATTGTGTTAAATCGGCCGGAAAATTAACTCTATTTTAGGAATTAGAGCAACAAATCAGTTGTTGGGGAATAATTTAAATTGTTGTTACCTTGATATTGGTGACTTAACCAACTCACAAGTCACCACTGCGTTAACTTTGTGTGTTAGCCACTTGGCCTATTTATTTTTCTTCGAGATATACCTAATAGATAAAAGTTTTAACCCTTATTTCATCGGTCTTTAACACGTGCTCATTCTCATTTAAAACAACAAGTTTAGTTTTTAAATTATTATCTGGTCATGAAAATTCAGTATTTTATTTAATTCAGACTTTCTGCTAATACACATACGTTAGAAGGAAGTCGTTAAATTTTATTTGTTATTATTTGAATGGGTACACAACATAAATATCTGCACATTATATATAACAAAATGATAATGTTAAAAATTATACAATAAAAACTTAATGGTTTCTTACATACGTATGGATATTGTACCAAAGAGAAATGCATAACTGTTACTCAACAGCGATAAGTGCGCAACATTTAAATACACAATTATCACATAGCCTCAGGAGACATGCTATTACAAGTAGATACTATCTTCAAGAAGGTGTTAGGTTACGTAACAAGCAGTACACTGGGTATCACACTTATATCCAAGCGTAAAACATTCATTTTACCTTTTTTTTTTTATCTGTAGAATTACTGGAGATTATGTCAATGGTGTCATATAATACAACTAGCTATCGCCCGCTACTTCGTCCGCGTCGATTAAAAATATTTTATAGCCCTTCCTAACCTTCCTCGATAAATGGACGATCTAACCCAACAATATTTTTTCAATTCAAACCAGTAGTTCCTGAGATTAGCGCGTTCAACCAAACAAACAAACTCTTCAACTTTACAATATTAGTAAAAATGTCGATATATTAATTATGAAGGATACATAACACTGAAGAAGTCACATTAATACACGCCAGGTTTCGAACCTGAAACCTTGAAACATCTAGATCGGCTTTCCTCGGTTCCAAACTACTTAAAATACCAATGAAGAAGAACCAACAAAAGATTTTAAACCATCAGGCGATAGCGATTGGTCAGTAATATTATGTTCATTCTTAAAAATCGTACTGGGTTCATAACTCAGTACATTTCATTACATACAATAACATCGTAGTTACACTATACACCATTACAGGCATAGGTAAATACATGGATTTAATGCCCCAAGCTTTAAGGTTACATTCCCACAAATCGAAGACGGCGCATACAATAGGTATTTCATATCTGTAAAACGCGTCAACTATTCTGGAGAAATTCCTATAAAAAGCCATGAACCACGCAACATTTTTGAACGATAACTAGCTAAATTCAGTAGGCGATCTATTAAACCCACTCAATACTAGTAGTATTATTAGTATTCTCTTAAACAGCTCATAGACTGTTGGTCCAGCGCCTATCTTACGTCACCTCAGAGTTATGAAACAAAAGATTATGATCATTGAACTTTTGTAGTGCAGTGTTTTGTTTTGTTACTGTTGTCTTATTTTATCTTAACGATCTCGTGGCTATTGTGATTGTGCGTAAGTTTTAAAAAGAAATTTTAGAGAGTTGGCCGCTGTTGTTTCTTTTAAAGAATTTGGCGATGGACCAACATGATCGGACGATGTCTTGCCATTGTATTTGCACCTAAGTTGAATATATTATCGATTGCAATAAAAGCAAGAATCGACTCTCTGCTTTTACTGCAGAATTTGAATTTGTCGAGATTAAAATCATAATTACACACGGCGCACCATTTGGCTTTAAATTTTTGCTTTTTATGTTTAAAGTGTTCGGTCAATATCATTAATAGCTGACGGTCCCTCTCTTGTATTACCTAATGACACTTCCTTTCGCTTTCCGTCCTAATGCGCCATGTTACATTATCTTAAAGAAGATCCGTTCGATCAGCAGCAGCTGTTAGTGTTGAGTTAGCATGTGTACTACTTGTTACTACAGCATCTTCATCATTGTGATCAACGCACTAATGACTTTTCTATTTCATGTGTGTACTATAAATTAGTTATCAGTCGCTCATAAACGGTGAAGAAAAACATCGTAAGGAAACCGGCACACCTGAGAGATTTTTCAACGGTGTGTAAAGCCATGTCAGAGGCTTACAGGTGGTTTAAAATCTGGCACCAGGTTGTTTATCAACCATACGATAAGAAGAAGATCATTGTAATTATAAAAAGATGTCTAAAACTATACATTTTTGAAATCAGATAACATATCTAAATAATTATAACTTATTCCCCGAACGCAATAAATCTTTGTGTGTTGCGGGCGTAATCTCGGGTCTGTCGGCGTCAGTGTTCGCTGATGCAATACATATAATATGAATATAGGTATTTATATATATCTACAATTCGACGACCTTATTAGTGCAGTGGCTAAGCAATTGAACTGCTACGCTCAAGGTTGCGGGTTCAATTCCCGCACGCGACAAAAATTGTGTGATCCGCAGATGTTTGTACTGAGTCTGGGTGCTTGTGTATGTGATATTTGTGAAATGCACCCACGATACAAGGCAAATCCCTAGTGCGGGACAACGTTTAAAAAAACCCTGGGTAAGGTATGACTCTTTCTAAGACCCCTTACAGAAGAAAATATAATGCAGCGTCGTGTGGGAGGCAGGGGCCCGGGGGTCACACACGAGCGGCCAGGTTGCCCGGTGTGTGCATAATTGTGTGGTTTCTCCGGCGATCGGGTGAAAGTGGTGTAATCGCCGCGTTTCTAGCCTCCGCCCGCGCTGGCGATACCACTTTTTATAATTATTCGACAACATTCGCAGCGGCTTGTATGGAGAGAGGACGGCACGAGACAGGAATGGTACAGGTTTACACATCCAGGGGAGGAAAGCTTTACAATCAATGGAAGATGGGATAAATACTATTGTTGAGATGCTTAGGACTATTTTCCTTTGGCTAACTATGCACCTAATTGGTATAGGAGTGACATTAATCGAAAAAACATGATTTCAAGGGTATCTATTCATATAGTTTAATTAATTTCACAAAAGAAAACAAACTTGTTAATAAAAAGGAAGTCAATGACCACATAACTTATAACGTATGTTTATTAAAATAAATTGAGACATTAAAGTTATTAAAATGATTAATGTAACTATGAAAAGTAAGTTATGTTTTGCTTTAGTTCCTTAAACCAGTATACCTACATTTAGAGTACCTATATCTAGTGTGAAAAATCAAAATGTGTCAGGAGTTCCTACCTTCCTCTATCCGAAAAGGTTATAAGGGATTGGCATACCAATATTAGAACAGTTTAATTGCTCACTGTTGTATTATTCTTGCGTTGAGCAAAGGTCCGGCAATATTGATATATTTTTAAAACGTTAATTGATCAGGTAAAACAATAAACAAGTCTATATGAAACTAAAACTCACAAATAGACTTATTGTCATAGATTTAAATAAAGTCTTACATACATAAATATGCCTTGTAAGTCAATTGTTTTCGTCATTTTCATTTACCCAAGACATATCTATTACACAGCTACTACACCAGCCACTCCAACGGCCTATCCATTGTCTTTCTAAACAGGCTGTCATAGAAAGCAACATTCTTACCTCCCAAGCAGCAAAATTAAGATGTTATATTACAATTGCAAATGGCGGAGAAAGTCTGGCCCTTACATCTTTACATATAATAACTTATTTGTATGTATTTATGCTGCTGATGTCTGTCAGGACGCTGTCGTGAATATACTGGTGACTGGCGGAGGACGGGAGCTCGGTACCATCAGGATATGAGTTATGGTGGTTATGATAATGAGGCTTGTGTTTATCTTCGTACTGTGTACGGAGGACGGAGATAAATAAGTATTCTTGAGAATAAATATACTTAATTTCAATAACATCTTAATCGGACAGTGTTTAGTTTGATTCCAACAATAGGAAAACTAGTATAACGAGGTTTTGTTAGGTAATTTTAATTGAAAATAAATTACGCACGTGTACATTCGGGAATGCCCGACTAGTTTCGAACTCGAACAGAGCCCTTATTCATGAACTGGTTACGCGGCGGTCGCACGTCACCTCGCGACTCTACCGCGTAATTCCCGCGTATTCCCAATTATACACGTGAGCAAAACCGGCGTACAATAGTAAATAATATGGATAACACTCACGAAAGTTATTGTATTAAAAAAACAATTGTGAACGATAAAAATGGGAAATGTATCGCCCTCGATATCAATAAGGACTCATACATTTAGCGACATGTACAACAATGCAGCACCCATTTTATTTGTGTACAACTTCCCCCTTACCATGAACTCTTAAAGCAGGACAGTTTACCATGTGGAAGCGAGACGCCGCTACGTGCTGTGTAATGCAGTGTCTCGCTTCCATATGGTAAACTGTCCTGCTTTAAGATTTCATAGTAGGGGGGCAGGTGTTTGTAGGTACATACATGCACACCAAATAACTGTAAACAAGCCACAGTACCCGTAATTCAATATTGACCACGAGCATTCCTGGCACGAACTGAAAAACACGGGTGAACTAACCGCGGCTACAATACAAAAGAGCGATCTATCTGCCTCCCTGGCTGGTCGGCGGTGTCTTTGATCTGTCGCTAATTGCGCGCTTTCCCGGCGGAAGTGATGCGTTTATCCCATTATTATGAGGAATCTAAACGCGTTTAGTTCTATCTGAATGTGTAGAGATTTGTTATTGGCATTTACGTTTTGTTAGTAGTTTTTACCCGAGTAACTTTATAGGTGCTTCTTATATGCAGCATTGTCTTTTCTTTCTTTTATATCTTTTTATTTTCTGATAATATGCTTAACTCTGCATTGGCTCGACTACGCTTGTAGTCTCAAATATCGACGAAAGTAAGAAACTACAGCGAATCAAATGAGGGTAGTCGTAGAAACTCCTGATCTTTGCAGACTCTTCGTCCCGAATCCTACCTGACTATTGTACCGTACTGTGATAAATAAAACATACCGCGCATGCGCGCGCTCTCATCATCCAAGCTATCATTCCAGCGCACTATTAATCACAAACCTTATAAATTCACCATCTTCGCTCCAGTTACCATGGCAACGGGCACGTATCACGAAAACTAGCACAAGTCACACAAATATGAATTCTATTATTAAGTTGACAAAGTTCGATTTTGGTTACACATAAACCTAGTTACGCGAAGATAATAAAAATAGATATTACATCTTATGCAATTTACAATAGAGTATAATTTCAGATGTGTGTTTATAAATAATTGTCAAAGAGTGCGCGTACGCATAGCGATCTAGTTAGAGCGGATGCGATTATAATGATTGTTTTAACTGTGCGAACTGAGCTGGTATTCGTACGATTGCACGAAATGGAATTCGAAAGATCGTAGGATTTATATTTAGTATTGTTGATAGTTGCAGCGGACCTATGAGAGACAGGAATGTTCTAACAGAGGTATAGTTATGTACACGACACAACTCGTATTTACAAAGGAAAATAATTTAACCAATAAGAAATTTCAGAATATAAGAATTAAAACTACTATCCAGTCGATGTTTTATTAATTCTAAGTATCCCAAATTAAATACCGATGACCTTACGTTGCTCATAAGGCTTGAGCTCTCAGTTGTACTTAATAGTTAATTTAGAAACCCCTCTTTATACTAATCAAATTGAAAGATTTTTACACTCTGAGCTTAAGGGTATCCTTTAGGATTTCTTGAACAACGTAATTACTCTACTTAAATACTTTTGGAAAATCGCAGTGAGCATCGAATTTAATCGCAGCCCCACTCTAGGAAATTTTCCTGTATCGTGGGTGCGTTTCACACATGAATTATCACACACACAAACACTCTAATTAAGGACAAACATCTACGGATCACACAATTTTTTCCCTGTGAGGGAATCGAACCCGCAACCCTTAGCGCAGCAGTCCAAACTCCAATTGCTTAGCCACTCCGCCAATCAATCAGGTTGTGAGCATGATCTGCTGTTTCCACATCAGTCAGATTAGATCAAGCTACAAGGTTCGATGCCGGACCTTGGTAAAGTGACCTCAATAATACGTATATTTGAAACTTAAAATATTTACCTCTGTCTAAATTAATGTTCCCACCAATACCATGTCTGACATTTAGTATTTATAAATCGTGTTGCCACCATCGCGAATTATTTCTGCCAATTTATATTTAAATTACATTTAAAACTATCTTATACCAGTTATGCAAATGTCGAAATATTGCTGATGAGTGATTGATAAACTCAATTAGTGGTTGGGATCAATCAATAAATCATCGGAGACTAGTAATTAGTGGTATTTGTGCCAGTTATCTGATTGCATATTTAATCTGTTGGCGACCGGTGTTCCGCGGGGTCCAATATAATAGTAAGTGGTGTTATCAGTGAGTTATTTTATGTACACATAACGCGCTGCAGCCCCCTTCCATGAACACTTATAGCAAGACATTTTCCTTTGTGGAAGCGAGACGCCGCATTATACTGCACTTAGCGGCGTCTCGCTTCCACAACGTAAATGTCCTGCCTTAAGAATTCACGCTAAAGGGGCATATTGTAGCTTATCAAGTTACAGCGACGTTTAGGTCAATACATAATTTGTAATAATCAGTTTCTTAATTCACTGCCTCGTTGGTCTAGTGCGCAGTGGTCGGAAAACGCAACTGCTGGGCGTGAGGTCCTGGGTTCGATTACCGGGTCGGGGAAATGTCTATTGGTTTTCCATTAGGTTTTAATTAGGCTAATAGTCTGGATTTCTGGCCTTGTCTTCCTGGCAACAGCCTCACTTAATTAACTGGGACTTTTAACATAACTATCGAAGTGGGTTTCTACTGTTAACCTCTTCCTGCCCCCGCACCCCGCGGGGAGCACAGGCGGTGATGTTATGATATGTAATTTTCATAAAACTGTTGTAAAAGCATGCCCACAGCATTGTTATGGAGATAATATAACTTGAATATTAAAACATACGGTAGTTACGTGCATGCTAGACGACAGCACTATCGTATGCCCGCGGCTTCCTTCATACCTGTACGTAGTGCTTACCTAAGTATTAAATAGTTACTCGTAAGTATCTATCACAACTTTTTTTAACAGTTTGGCTAAAATATATTCTGCGACGAGTGCCAGATCCACCACTCCCGACTTTACCTATTTACCAGGTAATGCTCTGCTCAGTTACAATCAATCACAGCTATAATTAAGTCTCATGCGCTGCTGTTCCGCAGCGGGTGCGCAAGCGCATAGCGGCTCGCTTTTTGTAAACGTTCCGCTCTCATAGCCACACGCGAATTCTTCGGCGGCGCGGGCGCACCTCGCTGACCAGTACGCGCCGAGATTAACAAGATGAATACTACACAGTAATGTTGTGATCGCGTGATGATACTTTAGATGTATTCAGAAGCCATCTTAAAGTACTGCTTGCAGGTTTATATAGCCTTACATAACCATTACAACCACAGGAAGAAAGAGTAAGATAATATACTACAGAACATGGCATTCGATAGTTATAGATTTAAAAATAATTGAGCTAAAGGTGTCACCGTATCAAGCCAATATCATTTGTTTTTTTTTTTTTTTAAAAACGTCGCCCCACACTAGGATTTTCTCCTGTATCGTGGGTGCGTTTCACAAACATGAAATATCACATACACAAACACCCAGACTCGGGACAATCAAATGTGGATCTCACAAATTTTTGCCCCGCGCGGGAATCGAACCCGCAACCCTTAGCGCAGCAGTCTAATCGCTTAGCCACTGCACCAATCAGGTCGTCAAATCGTCGTCGTTTTACAAAAAAGCATGGTATTAGGATTAAGGAACACTCATAACAAGACTAAAACTATAATACCTATCTATTGTCACACTACCATCCGCTAGCTACGCTGCTACAAAATCTCTTTTTACTCAAGTAACTTGTATGCAAATACTACAGAAACACTTTTTCGGTCACAACAACTCCCCGTGTTGACCGGTCAAGCTGAGAAAACTATAAAAACTATTATAACTGAGATAAAGAAAGAAAAATAAAGTCTGACTGCCGAGCCAGAGATCAAAGCGATTATTTTTTATAGCGGTCGGCGGCAGTCAATGGGGAACGGTGCTCCGAGCAGCCTTCCTAGACAAGTGGCAACACGCTGGACGAATAGACATTGAATAGAATAAAAAAATATGCGGGACTGACATTTTTTTTTCTTTTTTATTCGCCCCACACTAGGAATGTTTCCTGTATCGTGGGTGTGTTTTACAAACATGAAATGCCATATACACAATCGAAACCGCAACCCTTAGCGCAGCAGTCCATTCACTTAGCCACTATACAGAAAAAAAAAATTGTCCCACGAATATAGGCGCGAAGTTATCAGAAAGTAACAACCGCTCCATATAATAACTATCACTTTTTGTCGATTACACCAAAATAGCAGTGTCTGCTGGTCACGAAAATATTATATTGGATACGTGTTCAGCAAACAATAATTATGTCAAAACAACCAGCTCTTATAAAAAGTGATATAAAGCTGGCAATCGGGACAATTGCCCTCCTACGCTTAAAAAAGATAATTCTTCAATTACAATTGTTTTGGAAGTTTCCCAATGATGTCGAATTATTATTTACGCGTCTATCTTGCAGTACAATAAGATAAGAAGGCTCACAATACACGCTTTAAGACAAATCTTCTTGATATAATTAATTAGACTTTCGGCATAACCTAGCCCAAAATTTAGCCAGGCTTGAAACGTTATCCCATCTATGACGTCATTCTTAGCTCGTAAAAAAGGCTCGTGTTTACTATTTTGTGTATAACGTTGCGTCTATTACCCGTTGTTTGCGGAGTTGTTTGTATTAAGCCTTCTCTGTGTTCTTGCCGCGTGTCGTGCGCGTGCGCCGCAGTCTAAATATTTGCGGCTTGTTCTTATTTATTTTTACCAAAATCACCGTTTTCGAAGTGAAAGCACCAATCAGGTATTTATATTATTGACCTTTGATGTTAATCTTTGTTTTACTGTAAGTGTCGCTGCGCCCGACTTTGCATTTACAGACGACTTATCCTCACAGAAACCAGCTCATTCTGTAATGTCCAGCAATAACAATATGTTCGTACTAAGATGATCGTAAATATCGACCAATCGGCGGGTTGGTAGCCAGGCTGACAGCCCAGGGACCTAAACAATCAATACAGTAAGATAATCCGCTAGTTCGGTGCCAAAAGTTTTATTTTGATATTAATTATTGTATGTATTATAATTATTACCAGTTATAGGCAGATTTATTTATGTCCGGCTGAGGAATGCAACGGGCTGATGATGATGATGATAACAGTCAGATTTAGCGTGGCTCGGGACAGAATTCAGTGGAAAAAGCTAATGGAGGCCTATGCCTAAAGGCACACTGAATTAAGGGACTTTCTGGGACTACTTAAAGGGACTAAGTTAACTGGAGACAGGAAATATTAATTCAGGAACAACAGGCATTATTATTATTATTATAGACACATTTTATTGCAATGTATTTGATATTTATTACCGACGTTTTATATCTTCGACGTTAATCAGCGATAATGTAAATGTCAGAAATTATAGCTTACATTTTATGAGGCTTATCTATTAGGAAACATCAATTTCCTCAATCCTCATTTATGTTCAATTACTAATAAACATATGTATGTATTTTTTTTTTCGGGTCTAGCCCACCACTCGTGCCCATCACTGTGACTCCTGTAAGCTAGGATCTACAATGATAACCATTGAGAACCATCGAGGGAATGAAGCTCGAGGCGTCCCAGAGAAATGACTCGACTGTCTTGGAACCCGCAACGAAATTAATCATAAAATAATATATAGGAGGAGTAGGAATATAAATTTAGTTCCCACTTCCCTCCATAGCAAGCGGGAGACATAAAGACTAGTATGCCAAAAGCATCCACAACTGAGATAAGCCCAGTCGCCAAGCACCACGGGTAAAAAAAGTTAAAACTAATGGGCCCTATCTGTTATTTTGATTCCAATAGTAGGTATGGCAAAAACTTCTGAAAGCACGGAAGTTTGTTCTGGTCATATGTATGCTAAATATTATCCATTTTAGCCATATGGAGCAAAAACTAGTGCAGTACAAAACATAGTGTTACATAAGGGGCGTGTCCGCGATTCCGCGCGATCAATTAAGGAAGGACCGGCGCACGCGCAATGCGGAACACAATCAAGTGACTGACGGCTTCAAACTGATATCAGATTTTTGTTTTGAATAACTTAGTTTGTTTTTGTGTTAATGTCTTATGATAACGGGTTCGATTCTTAGTTGTTTTTTTGCAGCTTAATCGATGTTATTCGTGACTGGTCGCTTGTACGCAATATTTTTTTGCTATTAAAATAACCGTCTTTTTACGCGCGTGACTTGAATATTTATTGCAAATCTATAAAAGCAATAACTATATTATAAGCTTTGAAATGTCTAATCTAAGCTGTCCCTATACTGAGGTGGGTTAGGGTCGCAGACGCAGCTGCCGAGTGCTAATAGCTTTGGCTTCAATTCTAGCTTCGGTGAAACTTCTTCGTATTATCCTTGTAAAATCACATTAAATCATACGGATCCAATCCAACAGGTTTTAACACGTTATCTTATATCGATTTAAAATAAATACATACCAGAAAAATTACATCCATCCCATATACATAGGCTCCTCCAGCCCCCTTACCATGAACTCTTAAAACAGGACAGTTTACGATGTGGCAGAGAGACGCTGCTACGTGCTGTGTAATGCGGCGTTGCGGAATTTTTTTAAATCAGTAAAAAAGATGCCTATTATTATCCCACTGCAGGACTAAGGCCTCTCTTCATACAGAGAAGGCAACATTGACCACCCCGCGTGTCCACCGTGTGTTGGTCGAAGAACACATTAAGTCATCGTAATCGCGAATTCACGATGTTTTGCTTCTCCGTTAATCTTTATGTACCGTTCTAGAATTATTCTTATAATATTATTATTTTTAATTTGAGCCTACAATAAAAATCCTATTATAATAATGACTATGAAAATCAAAATGCGTGCGTTTCATAATAGTGTTACATCGCGCATCGTGACTGTTGTTGGGCAACGCGACCCCAGCGGTGGGCACGTCCGGCGCGGCGCGGGCGCCTGCGCGCGCGCATCAGACACTTAACGCACGTAATCGCTGTTATCGGATTATGCTTTGTAAATTTTAATTATGTAAAGGTGTTGTGATATTATTGTTTTTCAATAATATTGTTATGTGCCAGCTGAACACGTAACTAACAGTTAGTTCATCGCTGGGTTTTATTCAATGTGATATATATTATGTAAGGTCAATAAACGGGTTGCATTATTAATGCATTTAAAGTAGGTTTGTTAATGTATAAAACTGAATATCGATTTTATTTTAAAAATAAAAGTTGCTAAACGTTGGTAATGACTGTATTATGTAGATCTTTTATGAATATCACAATCGCCCAGATTACACAGGTATTTGTCACTGATTCACTGCGAACTGAATTCAATTACCTAACATTTAATATTGCATGTTAAAAGAAGCTACTGACGGACTCAACACTGAACGGAACAAGTAGTAAGTTTAGTATTGGACATGTGCGATCACCACGTTGCGCGTTGATGTCTTTTGTTAGCACAAAATATTGCATGCGATTTAATAGCTACACTGACTTTAATAACTAGATAGTGTACCTTAGCACGTTGTAATAAGGTGTCTATTGGCTTTTGTTATCTGATATGAACATGGAAGGCTCACTTTTTTCAAGTAGCGAATGGAAGCTAGAAACATTACAATTTAAATAATAAATTAACGTTTTTAACTGATTTTTTTTTATAAAAATTCAAAAAGTTTTTATGCATGTTGCAGGTTCGTTTTTTTTGTTGTTTTTGTTGTGTTTTGTTTATAATTATTGCAATAATAATTATAATAATCTCAGTTACGCACGATTTGTTCTATCTGTAACTGCATACTAAACGATAATACCAAATTCATGAAAATACTTGAATTATTCATCGACTAGTCACTGAGCTGTAATGTTCACACATTCAAATCAATGATACAGTTTAACGTAATCATTTTACGGTTTGTTAACGTTTACGTATCAGTAATGAGCATCTTGTCACGGCTAATCGTCCGTAAAATAGTCACAGTAGTATTTCCTAATTTATAAATGTCAAAAGAGTATTGTGCAATGAATTAATATAAACAACTGTACGTTAATAAATAAATTATTGTTAGTTAATAAATATTACTATTGAGTATGTGGGTATTACTGGTAGTTCAATATATTTAGCTTTATTTAACTTATTATATTTGTTTTTGAATTAGAATCGTTCTTATCCTATGAAATTTAAAGAGGATGTTTGTACTGGTTTTTCACTCAGGATTGGCAGTTTTGATTTTAAAAGTGTTTAGTATGTATACAAATATACATTTTTATCATGTTATTAATGTTATAAATAATCCATGACCTAAAAGTTTTCGTTTTCTTGAATCTCTCTCTATTAGGTAAGACTCTATTAGGTAATTGTAGTATACCATGAAAATACCCTAAAAAAACAATTATCATTATCTGCACGGTAACAAGACCTTACATAAACGGGTAAAAGATGGTGGGTATTTTTGAATCTGTAAAATAATAATCTTAAATCTTCAGTTCAGTAATATCTGTGGGACTCACCGTGCTGGCCGGGTGTGCAGGCAGGAGCACCATGTGCGGAGGCTTGCGCGGCTTGCGCACGCCGCGGCGCCGCCCCGTGGTGGCCGCCCCCGTCGCCCCCGCCGCCACTGCCCCCGCCGCCCCCGCCGGCACCTGCTGCCGCCCCAGCCACCGCGTCACCAGCTTCTCCTTGCTGTTCGCGCTGCCGTACTCCGGCTCGTCCTGGAAATAGGTAATCGGTAACGGCTATCCAACAACAAGAGGAATAAGTTGAAAGACGAGTGCTTGCTCGTCCCCTGTGATCTCGCTAGATAGCGCCGAAATCATTTTTTTTTTGTATAATTGGATCATATAACCCGTGGTCGCCAAGTTCACTTAATTTGCATCAAACTTACAAACTTTGTAAACGTCTTCAGTTACCCCATTACGGTGTAACAGTTCTATGTAATGGCATTTACGAACAAAGGTCTTGGAAGATGGTTGCCATGACACAAGTATCTCAAACTGACGTTACTGCCCCAGTTTAACAATAAACTAAAGCCATCACTTAACAACTAATAGTCGACCTCTGTATACATATATATTCTATCTACATATATGCCGCTATCCCCTGAGGTTTACAATAAAGTACCACAATTATATATCACAAATATATACAATTATACATGTCTGTCTATAAAGGTACACCACATGTCACTAAAACCCACCTTCTTCTTCTTAAGTGTCTCCCCCTGCAGCTTGACCTCCAGCTCCTTGCAGAGCTCGTGGTTCCTGGCTCGCTCCAGGTCCTGGGCCCGCTGAACCTCGTCGATGCTCACCACGAGCTGCTGCACCGGCTTGAAGGCCGGGTCGAACTGGTTATGGTCGTAGGCCTGCTTGGGACGGAAGCACGGACAGACCCTCTTGGACAGGTGGTAGATACTGATTATGCACACCAGGCAGTGCACGGTGGCGATGATCAGCAGCGCGATGTTCGTCAGCACCGGCGTCCACGCTTCCATCTCATCCTGTTGAAAATGATGAATGAGATTTCGTGTTGGTATAAAATGTAATCCTAATTGCTACAATTAGTTACTGGAGTATCAAAAAGTGATTCTTGGTTTTTGAGTTGTATTCGTTAAATTATAAAGCTGAAGAGTTAGTTTAAACGCGCTAACTACTTTCCGATTAGAAAAAATATTTATGTGTTAGATAGCCCATTTATCCAACCAGAAATCCACGCGGGCGAAGTCGCGGGCGGGAGCTAGTGCTTGATAAAACCTAAGGATCTTGAAAAGATGTAAATTTATTAAAGAGGACTAAAAAAATTTAAGTGATATACCTGCTTGTGAACAGATGATTACCAAAACATATGTTTATTATCAGTTATGGATTAAACTATGAACGCTTTCAACAGAGAAACTCTTAAAGTAATGTAACGCTACTTTAGAAAATCCAATCCAAGGTCAGTATGACGCAAATGGAATACTATTCGAGCACACCTCACTATCTACACCAATAATTAAATAAATAAGATCTTTATAAGTAGGTACCTCGAGGTTTACCCATCACACTTATACAACCACCTGCAAGTACCTCCAGCCCCTCACGGCCTGGGGCCATCATTACCGGACACCCAACAGTCCCATCAATTGTCGGTATTGTCGAGTTATTAAACGTGATGAGTGGTGTGTGGTGTGAATACAGCAGTCATCTAATACCGGTACCTACCACTGATAATGAAAATGATGATGTGTTTGACGAGTTGACGTGCAGTGTACAATGCCGAGGTTTGTATAATGATCAGTTCTGAGATTCTCTTTAGAGATGAAATGTCTTAATGATTTGAAACAGATGCTGTGTTAACATGGTGTGCGGTAGTTTATGAATGCCCTATGGCCTTTTCCTCTTGATTAGTGCGTATATAATGTTTATATCGTACTAGCTGTTGCCTGCGGCTACACTGGAAACTACTTCTAATGCCCAGATAAAGTACGAGTATTGTATCCAAGTAATGATGTCCCTGTGTCACATGTAAAAATATTGAAACGTGAACACGTGATCATTCAACAAACATCCACATAACAAACACACAATTCTTCAATCAATGTAAAAACCAAACCATATAATTATATATATTGCAAACAGCAAGTACACTCGAGAGTTCATTGACCCACAATTAACTGTACCGCACTCTTGACTTTATAGTTAATAACTACAACACTAAACAACTAACTGTGTTCCCACACCCTGCCACCTGCCCGACAATACTTTACTAATGTTATTTGACTTATTATGACTCCTCGTAATGATCAGCTTCACGAGTCCCGTTGTACGTGAACCTAGGTTGTAACTAACTACCTCTCCGTATCGTACAGTCGGTAGTTACACGTTATAATTATGAGCTCGTTATAATTAGTGAACTACATACAATTACACAGCATTGATGGATTACGATGTTAGTTTGTTATTTCTTTTAATCTATGTGAGAAGGATTTGGAAGTTTGTTGCATTTTTATAAGTTGTCTGAAATGGTTTATGGACTGTAGTATGTAAGATATGGAATGAAAGTTCAAGCAGGGATTTGTTAGTATAGCACCAGGAACAGGTAGTATATTATCCCTTTTTCGAAACGGAGAAGTCTACTCTCAACGGCGGGTTTTGTGGAAATCTTGCCATGGGATTTATGAAGGCTGAAATCTTCTGCTTAGAGCTTCTATTCCACACAAATAATAAACATATTTCAATGAACCTCATCATGCAACAGCATTTAGAATTACATCAACCATATTTCACGAAACTTATAAAACACCGAATTACTGCATGTCTCAGATGAGCCGCGCGCGTGTTTTACAATCATTACAAGTATTGAGCAACTACCATTGCAAGTCTAATAACTGACGTAATAATTTCATTCGTGACTCCGCGTCATTACGCATAAAAGCCGGTGAATTAAGTTCATCACCGGGTAATGTCAGCCTTGACCAGCTGTAACGACATCCGGTGATTTGCACCCGATTATGCTGTTAATCTCATAACTCAGAGGTACCTGACCGTACCTCTTATGTGTTTATTTTTTATTTAATTATAATATTTTTATTTTACAGGTATCTTATTAAATTTTAAAAGTCATAAGGACCAATCATACAAGTGCAGTCTGTGTCAATTGCAAGTACAGAGCTTCCAGTCACTGATCATCAAAATTCCCAGTAGCTACCTAAGATTTAGGAAAATTGCCAGAGAAATGACAATAGTTTTCTGGTCCGCAGGCAAAATGTGACCGTTTTAAATTACGTTTCTGCTAGCAAGCAAATAAATAAGTTCGAAATTATTGTAACGCTTATAAAATAACAAACGTGCTAACTACAATACATCTCGATGCTATTCGTGCCTTCATTCAACGCGTTGTTTGTCTCAAGACGCGTGGAAGGTCACCGACTGTCGCTAATGAATTGCCATCCCAATAATAAACATTATGTGACAGATGCCGCTGCAGCCGAAGCCTTGTTCTACATTAGCACGTATGTACCTGCAGACAGTACGAATGAGTAGATGAACATATTGAACATACAAAGCGATGTTTAATCGCGATTTTCTGCAAAAGTTAGATTTGTATTTCAATGGCATTTGTGTACTTAAAGGTTTCATTTGACCCTCAACCTTTTTGGCATTTCATTAAATCTCTCTTTTACCCAAAGATGCATATTTATATATTTTGTTTAGCTGTAGTTAGTTTTATCTCCAGTGCAGTGCAAAAAATTTGCAGTCGCCTCTGCACATTTTTTTGTAACTACAAAAAATGTGCAGAGGCGACTGCAAATTGATTGTTGTTACAACAAAGAATTATAGACCAATAGCCCTAATGAGACCTCTCAAAATTAATACCTTTTCGAAATTGGCAATACGAGACAGCGTTTCTATAGTGTCTGGTAGTAGGAATGATTTTTGAAGTATCTACTGCATTCCAAACCCGGGGAAAACAAACGATAGTTGTGAAAATGCTCTTTTGTAGGCACATCAGTACCTGCAGTCAATAGGACCGTCCTACCTCCACATAAGAGCATAGAAACCTAGGAAATACTTAAGTAAGTATTTGCTGAGAGTTGAGTAATCTGTTAAGTCGGGAGTTCTTAGAACAAGCGAGTCGTTTAGTAAGTTAGGTAAGAGGTTTACATGTGTGCTGCAATACGTTAGTGTTATTTATAAACGGTCTGAGAAGTTTACACGCAATTTAAACAAACAAAACTTACATTCGGATGGAAATCGGAATCGCAAGTCGGGCAAGCGAATCGTTACAGGCATCTGAATTATGACTTAATATCTATACCTAATAATATAATATGCAAAGATTAGTGTAAATTGAATAAATAAAAAAGTCTTGGAATTCTATAAAAATAATTATTTTAGTTTTCAGTTGCCTACAAGTCACATAATACTTAAAAATATAAAAAAAAAAACAAAATTTTGGCCGGCGTTTCATCTTTGTAAACATACAAGTTAAGCATTTCGTTAACTATGTAATTATTTACTTTTCACGCGTTGTACGGAGTGAGATTTCTATTCTATTGATTGTGTGGTAACAAGTTAACAACATGAAAGTACAAACAGGCGAGACTGATAGCCGCGTTATTTATGCAAGTTCTGCTTACCCAACTGTTACTGGGCCGTAATGATCTGTTCGGGAGCCGATATAATTGCAGATTGTACACAATATAGATAACGTCTAATTGATTCAATTATACAAAGTGGTTGACGTGGAAAATTATTTTATCTGTCGAGCCACCGTTTTCTCTATTTTTTTAATCGTAGAATGAACGAATGTGCCTAAGGTTTTTATAACGGGCAGTTTCATTTTTTTAACACTTTCAAGATTTAAGTTTGTACTATTTACTTTGTATGATGGATCTATTTAGGTGCTGGTTTGGTTTGATTGGTCAAATATTTAGTAATCACCGACGAGAAGCCATTAATATTGTCTCATTTACACAATAGATGATTCTGTCAAGTTCTGTCATTGAACATAAATCAAGAATCTGTCGGGATATAGGAAAGATTTAGGGGATACTACAGTAAGTGATTTTCCTCTAGGCTGACAACTCGGTGCTCTTAGGTACTGTTCTTGGTCGTGTACTCACCTCGAAGCTGGCGTGCGCGGCGGGCTGGCGCAGGGAGTCGCGCTGCAGGCCGGTGGCCGCCAGCACCGCCGCGCTGTTCCCGCACGCCAGGCACAGCAGCGACAGCGCCAGGAACGCCGTCAGCAGGGGACTCCTGCGCAACAAACACCACACTTAATACTCAAGAATCAGCAAACTTAATAATCGAAACTTATAGGTGCTTGTTACGATACTTTTTTTTTCGATATCGACCATATTATTTTTTTCAAATTTTGGATTTTATCTATGTACCTATATGAAATTCCTGATAAACCATCAACTTTAAATTTGTCTAATTTTAAGTGTAAAACATGTTAAATATTTACATGTTTTTATCAAATTCGATGGCAGGGGCCCACCCTTGCAGGTCGTCAACCCCTAGTCGAAATACCGATTTAGTGATCATAGCCTCAGTTGATCTGTTCTAGAATATCATTCTTCGGCCTGTGCTCCGCGCGACATTACTGGCTGCCGATCTCTAGTCGTGACGATGAATCACCTTTGAACTCTTAATGGTGGAGCAGCGAAAGTTTGCAAACATCTCTAGTTAATAGATTTCATTTATATTACCTACCTATTATCTAATAGGACAAATGCAGTGTAATGCTTGATTAATTTGTTCGAAATGTTTTTGTTCATGTGATATTTAAGGTCAATAATGATGCACCAACGACGTAGAAGTGATTCCTAGTGACGCAAAAATGACTCATTCGCGTAAAAAAACTCGCAAACCTAAACACAAGACGATTTACATCAAGAGTAGAAGCGTCCAATTACTTAATAACTGCGATTAACTAATGTCTAAAACGCGGCGATTATAGCAATTACAGTAAACGTTTATTGGGACGGCCATGTTTAGAAGGAGCCGTGTAAAACTGATTATTAATTTTCGTATTATATTATCAAGCATACCTCGCGGGCGTTAGTAGTAATGTACGCTTCACACCCACGTTTTGCCAAAGGCAGTATGTATAAGCGTAAAGATAAAATTGGCGAAACTAATTTAATAAGCGCTCTTCATCGGCATGTATTTCGTATCAGAATCGAAGCCCAGACTTTATATTGGACAGTCAAGATTGTAACTACGAGCCCAACAAAGCTATTGAAAATAAACGTCGCCCCCCACTAGGAATGTCTCTTGTATCGTGGGAGCATTTCGCCTAGCCGCTACTGCGCCAATTGTATCCACATTTTTACAAAACAGTACATCTCGCCTGTATACCCCGAAGGTGTAGGCAGAAGTGTAACTTTATTACCATTTACCACCCACATTTCGATAGTTATGTTACAGGTCCCAATGTAATAAGGGGCGAGCCTATTGCCAACAACCGGGCAAAACCCTAGACTTCGTACTGCTACTGAGAATGACCTAAAGAAAATACTCAGGAACACTTTGCCCAACCCGGGATTCGAACCCAGGATCTCAGCCTCAACAGTCGCTCTTAGCAACCACTATAACAATTTTACAGACTGCAAATATCGTTACATTCGTCACTCGATCCACCATAGACAATCGAGGCCAGAGCTATTATCGCCAACCCAAACGATATAATTTCAATAATTAACAGTTGCAGAGAAAGTATCAGCGGATGGTGGCTCCATATCATTTGATTAGGATGTCACGCTAAGCCCCCGGGGGCTTAGCGTGATAATAGCTACATTATATGAATAAGCGAAGAAGGTCAAATCCGTGCGAATTTGTAATACTTGGACCGGCTTGTTATTTTTATGCGTCTCTCGGTGTTTGTTAATCATTATAATTACGATATTAAATGGCACTAAATAAATTTTCGTCTGGCGTCGGAATGCACGATAATCAATTATTCTTAGACTTCATTCCTAGGTCGGGCATAAAATTATAGTTATTACCTATACTTCATGTTCCATAGCGGTAATAGTATATTATTTATCCAGTAACAAAAACCTTTCATTATTAAATGGACTTCTGTATCTACTTATAGAAGAAAGTATTTCACATGACATTGGCCTTTTAAATTAAAAAGGTATTGTATTGTTCACTTTGATTGACACATTACTATGTTTAACCCGAGGCAAAAAATCGATCATCTTGATGTACCTATAGCTCAGGGAATTATTGCTATTGTTGTAAATACTATACAATGATATAGCATACAATATGGGCAACATGACTTTGTATTTAGTATAAAGATACTGTTTTTAATCTGTGGTTAAAGATAACGGTCATCGTTTTATATTGATTGTGGTTCTAATCGGAGTTTTCCTTCTTTTGTAGAGTTACAGACTCGAGTTGAGTTGACACCAGTCCGCTACGTAGCCGTTATAATTGACTGGTTGATTTATTACCTACTTATTATTGTATAGAATACAGCATAGCTTAAAATCACGCCTGTATTCTGTAGGCAGAGGTGCACATATAGTACCTACACCCTCATTTCAGATGGGCTAATGTGCTTTCCATTATCAGGAGTCAATAACACCCTCATTTAGCTGGTTATAGTCCCATTAATTAGGTGGCTAGACAGTGTAGCCTAGGCTATTACCATGTGGACCCGATATGTGGCATATGACAAACTAAACTTATAGGGTACGTTCAATTCTAGCCTGACGTATGCTCCAGAATGTGCAGGTAGACATAAATAAAAGTATAGGTACTTCAAGTATAATTATTAACCGTGAAACAATTTTCCTTAAGTTTCTTCAGTAAAAAATTAAAAATACACATCGCACCTTATAGAAAACCCATTAATAGTTATATAGAAATCCTGAGACGAGTGAGCCTCACCGCCGACCTCCGCTCGACCGACCGTCACATTATAACTACATCGACACTCTGCATCGATCAGTGTTTTCTGCAATCCTCCTTTCGGCAAGTTACTAACTAATTATTTTCTCTCGCGATTGTCACTTGAAATTGGACCACAATGTCATGCTGTTATGACACAGATTCGCTTGTGATGTAACGCTGTCTTCACTCGAGTGAAAGCATATGATGCGCTACATACAGCGGGGGCGTCCGATCGAGTTTCAAGTTGGATTCACTTCTTCTTCTTACATTGTGGTGTATGTGGTGTAATATGGTCCTTGCTCATGCCTTGGTGGACTATAGGTGGTAATAGAGACCAATCCGGCTGACTTAGAATTAAATACTTTTCACTTAATTTAATTTTTATATATTAATATAGGTACCTATTGTGAAAAGAAGTTGACCCCATTTTCTAGTCATTTTTGAGTCTTCGAATGATGTACTAAGGCGTAGATTCAGCTTAGGGAAAATTCCATGTCGAGGAAATAGTGCATTGTCGATACAGGTTACTCTCGTTTAATCACATTTCGTCTGACTGATAAGTGATACCACGAAGTTGTATTCCTCATAATACCATAAACAAAGGTAGTAGTGATTTGAAGGATTTCGTGTCGTGTTTCGTATGTTTTCACATACGAAAGTGTATAATGTTCATAAATATCGCATTAAATAGCTAAAAGCCTTAGCATAATATATTGATTGCTAGTCAGTGTCAACAGCAGTAGTCAAGAGGGCAATAGATGAACCAATCATTATTAAATGATGGACACGAGCGGGACTTGAACCCGCGACCTTCGCCGTACCGTGGCGGTGCTCTAACCAACTGAGCCACCGTGTCGCTGCTCGCATCGCAAGTTTCCTTAATCAATTTAGATTCAAGCAAAGCATGGGCACCATGCTAAAATGGCACCAAAAGTCATACAATAATTATTATTTATAATCTTTACCTAATCGTATAACGTGCCTGCGCTAGTAAAACACTGAATATATTGATAACTAGATAGTAGCCTAGATATCACTTACGAAACATATCATGTCGCCACACTGCCGCAGCGGGGACAGACAGCTGTGTACACACCAAATCCTTATTATAATTAGACACCCGCTAATACAATTCTCAGTAGTGTGAGTTTCACGACGGTTGTAATTGCGTAAGCGCATGATTTTAGTAACTGTCCACAATCCACAATGCAACATAAGGCACGAAGAAATCGAAGTAATGTGAATTGTATTACTTACGAACTTATTGTATTTGTATTATTATAAAAAAATGGTAACAGTGAAACCTAAATACTTCGTACGTAACATAACTAAGCTAACGACGAATGACAAAAAATAATGTTTTGTTTATAATGAACTTCAGACAGCATAGTCCAAAATAAACGCACGAGTAGCAAGCATGAGTACGCATACGCGAAAATTCATATCTATCATCAATTGCTAGAAAAATCAAAAAAGTCTGAACTATATAAGAATCTCATGGTATAGTGTATCTTAATGAACGAGCATATTGCAAAGGTTCCAGCAATTCCCAGGTGGAACAATGAAGCGGGAACAGTTACCATCACCCTTCGGTTACCATGGTAACGTATGAATACCCGCACCGACTGATCAAGTCCGCGGATCACTACACACAGCTCGAGGAAGCTTGCAACGGGACTGGAAACACAAGGCACCACGCGTGTTCCAACTATCGACACTGTGGCTAGTACATTAAACGTTAGCGAATCAATCTCATGTTGACGTCACTAGGAGTCTCCTAGTACCCACGATCAATGCAACTCGAAACGTCGAGGTAATCAAAATTAATAAGCATATTTTGATTAAAAAAAACATAAGTTACACTCTTTTTTTTGGGCAGTCGAGTAAAAGTCCCTCACCCATTATAGCGCTGCTGAAATCCGATAACGAACGCAAAGGCCGATAATGATAATTATTATGTTGATAATGTACTGTGCCCGAACTATATAGTCCACACTGTCTACTGAATAAGGTTAGATAACTTATATCCTTCGTAATCACCATTGATCCTAACATGTAATCCTCACACTGGTCGAATATGACGTGCTTCTTATTTTTTATTCGGTCTAGTCTGCCTTTGAAACACACACATTTCAAGGGAATTTGATTAATTGTTTATTTATTGTAATAAATGCTTATAGCTGACAACCTGAACGAAGCGAGTAGTTTTCGAATAAATTTAAAGTCAAGTTCAATGGAATAAAATCAATTTAAAATAAATTAATGTCATAATTTGAATTTTAAAATAGTTTTGGAACGCTGTAACTTAATTATATGGCATAAATTTAAAAAACAACGAGAGATTTATCAAACACACCAAAGAAGAAATGATTGTGATAGGTATGTCCGTCATTTTCTCTAAATTTTCGCCCTAATGGCTGAACATTCGCTAGGATAAAAACCTGGTTATTTAAAATACGATACGAGTGGTACTAAGGGAAATTCCAAGTCTTTACACATGTCATACAAGCCGAATGAAAGAAAAATCTTTTAACATTGTGACAAACATGCAAACTATCCAAGTACCTACCAAACTTTCGATTTTAATATAACAAACTGCGCCCGCGGCGTTTCCTACATATTTATGTTATTTAATTTCCGAGATGAAAAGTACTATAAGCTCACATTTCACAACATATCGCCGCGCAGACGTGTGCTGGCATCATGTCACATGCGCATCTGCGTGCGCGCAGCGGAACACGGTGCGCTTCAGTGCATTCGACTCCCGCGCAAACGATCTACACACTTCTTGCCACTAGGAAATGTATGAAGTTATGTAGATAATGATCTAAAGTCTAATGTGTCTTGTTATATTTGCTTGAGGAAATGCGAATTGTCATTGACCTAGGCTGGTCGGTGAGGAAGATTTTTACAGGGCTACTGCAGCGTTCAACGGTTCTATGCGACTAGGAGCTAGTATAATGTGTAGAGAGACATTAATTTGCTATTAAGAAATACAGTATTTTCCATGCCTAAAAACAAAAAAAAAACTTTTGTTGCGATATTAAAAACACAATACCTTTGCAGATTGCTTGACTCGCCTACAATTACAATTGCGCACAAAATTGTAACATTTTATGGCTTCGTTTCTAACATTTTGTCTATTGTTATTTGAATTGACGAAACAAAGCACTCGTCCACTATTTATGACCTACTAAAGTCTACGTGTTTGTGTGATTTATGTCAGTAAACCTGCCTCCTTACCATGAACTCATAAAGCAGGACATTTTCCGTAGTCGAAGCGAGACGCCGTTATGTACAGTGTAGTGCGGCGTCCTGCTTCCGCAAAGGCTAATGTTCTGCTTTAAGAGTTCATGGTAAGGGTGCTAACTGGTGAAAATACGTAAGTGTAGAGTTTCAAAGTTATGTTTTGCGCTAAAACGCATGATTTGTGATGTCGTGACGCATGCCAACACGTCTGCTCTTAAAAGAAGTACTCGTAATGAACTCCCAGCAAAGCGATGTCGATCGGACCATACCGACTGTAATGCACTTCTTTTTATGAGATCATTACATCGGGATGAAGGAAATGAATAAGATTTATTGTTCGTTCGCCCTGTAAAGGAAAACGGTTAATATATCGTATTACGGAAATTAAGAACTGAAGATAATAGCCGGTAGACTGTAGACTGTTGATTACTACATACAGATTGGTAATCTATCTTTTACATTTCCGTAGACTTTTGAAGATAGAAACTTGTGCGATTTCTGTGAATCCTCCCTGACATTTGAAAACTAACAATATACACACATACACCTAGTTATTTGCACTTTGACAATCTTCGAAGAACCCGATTTAGCTTTTGGTCCAATTCTCCACGAACTACAGATGGGATTGATGGCGAAATTAGGTATTTTTGTCAGTCGTGGCGTAGAGTCATAAGCCTGAAAGTCTGATAGCCACTCTTACTTGGGAATATAACCAACTAATAGTATGCTGAGATTGGCAGTTAGGTAAAGGATAGGCAGATGATAACTTTAGCAATCATCTTGGTAATTACGGAAACTAGGTAATCTATTTTAAATGAGAAGAAAATCTAGTTTCCTGGAACTTTGAACTCTCAAGACGCAAAACGATAGTTCAACTTAGTATTTAAAATAACTCCGAATAGATTAGTAAGATGGTTGAAGAGCCATAAGCCAAGATATTTAGGTACCTGTTCGTTTAAGGGACAATTAGGCCCTAAATTAGTTATCCCTAACCATAGCATCCTCAGAATTTTCCGGTAGGTATCGCCACATAACCACAGCTGACCTTAGCACGTTACATAACGAGCGAGATGTAACTCGACGGGCTGAGAGAAAGCTGGACTTTCAACAAACAACCTGGTCGCCATAGCAACGGGTTTGCGGAATGCACGCGTCGCCGTCCATTGATTTCCTATTTCCCCTCTGAAGGGTTTATGGTGGGCTGTAGAATACTGGTGTTACGTCTATGGTGCTGGGGACAGCCATAGAGAATGTACTGAGATACCTGAGTGACCTACGCGATTTAGGAGTACCTCAAGGCTCAATACTAGGTCCGTCCCTAGATTTTTATTTCGAATTCGGATCACAAACATGTAATATTACATAAAAAATCAGCCTTATTCGGGACAAACGTCTGCGGTTCGCACAAATTTTTGTCCCGAGCGGGAATTAAATCCGCAACCCTTAGCAATGCAATCGCTTAGCAACTGCGCAAATCAGGTCGCAATGACTTCTTCATTCACTAGGATGACAGCACCTGTGATCCCTCTTCTCTGATTTTATTCATTGTGTAACTGCTTATTTTCCGAATAAATAAATAAACTAATTTCGATGTAATCACGAACAAACAAGACAATATGTCAGCAGGACATAAAACAATGGCCACCTTTCCAAAAGGTCACAAGTTCAAAGCCAGCCGCGGTGAACTGTTATTGTTTGTTATGAAAGTAAATTGACGTTGCGTCACTGACGTCAAAGCTAGTGTAATGGTAGAGCTACAAAGTACAAATGTACAGTTAGGGCGACTTTGACAGCTGTAATGACATTGGAAACTGCCATTTTGACATTTATGTTTTTTAACCAGTTTATAGTTCCAATTAGAGAAGCGCCATGAAAAAAAACAGTTCCAATTTTCTTTGAGAGACCGATATAATTATGGCAATAGACTGCCTTTTACCTACTTATATAGATTGGGAGACTGTGCGGGCATAGACTCCTGATAGGAATAAAACCTCTAGTTCTAACTTTGCCTGCCCCTTCGGATATTACACGCGTGATTTTGTGTATGTAAAAGAAGATTTCTTCACCGGCACATAATAGGTATAGTAGTAGTTGCTTTTGACAAAAATATTTAGGAAAGTAGTTCAGGTAATCTTAAGAAAACGTATAGTTTCTTATTTTCTGAATTTAAAACACAGTCATATACGAACGGAGTATATAAGGGAAACATTCAAAATTATTTATATACACAAATACACACTATTATTATTTCAAACCAGTCGCAACGGTCATAACCTAACCATTTGAACTAATATTTCAATCAGTTAATAAAAATTCCAAAATAAAATTATTCAATACTTCCTGATATTTTCGGTCAATTACATAAACAATCATAGAACGCGGTGAGCCTATGAATATAATTGTGGTGTTTGTATTGTGACACGACGCTGATCGGCTTAATGATGCGCGTGCGCCGGTTCGTAAGGAAGCTCGGTTACGTGACTAATTGGCAACGAGTGAAGTGACTTTAAATTTCGTAATTTATAGAGAGTTTGGAGACATTGAAAAATAATTACTTAAGTTTTTTACGTTGACTGAGTTTTTCATTTTAAACGTATTTAAACCTTATAATAGTATTTCTCACCGAGTATGAATGTACTCGTAATCCGATATACTTGAGTAACACGCTAGTTTTTACGTTGTATTGGCCTAAAGAAGCCCTAAAGCCCTAAGGTTGGACTGTGTACTTTTTATCTCGGCATAACCGCGGTGGAAATCTACCATGTGGCGAAGACGCAAGCAGAAAATATAGCTACATAAGAAATAACGGAAATAGTGTATCAATTATGCACCACTACGACATTAGGAACTAATGGAAGCCTGAAGAAGAAGGAGAAGAATGGAGAACTGGGGAGTATGGTGACTCAGTTTATTCAGAACGCATTTGGATAGGTCATGATTCGCCTACGAGCTTTGAAAGTATGTTAGTGTAACGTTATTGTTTCACTTGATCAAAATCATAAAACAGGAATTCTTTATTTAGCGTTCTTGAAAAATTTATACTCAATTTTCGTAAAATCGAACTTTAAATCTTTACGCTCCTGCTGCTAGGAAGCTAAGAAGATATTCATCTTCTGTATCATTTTCTCATCTCTTTCCTCTCATATCTTTATTCATCTATGTTCATCTTTCAAGAGTCATACTTTTTTTATTTATCTACGTTTTTGTTGTAATATAAATATTATACCACCATAGAATGTTGTACACTATGTTTGTATATATAGTTTAAGGTATTAGAGTAACCTTTGGTGTCTCTTACCAGTTCCCCTTTTAGGCAGGCTAGACATTTTACAACCGTGCAACTTGTATTGCGTTTCTTTAGCGCTTGTGCATACAACACATTTTGAATTTGATTTAGAAAAGGCAAACATATGAATGATTCATGAAATCGACAAATCGATTGGTCTAATGGTAAATAAATGAACGAGGATAAGATAATGTAAGAACCAGAGTGGAGCACAAACTTCTACGAGTCAACATCCAGTCTCATTTTATAATGATGGGAATCTCTCGCAATTCTTAATATAATGCAATTTATGATTTGTTTTTCTCTATTTTTACTAAAGGACTTTTATACATTTATACATGTCAGTCTTATCATACCTTATTATTTTATTTCAGCCATCGTCGTCCCTCTGCAGGGCAAAGGCCTCCCTTTCCTTCCATCATACCTTATATGACATTTTTTTTTAACAAAGAAGCAATTTACAATATTCTAATATGAAGACAATAAGCTGGCCACATTAATACAAGAGCTCAAACTATATAGCTAGTGTCGTGGTAAAGAAGAGGAGGCGAATAAGTTATAAGTACCACAATAACTTTCCATCGTTTTTATAAAGATAGGATTTTGGTTAAGGCTATTTTTAATGAGCTGATACTTCGCGGAATAAACGTAAGATACAGTTTGTGACATACATTTTTTGCTGATTCCATTAATATCGTTCGTGATTTCGGAAAACCTGATATAAATCTCGTAAAAGTAGTTCAACATAAAAACGTTATTTTTAATATTTCGAGCTAATCGTATGTGTGGCAAAACATCTATCACCCACACTGATATATCAACACCCATTAAAATATTATTGACATCAATACTTCCAGTTTCGCTTAAAACACTTAAAATGTTTGACATTTCAAGTTTTCCAAATCTAGGTATATAAGTCCTGTTTGTTTATTTATTATCTCTTGAGATGACTTTCTCTTTAATTTACATCTAAGCTACAAAAATGTAATGAAAACGTTTCTCTTCGTAATATAAATGGTTCTAGATTAACACCAAGTTTAGCATGCGATCTTATATTCAGTTCGTTAATTTGTTTCATTAAAATATTTTCTTCATCGCTAAAGATGTTTTACTGTCGCGAATTCATGCTCTGTTGGGTTATACACTCGTATATTGCTTTGAATGAAACTTAAAACTGAATAATTTCGGTTCAGCTCTCTCCAAGTGTAGTATATCTGTCATACACGACACAACACCATGTAACTAGTGAGACTCACCCATTGCTCCCTCCATTCAATCCGTAGCAATCATTGATGCCGGCGAGAACGCCGACCACGCCGGCCACGACGGCGACGCAGCCCGCCCACAGGCCGGCGCCCACCCGGGACAGGGCGGCGCCCTTCACCACGGCCAGCGCTCCGGCGCCCACCAGCAGCGCACCCAGCACCACTTGCCCTAACCCCAAGAACACCACGAGCCGGCGCCGCGTCGGCTCATCACTGCCCGCTTCCACACTCTTAGAACTCACACTCTTGTCTTTTTTCGTCACTTTGCTGGCCTTCTTCTGCGGCGTCTTGCATATCAGCTGCTCGGTTGAGTCCTCCGACTTCAGGCTGGAGACGGTGGCGGTGGTGACCCGCGCGTCGTAAGTGTCTGCTCGCTCGGCGTCGGCCATGTCGGCGCATCACTGGACGTGCGCGTGCGCGCTGGCTCTGCAGCGACTGCCGGCGCGCGCGCACCGTACTACACACGCCGGTGAAAGTCGCGGCCGCACCTGTCTGTTGTGTTGATGTTGTTTGTTCATTGATAAGAGTTTTGGCATCGCGTGATTATGTATTGTTCCCACAATTTATTTAACGATGCGTACACATTTGCCTGCTGCGTAAACTACCTATATTAAAAATTTCTAATAATAATGACTAGTACTGGTACTTCTTATTCGTCTGTATTTCGCCGCCCCGCCCAGTGCTTTGCATGTTAAGCCATTATGTTATGAGACGGATAGAAAGACTTTATTTATCTTAATTATGATATTTGGTGACCTACATTATCCCCGTCATTCCTTCTTGTCACTCCTTGAGTAACAATACTCTACTCCTACCCTCGTACTCCAGGACTCCACAATCAGTTGCATCTGTGTGGCGCGGGGCGGCTGAGATGAGCGCGGGTGAAAGCGGCTCTCACGGAAGCGCTGGACATTACCGGCGCGCGGCGCGCCTGACGACGAGACATGCCGCAGGCAGCCTAGCCGGCCTGTATGATTGACTTGGTGAGATTCGTACACCCTTAGGCTTACAAATACTTAGTTGTGCTTACTCGGCAGTATTTATATATAACCTGAAAAATATGTATAGTAGTAGTAACTAGTATAAAAAACCATAAATGTAACAAACTTCATGAGTGAAATCGGTAGGTAGTTTACATGAAATTAAGATAATAATGTCCTCCTGACCGAATTTCGGTCACGGCGGCCTGTCTCAGCTGAGACTAGCCATCTGCGCAGGAGATATTATAGTGCACAAGTATGCGCGCAGACACAGGTGCACTCCCTATTCCCTCACTCTCATAATCCGATGGGACGGTAGACCGACACGACCGGAGAGAAATCAGGCGCAGGACCAACGGCTTAACGTGCCTTCCGAAGCACGGTGGGGTCTCGACATGTGAAAACGGTCACCCATCACAAGACTGACCGCGGCGAGCACGGCTTAACCTCGCAGATCGACTGATCTGCCGGGTAGCGGCATACATGAAATTAAACTAGTTATACAAATCACACACGTCACACGTGACACACTAAATTACAACTGCCCAGTCTTCGCCCATAGGAAGCGGCACCTTGGGCGCCACCCCACGCTCCCACAAACGTAATCAGTAGCCAGAAGGATGGTAATATGATGTTGTGACTGCGAACATTAAGGTACCGCTCGACGCATGCGCACTGCACACAACTAACGGTACTGCGCAGCTTCCCAGGTGACTATTGTCATGACTTATGTATTTACTTATAAGAAATAAGATGTCGCTGACATGCAAACCTGCGCGAGCGCAGCGTATGAGGAAGTCATTTTGTGGTGATATTTACTACTTACCTAGTGGTAATTTCTATATCGACGGCAACTCTTTTGTAAAAGAAATAATATACTTAAGTATTTTACTAGTCTAATATAATTCTGCTGACTGCCTCGTTGGTCTAGTGGTCGCTAAGCGCGACTGCTGAGCATGAGGTCCTGGGTTCAAATCCCGGGTCGGGCAATGTGTTACTGAGTTTTCCATTAGGTAATTCTCAGTAGCAGCACGGAGTCTGGATATGTGCCCGGTTGATGGCAATAGGCTCGCCCCCTATTACATTGGGACTTACAACATAACTGGCGAAATGTGGGTGTACTACATGTACACCTCTACCTACCCCTTCGGGGAATACAGGCGTGATGTTATGTTATAATTAATTATGACAGAAAAAAAAACACAAATGTAGCTAGTTACATGTTAATAAATTAATTAATTAAATCACGGCAATTAATATTTGTCAAAACACCGGCATCTCAAAATGATCTTGAAGATATATTATACCACTCCGATGCTCGCACATGAAGTTACCTATTATATTAGTATAACCGTTACATTACTGTAACTGTAAACTTTAGAAAGTAAATACATAAGTATTATTATTATTAAAAATATATTTTATTTAGATTTACATTTTCTTAATGAAATAACATTAGCATGGCGCGTGCCAGGTTCCTTGAGAATGGTGTTACATTGATATCACAACACTAGTACCTATTTGTTGATATATTTACCACCTTACTTAAGCAAATTCACTATGTGAACCAATAAACTGCCTCGTTGATCTATTGGCTAAGCACGACTGCTGAGTAAAGAGTATAATATACATAGGGGAACTGCTGTGCATGTGGTCTTGTTACTGAGTTTTTCCATTCGGTAATTCTCAGTAGCAACACGGTGTCTGGGCTTGTGCCAGGTTGATGGCAATAGGCTCCCCTATTACATTGGGACCTATAACATGACTGGCGAAATGTGGGTGTACACTGTGCCTACACAGTCACACCTCTGCCTACCCCTTTGGGAATACAGGCGTGATGTTGTGTAATGTATATTTCCATACTAACCTATTTACTTACTTACCTAAAACCCAGTCTGTGTCGGAAACAGCCGCTTACCAGACCGTTACCCACAGCCAGCTGTCTGCTGGCCGTCTCCTGCGCGTCCCCGCCGCTTCCGGTCGCCACCGGATGCTGTAATACTAGAGGGGCGCGTGCGCAACACACCTGCTAAGACACACTGTATTAGAAAGGAATATGTATCGGATGTCTTATTACGACAGAGGTAGTTTTATGATAAAAGTTTTATACTTTTATTTGATGTTGCTAATTATGTAGTACTAGTAAGTAATTTAGATAATAGGTATTGGTGGATAACTCCGCCTGCCGAGTTTTACTAAAATCCCAATATATCATAATTCATAGTATAATAATATTCTAGTGAGAGGCAAGTCACTGTCTGTCTGTTTATATACACAATATATAATAATAACTAAAAATGTAAGGTAGTTGATAGTAATTGTTCAAATTAGACGTTTAACACCTCAGTCTGCCCGTGACCATGAATGCTGTAAAGGATTCGAAACGTCGGGATCAAAAAACCAAATTAAAACCGCGATAAAATCCGTAAAAATAGTTTTATTTCACAATATTGTTGTTAAAATGCAGACGCCGTTTTTATTCAATAATAAACTGATTTATGAATCCACGAAACATCGCAATACAATAGAACAAATTAAGTAATTTAGTATTCATATTTCACAATAGTCAGGCACCTTCTGGGGACTTTTCGTGGCTGTTCTTATATAGAGCAGTTGTGTGTTGTCCCCAGCTGGTGTCCCATTCCCTTTAAGATTAAAGTTCTCAATGGGCCTCTACGAGTTGGACTTGTGTCCCCACTTAAGCCTTAGACCAAGTATCTTCCGCACGGTGTATAGCCCGAGTAAAAAAGAAAGCAATACTTCTATAAAATAATATAATACTTACAAATTGTTCATAAAGATTGCTAAAGCCTTCAGCCTTCATAACATCACGCCTATAACTATTCCCCGAGGGGTAGGTATCGAGAGGTGACTGTAGTACACCCACATTTCGGCAGTAATGTTATAGGTCCCAAACTCCCAATGTAATAGGGGCGAACCTATTGCTACCGGCCACAAATCAAGACTCTGTGCTGCTACAGAAAATTACCTAGAAAAAACCTAGTAACACTTTGCCCGACCCGGGATTCGAACCTGGGACCTCATGCTCAGCAGTCGCGCTTAGCGATCACCAGACGAACGAGACAGTCGACTCTACCTTAGTATGTTATTGTGTATAAGTAACGTGTTGGCCACACAACTAGAAGTGTATCACAGAATGCTTGCGCTCGTGTTCGCGTGACCAGTGACCACACGCGGCCGTTCCCCGACCATTAATTCATACACGTATGTATGTATGTATATGTATGTATGCGTGTTTCCTCGCCATCATTTTCTTTTACCATTTGAGGTTTGTAGAAAATTGTTTACCGTGTTCGGAAGACTGGTTTATATCCGGATCATACTCTTTTGTATATTGTGCATGAAAGCTAATGGTTATATAGGTACCTAGTACTTATTTTTCTGTATTTTGTTATGTAGAACTATATACTTAACTATCGGGCAGACATTTTCAGTAAATATCACTAAAGTTACTTTGCAAATCTATAATAAAGTCTGGGTTACTATAAACTTGCAGTGCAAGTGAGACGCCACACTACACTGCAAATCGCTGCATCTTGCTTCCACAGCGGAAAATGACGTGCAATGCAAGCTCAAGGCTAAGGCACCAGGACTACCTAACTTTTCTTTTTGAGTGTAACCGAAGCCTCGTATTCTCCCTACCAATACAAACATTTCTTCGTACAGGACGATATTTGGGAACTGACTCGTTCTGGAGAAAATGCAGCTCAGTCTGGTTTTTTTTCACGTACTACCCTTCCTTTTCTTACTATAAATTGATGTCATTAGAACTTTATAAGAGACATCGATTCCTAAATTTCTTTCCAGTGATAGTCAATAGTCATTTATTGGTAAGATTCCTTACATGTCACATAGATTTAGAATACTTACATAGAATTGAGATGACAAAAATTAGATAAAAGCTAAAAATAAAACAAATAATGACAAAAACATCAAGTAATTATCAAGAAATTAAATTATGTCAAGAGATTACGTGATTAAGTAATGACAATAAATAATAACTAGTAGTCGTTAGGGATTTATATTTACAAATTCAAAAAAAGCCAGCGCTTTAAGCGTGCCTTAAATCCTGAAATGGTAGTAGCAGTCACAATATTCACCGGCAGTTTATTATACACTGTCGAGTCCATGACATGCGTCGCCTTTGATGACTTAGTAAGTGTCCTCGGAACAGTCATCAGACTTTTTTTTTGTTTCGAGTGTTGTATGTCAGGTACAAAATACTGATCCTAATGCCGCAATTAAGTATATCTCCTATATGTGTAAGTACATACAAGTATAGCAGGCCAATCAGTCTTATCAAATGTTCAATTCAAGTCACGCTACAAACCATAACGCGCCAGATTACGTTAGCGTTACGTCGCTCCACGTTCCCGCGCCTTTGATGGGGAGAAACTATAACCATGGTAGTCTCCTAGCTATCTGTAACGTAATCTTATTTGAATATTCAAATCATGGATTAATTAATGAGACGCGTAGGACATACTAATTAGGTTTACAAATTATTCAAGCGCTTTTAGTACTTAGATACCTATTGCAAACCAGTCAGTTAGCTATCTGCACACATTGTGGATTTCATAACTAAATTTATATTATTATTCTGCTGGCAGCGGGGTTCGAAATCGAACCCGTCGAATTATAAGGTAATGTTGTAAGTTGTAACCAGATACTATTTCACTATTTGCTATTTTGAAGATGAAAAAGAAGGCTTGTAATTTGGTTTCCCTGGCGACGGAGTATGTTTTCTCTACCGTCCACCCACGGATAACATATCTTAACCAACCATAAGTATCGCTAGTACAATGCTATTATAATAACATACAAAGATATGATACATTCCTTATGTAAGTATCAAGTAACTAGGCATCGAACCTCACGTACCACATCCTGCTAAACCCCACACTGACAAAGACATGACGCAACGTATCAAGTAAAACCAAACGCTATATCTAATCCTATTTATTAAAAGAATACGCACAATATAGAACATACAGAAGGCCCACTTAACACTGCAAACGAAATACGCAGCCTCTGGTAGCAAGGAAATCTTGAGATTCTATGCGCGCAATGGGTAAAGGTTTTGTTTAGGCGTTGTTCTTCTGCTCAATGACAGATAGGCAAAAGAAAAACGCAAACGCTGCAGTTTATTTACCTGTTAACAAGATGATGAGGTGACGCATGGTGTAGGTACCTTTTGCGAATCATGCGTCTCAAGATTCCAAATTACTGACATATTTTCATGATAAAACGTTTTGTGCGTTTAATGCATTTAAACTATGTACTTGTTAAAGTAAATGGGAGTGAACCTTTTGCACGTATCTATATTGCGACAGTAGTTACAATATTATAATCAATACATCCACAACAGTCACAATAAGTAATTGTTTACTGTTCACATTATACATTAAGAAGTTGACGCATACACTAAGATCCATTTAATTCTATCAGTCCCATGGTTTTAATTTTTATTATTATTCATAATTTCATACGTTGTTTGTATATAGCTATTATAAAGCATGATTCCGAGTGTTGTCAAAATATTACCATTCAAATAATTATTTCCACAAAGAAGTACAATGTATCGTCAACGTTATAAAAAAGGAAATTACAAGCTAAGAAGTTCAATGACAAATGTCAATCAAATCTTACAACTAAGTAGTCAAATAACACAAAGTAGTTACGCTTACATTAAAAATACAATCAATTTTAAGTCACAATCCAATCAACCCCTCTTAATAACTAGCACATATTAAATCAATCAAAATGTTAAGCACATATTAAAAAATCAATCAAAATATTAAAAGAACATCAGCATTACAGATACTACATTCAAATTAAACTAATTTTAGTCAGCTTGGTAGGCCTCCTTGATGAAGTCGGCGGCCCGCTCGGCGATCATGATGACCGGCGCGTTGGTGTTGCCGCGGATGACGGCGGGCATCACGCTGGCGTCCACCACGCGCAGGCCGCGCACGCGCAGGACGCGCAGCTCGGCGTCCACCACGGTGCCCATCGCCGCCGTGCCCACCGAGTGCCACGCCGCCAGCGCTGTCTCCTTCACGTGGCAGAGAGTCACCTCCGCACCTTTCAGGCAGTTACAGTTCTCCGAAGTCAAGTCAATAACACGAGCTCCTTTTTCCTTAAAATATGTTGTATTAGCTAGAGATAAAGCGAATTTAATCGTGTCAGGATATCCCTCTAAATCAGCGACATTACTGAAGGTGCCGGAGTAAATCAAGGGTTCCTCCATAGGGTCGGTGGACGACAGTCTGACCTTGCCTCTCGACTGGGGCTTCAACAAAACAACTGCTAATGATATTATCTCTGATTCCGCATTCTCTGCAACTATTATATCACAAATTTCGCTGTTATATCCAATTCCAGACATACATTCTCTATTCGTGATTTGTCCTTGAGGAATGCATGTTGGGTAAATTGCAAAATAAGGAACATTCGAATCACGATCCTTCTGCGGTAGGTAGACACCCATGCTGTGCGAGTGGGACAGTGATCCTGTAGCGTCGTGCAGATACTTGATGACGTCGAATAAAACACTCGATTCATTTTCAGCACAAGTCCCGTTTTCAGTGGCCAAGAAGTATATATTCATCACATGATCGTGCAAGTTATCACCGACTGGTAAATCTTGGACCACTTCAATCTCTAAATCTTCGAGATGGTCTTTTGGTCCCACACCGGAGAGCATCAATAATTTAGCTGTGTTAAATGTTCCGGCCGACACGATGACTTCTTTGTCAGCAAAAATATATATTTCTTCCCCATTTGATACAGCTTTTATGCCAATGGCCGTGTTATTTTCGATAAGGACTTTCGACACAAACGTGTTTTTCAGTACATGTAGATTGCCACTGTGAACTTTATTCAGCATAGCAGTCAAAGAACTATCTCTCCGCCCACTCCTGACGGTATGAGAGAACCTGCCGGCCCCTATCAAATATGGGTATGTCATGTCATTCACGATGTTAATTCCCAGCTCGTTGAATGCCTCTAAGAACTTGGCGGTAGGGTAGTTCAGCTGGTCGGAGCCAGAGACTTCAATTTCTCCTTCCAGGCCATGGTACTGCATTAGTTCACTGTCGTGGAGAATTTTCTCGTCTGTCAGTTGTTCAGTCTTCATAAAGTACGGCAGGACGTTTGTCCAGTTCCAGGGTTCCCCAAGGAGAACGGCCCACTCCTGGTAGTCCACGGGGTGCCCCCGAGCATACACCATATCGTTCAGAGAGCCAGTGCCGCCCAGCATCTTCCCACGGATCTGCCTCTCCTGCTGCCCCGCCGTCGCTTGGCTCGAGTACCCGTCGTTCACCGTCGTAAAGTTCCAGTCGTAAGGGCTGTCTTTGAGTGCATTCCTAAAACCCGGTATCTGGAAAAATTGGTAAGTGTCAAAATAACTATAAAACTTAATTTAATGCTGAACATCAAGGAACTTCTAGACGCTGCTGTGACCAAGTAAACCTCAAATGTTAGGGAACAGACTTCTGTTTGAACTCTGTTACATAATTAACATACCAAATAACTGACTCCAATACGCGCATACTGTATTTATGTAGGTGCTCTGCAAGTATGATGATGATAGCTAACGACAGCACTCACAATGCTCTCGACGGGCGGGTCCCCCCCGGCCTCCACCAGCAGCACTTGGAACCGGTGCAGCTCGGCCAGGCGCGCCGCCAGCGCCGAGCCCGCGCTGCCGCCGCCCACTATGATGAAGTCGAAGCTGGAGCCGTCTGCGAATGTAAAGAGATAGGACCAAAAGATGTTGCCTTCAATCACATCGGAAGTGACTTGAAGTCTGTTAAAGTCTTAATTAGCTATTTTGAAGCCGATATCCGTAACTACGCGATGACAACCTGATTGGCAGTGAGGGTTGCAGGTTCGATTCCCGCTCGGAACAAAAATTTGTGCGATCCGCAGATGTTCGTCCCGAGTCTGGGTGTTTGTGTATGTAATATTTCATGTTTGTAAAACGCACATATGATACACGCAGGACAAATTCCGTGTGTGGGACAACGTTTATTTAAAACACATTCTTTTTTTAACTCTGTCTGTACTTACCAACATTTTTTGAGGCAAACCAAAGAGTAAATCATAAACCTTCGCTTATCCTTTCACAGAACATAGAAATATATACTTACTGGTGACTTCTGCCTGCCTCGGATAGGGTACCTGCAGCAGACACTGCGAGGCTGCAAAGAACTGCAGCGCAGCAGCCACAGTCGCACCCACCGGGCCGGCGCTCGCGCACGCGCCCACGGATGCCGACATCCTTGCTAAAATTAACATTAATGATCACTGTAATACTTAGGTGCTACTCCAATTTTCATGGAATATGGTATGGTGACAGTTTCAACAGGAAAGAACATCGGCTGACGTTGCTGTTAACCCTGAAAAGCCTTAGTAGAAAATTAGAAATACTTTCGCTGAAGCAGTCACGGACCGCACCTGGTGACTCATATAGTTCATTACTTAGACCTGAGCTTCCAGTTTGATGGTAATAATGATGAAGATTAAGGTTTATTCTTGTATTAGTACCAAGTACATAACATCACATGGAAAATACGTAGGCAACTAAATATTAGAAATACCTACACCATATACGCTGTGTAATTACTAAATTGTAAGAAATTAACCTAGCCCATTCTGTCCTAACATTACGAAGGATTTCACAACACAATTTTATTGTATAATATATATCTATACAATAAGTAAGAACCAATTCTTTACTTGTTACTCACCTAATTTTGAAAGATAACGGCGCAGTTCAACGCCCCGCACCTACCTTGACTTGAACGAATGCGAAGTAAATTAAAACATAATATACGAGGAGGTAATTAAAAACAACTAACTTCAGAGACATCCTACAATCGTTTACCTTGTCTTTTATTATGTATTGAAGTCAAAACATAAGTGTTTTAATACGGCTACATAAAAGTCCATTATTGTCGCACAAACTTGTGAAGATAGATTTCCAATTTCTATAATATAATTTGTCTACTACTCGCACCTTGTAGTTTAACATCGCCAATCCTCAATAGCACATACTGCTACATTTGAAACCTACAGTTACACGATTATTATAACTCGATAAAATTACACAACCCAGTACCCAGACTCAGACTTAATTTAGGACTTATTTAGATAAGAAGAAACTATTGAAATAGTTTCTCGAAAAAAGGATTTGTAATCTAATAACACAGGATGAAAAAGTACGCTACAGAATTGCATCCGAGTGTGTATTGCTCGTTATTTTTTTCGTACCTAACACTTAGAATAACTTGATTCGAATTTAAGTTTAGATTCTATTTGCATAGCATATATAAAAGAACTGGATACATTTCTTTAAGTTCTTACCTTGTTTGTAATTTTTCCTTCCGGTGTGGGCGCACCGTACGTACACAAGCAGTCGACAGAGAATATTCTAAACACTTCTTCCACGTCACTATATTTTGTCTACCCCAAACGTATATTATATCCAAATTCGATTAGCACTAACTTAGACGGTATTTCAAACGTACCGACATTCTAAATATTTAATCAATTACAACGATAAGTACATATTGGTAAAAAGTTGTCTGTCCAAGTTTTCTTTTAATAAAATGATAAGATTTCATTAATAATTTATAATATTATCCTTTATTATTTATTGAAGCCATCAAAATATTTAAAAGGCGCCTGAAAAAAATCCGCTTGAGATTTGCTCCTAAAACATAGTAGGCGTAACATACTATCACTCGATCATGGAAAGCACACACTAAACTTCTTATAAATATGTATGTTTAAATAAGATTAGGTACTTACCGATTTGAAATGAGATATTATTTGCTGGAAGATAATATGCAAAATCGGCGATCTGCAGCAGAGTCGGTATCTGACTATTTAAATACTTGTAATATATGATCGGCAAGCAGTGTCTATCTCCTTGATATCAGTTAATCTGAACACGAGTTTATCTCAACAGTTTTACATAATACATGCTTCAATATGACCGATATTACTAACATGGAAGTTTAAGGACTTGGCATGTTTAGGTGCATAATACTCAACAATGTAAGAGGCTCGGAGCTACGTGACCACCTCGCCTATCAGTCTTAACACTTTTCACCATCCAAGTGCCGTGTTGTAATCTTAGTTGAATGTCTATAAATATATCTACAAAGACGGTTTTTTTAAATAGCACACATATTTAAAGCTGTGTACGGTTGTGTAAAAATTTTCATCTATTTAACCTAAGTAAAAAAAGTATAGGTATATTACCAACCTTACATTACAAGTTTATATCCAAATGCGGCACGATTTACTTTATATAGGTGATGATTATATTTTCTTTTTAATCTTAAGTTAAAGCATTAGTTGCTGTTAGTTATTTATTATCATACCTAAGTGTAGGTATTGTTTGAAGATTGTCGCAAAACAAATATACCCCAAAGATAATAGTAATTTTGCCGCTGAACGTTAGGTTATTATTATAATGTATCGATCAGCGCACTATCTGTTATTAGTAGATAATGTAAATGAGTAAAACCGGGGAGCAGTATCTAGTGACTCATGACTGTCGAGTGCTTGGTACACATCTACCAGCCGCAGTACCTACATAATAAATAACCTTTTTAACATTTATGCTAAGGTAACCTTTCCCCTAGTCTTTCATCTACTACTAATAGTAACAGGTTACTAGTATTTCCAACCTTAGAATAATGGTATTCCTTCGCAGTGTCGTACCCAGGCTATTATGCCCCCGGTGCTAGCTTCTTTAACAGCGCCCTTTTTATTGTTTGTTTGTAGCACTGATAGCCGAGTAATATGACCGCTGGATTGCCAAAGTCAAAGGTTGTAAGTTCAAACTCCGGCACGCACCAATGTCTGTAGAGTATGTCATGACTGGTAGAGAATGCCACAGGCATTAAGTCCGCCTATGGAAACTGTATTATTGCATAAAGTTTAAATAAATAAATAAAAAATAAATGTCTTTTCAAATTCATGTGCGTACTATAAATTTGTTATCAGTTGCTAAAAACGGTGAAGGAAAACATCGTGAGGAAACCGGCACACCTGACAGATCTTTCAACGGTGTGTAAAGCCATGTCAGAGGCCTACATGCGGTTTAAACTCTGACACCAGGTTGTTCATCAACCATACGTTGAGAGAGAGAGAGATTGTTTGTGGTCCAGGTCTCGTCATTTCTGCGCCCCTCTAGGGTCTGCGGCCTGTGTTTGAGCAGCTGGCACCGCCCTAGTTACGGCACTGTTCCTTCGTTATTATTGGTACTTTAAGAAACGCATACCTCTTACCAGTATAACATACATTTTTACATTACATACCTAGTTCGACAACCCTATTAAAAACATAACATTAACATAACATCACGCCTGTATTCCCCGAAGGGGTAGGCAGAGATGAACATATAGTACACCCACATTTCGCCAGTTATGTTGTAAGTCCCAATGTAATAGGAGGCGAGCCTATTGCCATCAACCGGGCACAAATCCAGACTCCGACCCTATTAAATCAGAGGTATTACTGAAAATACTGAACCGATCGCCTTTTATCTGATTAATGAGGCATTTTATTGAAAACCTACGAGTATGAACTACATGTTACTCATGTACCTACCTAAGTAAGCGCTTTTGATAACTTTGCAGGAAATATACGAATTTTATTTAAGAAAAGAACTTTATAGCAAGATATTTATTTAGTTGTACATAATATATAAAAGTATAACATAACATGGCATAATTTTGATAATAAGTATAACAAGTACGTTATAATTACCTACATACATTATTATAAGGTTTTTAAAGACGTACTCGCTGATCGCTTGATTGAATCAAAATACGTAGGCTTCGTCAGCAGCTTGATTACTGTAACAAATAATAGTTGCGTTAGAAGTTAGAATATTAGGTAGTAATAGCATTACACTCAGAATATATATTTTTAATCATCTCTTTTATGTACTTAATATGACACTGGCGCTCACGATTGTCATTTATTAGATTAATACTATTGTAGCACATATTTTCAATTTCGACACTATGTAATAATCATTGATAGTTTATAAGGACTGCTTTATGCGCTGCCTCGTTGATGAAGTGATTGCAAAGCGCGACTGCTAAGCGTGATGACCTTGGTTTGGTTCCCAGGTCGGGGAAATTATAACTGAGTATGGCCATTTGGTAATTGATAATTCTCAGTAGCAGCACGGAGGCTAGATTTCGTGCCCGAATAATGGCACTAGGCTCACCCCCTATTACATTGGGCCCTACAATATAGCCGGTGATATGTAGGTGGCCTACATATATGTTTGTGACGTTATGGTTATAAAGACCCTCACCGTGACTCTCTTGCAGACGCCGAAGTACCCGAGCAGCACGCCGCCCTGCGGGAGCCCCGTGCGCAGGTTGACGGACAGCACGCGCGAGCCCGGCACGCTCACCTGGTAGTACCTGCCCGGACACGCGGCGGTTACTGTCTGCTAGGGGCGCGGACCCCGGGCCAGGCTTAGGGGAACTAAGGGCGGGTTGTTTCAAACAGTCCGTCAACGTTACACGCGTATGTCAAAAAAATAACAATTACAGAACATGTTTAAAGTACGTCAAACATGAAACTCAAGAAGCAGTTGTATTATGGCGTAATAACCGGTAGTGAACGTTATTAGATCTGCTAGTAGAAAACAAAACTCTTTCGTTATAATGGCTGCAAGTAGAAAATAAATTGTTTTGGCCTTTTTTTTAACACACACACGTGTGCGTCAAGTGAAGCTGAAGCAACCCGCCCTAAATGGACTAAAACACATCTTGTAAAGCTAACACCTCCAAATTCGAACGTGTAAGCATACGTGCACACGGCATACCAGAGGTAACATAACATATTATATGATAAATGATAATATGATAAATTGGTCCACATTACAAGTTTTTTTGTTGTATCTGTTTTCCCAACTTATCGTTGTGCTCGAGACCAGTATTTACTTATGTAAACAATTTAATCTGTTGCACTTATCTTTAACTTTTAACGTTACCTCTGACTCACAGGACTTACATACAGGAAGTAATAAAATACGAACCTGACTGTCCAATCGAAGGAGTTTTCGACGGGAACGTAGAAGCCGGGCTCGTGGATGACCAGGTAGGTGCGCAGGTCGCAGAACACCTCGGCGGGGGCGGTGTTGAGCGGGTACACGTAGTTGGTGCCCACGGAGGTGCGGCCCAGGCTCGAGGTCTGCGCCAAGTTGCGCCCGGTCAGCACCACCGTCAGGTCCTCGTTGTTCGCGTTCTTCATGCGCAGGTTCACGTTCAGCGACTGCTCCGGGTACTGCATCAGCGGCTTGGTGACCACGCAGAACACGAGCGTGTCCTCGCAGCTGAAGTCGCAGAAGAACAGCCTCGTGTGCCGGTGCTCCGGACTCAGCATGTCCGACGGGCTCACCTTGAGGCACGAGCCTCCTATGAAGCTGTCTTCGAAGTACACCTGCAGGCACTCCCGCTCGTGCGCGACGTACGCCAGGCAGAAGCGCGTCTTCTCGGAGGCGCCGCCCAGCCGCAGGTTGACGGACATCTGCACCATGGAGCGGCCGCTGGGCGCGCTGACGGTGCTGCTGGTGCTGGGCCCGGCCACCGACGTCTCCTTCACGGGCAGCCGCTCGTCCTCTGGCGCGTTCTCTTTTTGTTTTACCTCAGAGCCGCCCTGTGTGTTTTTGTCAGTACTACTTTCGGAACTTTTCAGGTCAACTTTTTCCTCAGCTTTTTTATTGGCCTTGTTAGCATCCTTGATTTCTGGAGGGCCAATCTTACCTTCCTCATCGTCAGATATTTTCAGAGCTTTCTGTTTGAACAAGTTTTTGAATGCGTCCCTCATTGTTACTTTCTTGACAGTTTTTTGTGTATCGCTGTCGGCGCTGGCTTCAGCGTCGGACTTGAAGTTCATACTGTCGGTGGTATCGTCGTCGTCGCGCCGCGTCACGCTGACGTCACTGTCGCGCACCCCGAGCGGCTCCTTGGTGACGGAGTGTAGCTCGAGGCGAGACATCTGGAAGTCGGAGCGTATCCTGATGATTCCCTTCTTGTCCTTGTACTGAGCGATGCGCGTCACTTTGTTGATCTTGTCCGCCGTGGTCAGGATGTAGCCGTGCGGGCCGTGCGCGCTGTTGGGCTGGTACTGCTGGTGGCGCAGGTTGTACCACGGCGTGGGACTTAACACCTGCAAATAATTCCTTACTCATTTAAACTTAAAGTCTACTTTCAAATGAAACCTTGGCAAGTGAAAGTATTTCATACCTCTCCGTATAACCGTCGCTTCTTGCCCTGCCCTCTGCAGAAGGACGTCTGGAAGGGTATCTGGCAGGGCACCCGCGTGTTGAGGAAGGGCCATATGCTGCCCCAGAAGGCTCGGTCCCGGATCAGGAACTGGCTGTACTTGTCCAGATGGCCGGCCATGGCCACCATGTTGTTGTCGGCCTTCTCGTTGGAGAGCGCCTCGTGCGTCCAGGCCGGCGCGAAGATGGCCAGCGAGCAGCCCAGGTGGTGCGCCACCTTGATGGCCTGGGACAACACCACCACTACCGTCACTCTGGGGCTGTGGCGACTGACTGACCTACATGGAGGGGTATAGGACCAACACCCAGAACTACAACATCCTATGTGTAATTGTCAATAATTGCTTTAAGTTTGAGATTGAATAAAAATCGTTAAATAGTTTGACATAATGCAGTACAGGTTAAATCATAGTCATATTAGTTTTAAATGCAACAATATCAACTGTTTAAGTTTAAAACCCCAGATTTTTTAAAATAAATCACATATCTTATCCTGATAAAGTCTTTGCCTACAGGCATACTTATTTATTGTTTTGTTATCAGATATTTTATACCTATTTCATAGATATTGTATGTAAGTAAGTAAGATATGCAGTAAGATGCATTTATCATTCATTATTCAGATAGCTGTCTCAGTAACAGTAAGAATCGAGTGAATCGACTTTACCGACTTGGTTTTACTACTAGCACACAAGTCATCACGATGACAGCGAGTATTATGGAGTCTTTCGACTTGGGGTCGAAGAGGTAGTAGTAGGTAGTCTGAATATAGAGGTAGACAGCGCACCCACTGCCCCACTGGCCACAGGGACCTACTCCCCAACTAATGTATTGTCACTCCCTCCCCTATTTAATTCATAATGAATTAAGTTTTGTTTTCTCTAATATTTTTGTTTCGTCGGAGAGACCCTGCGGTTATGCCAGTTGATTATCCTTTTCTTAATCGTCCCGTAGCGCAGGAGAAAGATATCTGTCCATTGCCCTTTGAGATAACACACGGGGTACATTACCTCTTGGGTGTTGAACTGGCCTCCGCCGTAGAAGTTGCGTCCCCATACATCGATCCCGATGTACAGGTCGGTGACGCGCTCGTCCGCCTCTATCGCGCTGCTGGTGACGTCATCGATGTTCCACGAGTAGTTCGTAAAGAAACCGTCGCACGCGTCGAAGAATGCTCTACAATCAATCATCATTATCAACTATTGCAGATATAGAGGTGACAGCTACAGTGTACACAAACACTCTACTTCACTGTTATACATTTACAAGCAGCTCGTTTGAACTGATACTGATGCCATTTGGTATGGAGTTGAGACGAAGGGTCCATATAACGCGACCTACCGTTTTCGCTTTCAAACATGCCAATTTAGTAGTTTTCGTCAGGACATGATGAAGCATACTACACGCTTCATATCTAGATGTTCTACATGAATACAAAAGGTCCAGTTGTCCACTGGCCACAAAAAAGGCAGACTACGAGGGCAATAAAGTACACCTGATGCAGTACACATAAAAAGTCAAAGTGTGAACACAACTAACTTATTTTTATCGTTGAGGCCATTCTGCCAGTTGAGGTTGCCTTTGATGGTGACGCTGTCGTACCACACCAGTACCGCGTGCGGCAGCTCCTCGTGCAAAAGCTTGTGGAAGTACTTCACGAACTCCAGCAGCATATCCGGCTTGGAGATCTAGGCAATATAGCAATCCACAACATCATATATCTTAATATATACATATATTTCTTCTTTACGTGTGTTTATCACCTAACTCCTTCTAAACGGCTGGACCGATTTCGATGAAATTTTGTGTGTATTTCAATGGGTTCCTGGATGGTTTGAAAATACAATTGGACCCGATAGGTGGCGCTGCTTTTCCGGGCAGAACAACGTCAGCAGGGTCCGCTAGTTTACTATAATAACTTTCGTGAGTGTTATCCATGTCATTACTAACTAGTCGGGCTTCCCGAATATTCACGTGAGTACAACCGGCATACATAGTAAACAAAGTAAATGTTGTACAACTTATTCCCTCTTACTTATAAACGATGCTAACATGTGTTTTAAGATAAACACTTGTTAAGTCTATTGACATCTCTATTTTTTGACATGCAAACGACAGTGACAGGTATAATTTAACCGATTGTTCAACATACCCATGTGTGATCACTACACGACACTGGCAGAAATGGCACCATTGCTGATTGCCAAAAATAAAAAATAAAAACAATGATAATTTTTATAAGTAAGGGGGATTGTGTTTATTTAGAAGTCATTAAACATGCTAACATGTATCGGACCATATACTTACGCGAGAGATAAACTCTTGGTAGGTAAGTATAAATTATTTGAATTCAAGTTTATTACTAGTAACTTACTTCGATATTTATATGTATTAAACACTGAAAAAAAATGGGATTGACGTCCTAATTAGGTATAAGTGTACGTATTCGAATGTTGAGCCCAACTGCCCAAGTAACGATACAATGACATAAACAATAAACAAAAACCTTGTTCTCGACGTTCAGAAGCCATCCGTCGAACTTTAGAGTTTTCGCAATAGCGACTAGCGCGCTGGCCAAGTTGCGGTATTCTACTTCCGAAGCCAAAATCTGATCCCAGAACGTGATACCTTCCGCCCACTCCGTAATGACTGTGCCTGTGGTCATAACAATACTTTTCTTAAATGTCTTTAAACCCGATGCACGAAGAGGCATGTTATCAGTTTAACGTGTGTATCTGTCTGTGACATCGTATCAACCAAACGGATGATCCGATTTAGTCTTCATTTTTTGTTGTTTGAAACGTTGTTGTTAACTTATCGAGTGTTCTTGATGTATCTAAGTGTGCATAATTTTCTTGAATCATAGCATGATGTAAATTCCGCAGGTCTGAATGATTTCAAGTATATCTACTGTTACGTCAATTATGTTGCAAGAAATGGTCACACGGATCGAAAGTGCCGGGGTTTTTTAAATAAGGTTTTAGTGTTGTCGTAAATCTACTTAACCTTGCTAATTCTAAAAGTCCGATATCTCTAGGGCACTCGGACATAATGTCTTAGTCAACATTTTTTCTAACGGAAAACTGTATAAGTCACGTCATTTTAATTTTCTTCCTTGGTTTAAGATTTATCCTGTTCCTTTTTTTGTGTGCGACTTTGTTTGTGCGTTGATAGATAGTTTAAAAAAAATGTTGCATGCAGAAATCTAATACTATATAAGTACTTACAGTACCTTTCGGAACAAGGGGATGACGGATAATTTAATCAAACTGATACTGGTGATAAAGATAAAGATGTTTTATTTTAAATATAATAATTTAAATTTACAAGTACATGGTGTGTAGTTAAATATAGTATCTACATGTTTTGCCGTAAATGGCGTACAAAAAATATAAGTAGTTCGGTGCACAGCACCTCAATTCATAAAAGAATATAATATTATATAATAAAAAAGATTATTCATAAAGTCCCATACATAGTACCAATCTTTAATTTTTTTTCTTCTTTACAACATTCACTATATAAAGTTACGCCTGTTTCCCAGAAGAGATGGTAGAGACCACGGATTTCCATTTGCTACGATCCTGGCATACTTCTTTTCATTCATGCCTCATACACTCGCATCACATTCCTCATACACGCTCGTCGGTTAAGGGTAGGTACTCCTCACTTGACCCTTGTGCGGAACATCTCCCAGTTGATCTAATTATGTTCGCCAGTCTTTCCCTTCCCAATACTCCACTAACATGCATACCTATATACGCCTCATATATTCGCTTTGTCACTCTTCTTTTATCCATTCTTTCTACATGCTAACGAACTGGTTATCTTTAATTTAATGTACTTAGATACGGTGAATAAAAACACGCTATCCTACTCTCCGGTACTTTAAGGTATTCTTATCGCAACCGCGATGCGGCGACAGTTGCAATGCGGCTAGCCCTGGACGTCTAGTAGTTTTATCTTTTTAACACACGTCATAGCTACGTGAGGCGCGATATACTAACTAATAAGTTTGTTATTTTGCGTTACCATTCCGTCTTGACCATTGCATCACACATTCACACGTAAACTTTAAAATTGACAGTCCGAAAGTTTGTGGTAAAGTAACAACGCGCATTCGTACTAGGCCGGACTAAAGTTTATTGCGAGTGGCGTGCTTTCGTTTTTATTTATTATATATTTGTCATCAAAATTAAACAATTTTAACCAAACTGGATTAAATGTAAAACTTATTTCTACTTTTAAATCTTTGTTTCAAATTCCATCTTTACTCAGCCTTGTTTAAATGTGCATAGGTAGTGTAATTTATTCCTTTACTGATAGAAAATATGTTTAATTTAAATAATCAATCTTTATTCGTGAACACAATAAAATAATGTATAAACAAAAAGTAGGCACTTTGTATATATATGTATATATATAAATATCTTAGGACAACTCACACACGGTTATCTGATCCCAAACTAGGCAGAGCCTGTATTATGGTAACCAGACAACTGATAAACATACTTATATACTTCTAAATACATACATATTATAGATAAATTACACCCAGACACAGAACAAATGATTATGCTCATCAAACAAAGATTTACTTTACTTTATACATACCAATAACTTTTACACCGTGGGCGTGTCCAACATTTATCCAGGCAAGCGGTGGTATTGTGATCAAGTGGTGACTAAAGTAACAAAATATATCTACTCCAGCCCAGTTGTAAAATGTGTATGCTTCATAATTACCAGTCCCATCAATCATACTGAAAAAGAAGTCACTTTTGTTAGCGATTGTACAACCGAACATAAATCTAAACAAACATTTCCACTCATTTGAACCTTTGTCTGTTAGAGATGATGCACTAATTTAGGTTTTATAAGTTTAGTAATAAATTTATACTTAATACTAAAAATTTAATAATGTTTACCAGTCATCGTGATATCCATTTGCTAGATCATGGCAAACCAAGGTCTTCCGTAAACTTTTTGAATCATATCGTTTGACATCTTCTAAGTCGGGGTTATAATGACAAAAAGTTTCTGGTGTTTCAAGCGAACGGAGAGAGAAATGCTTATTAAGTTCAACATTTCGTATATAGTTTTTACTATGTGGCGTCAACTCTTTACACAAACTTCGCCAAGGCGGTGGGTTTTCGAGAAATAACAATATTTCACTGTAACTATCTAAAGGTTTGCAGGTTAGTGGATCTGATTTGACTGTCCTTTCACTTCTTTTTGGCATTTCTGAGCCACTATAGTTTGTAACACACACTATATCTCAACAGTATACGCACTTGCTCACTTTTAACTTAAATTTATTTATTTTTAACAATAGGTTGTTTGTTTACGTCCTGCACGGAAGGCGTCAACTTGACAATTATTGTTGTCAAACACTTACAATCGTCAATGACGAGTGGTGTGTAATCGTGCAACAAGTGATAAAGATATGCGCACCATGCGCACTAACATTTTAAACTAATTATTATTTGCTGCAAAAACTAGGACGCGTGCCAAGGACACAGTTAGTTTAAATGTTTTTAAATTGCACTTTGTTTATCTCATTAAATTATATATTTCAAGGATATTGAGGCTAGATAAAATGTACAATCATTCACAAAAGCCCTGTAGGCTTACTCTCCAATTAAATTTTGACCAAATTGCATTGGAATTGTAAAGTTTAGTACTCTTAAACCATCTTCAACTAAACACTGAGGCCAAATTATTTCAATATTATGTGTTCATTGGGATGAACTAACTTAGATCAAAAGATTGACAATATTTTTTTACAATAAAACTGAGACTATTATAAATATTTCCGTTAAATCAATATTAAGTTTGCACCGGCCTTGTATTAGAATTCAAATTAAATTCCAGAGTAGGCTACCAGATCACTAATTTGTAGAGTCAAAATGGTCCCATACGTGGCGTGGGACCATTTTGACTCTACCTAAAATGGTCCCACGTATGCAACGTTGCATTGGACAGGTGTGTCTCGATAGCATTGATTTTCATACAAAATCAAGCGTCCAGATATCATAATGCGTTACATATGTGGGACGACATGTGTCACTACCATTAATGTGCTGACACTATTGACAAACGGAGTTTTAAAATCATTCAAAAGATATTTAATGCCGTGATAACTTTTCTTACCCTAAGTTTTTTTTTTTAAACATAGCTTTAAACATTTTGCTACATCAAATGGCATTTCTGAGATATTAGGCCGATTTTTTGGCCAAAAATAAATCAGCCCTCTGATCACGTGATTCATTTATTTATTTTAAAATGATGATTAAAATGATAATATGCATCAGTCATCTGTGCAGTATGGAATTTTTATAAAATTTCTGTGGGACTATTATGCCCTAAATATGATAAGCAATGAGGAAATTAGGACAGAATTGATAACGCTCGTTCTATTATTTAATTTATCAAATAATTACTTTGTATTTGTACTCACACACATTATTGACATTATCAAATGCGTAGTATGTTACTTATTATAAATAATGTTTGTTCATTATTATTTATAATCATGCATACATCTAAAGTAAAACAAACCATACTTAGCTACATCATCTTCTTTCAGATTGTATCATTAGAGAAATCTTAGTTTGACTATTTGCTATTTGAATATCTAAGTTACAAACTATAAAGTATAATCCCAAATCGAATTGATTAAAATCCTTTGCATTTATTCCGATTAAATTAGAAGGTACTTTTTTATGTCAGTGTCTCAATGACAATTGTAAGATGTCACTGTCATTAGTCAAAGTCATAATCGGTAGAAGACAGCTGTTGCCTGTTTGTTTTGTGTTTTGTGTTGTACGTGCAAGCAATGCAATGATATCAAAGATCTTCTTTCGGCTAAGATTTGTTTTTGTGAGCTTTGCATCTACATGTATATTTCGAAATAAATAGGAGTAAAGTTCACAATTAACGTAGTGCGTGATCATCAAGATTGTTTACGCTGACAAAGTAATGTTAAGAGCAAACGTATTTCGCTGCAATTTCATTAAATTGTCCTCATAAATCATATTCTTTTAATAATTACTGTACTCAAGGGCTTACAACACATGCCCAAAAGTTTTCTTTAGTACTGATCGTACGTGGTCACTTGAGTATATCCGTTTATTTCTTTCGGCATATTATATCAATCACTTTGTTTACTAAATCTTGTCACTTAATTTATTAAACAGATGAAGGTCTAATTCTTAGAAGAGCTTGTGTACCGTCTCCTTAATAAAATAAAGTGTTCAACAAGGTTTCACTGTGGTTTATCCTTTAAATAAATGCATTATGTAGACATTCGTTCAATACAGTACAACTTGTATACTAAAGACATATTGATTTTATGATTTGGCATCATAACCTGAATATATTTGAGGCAATAATATTAAATAGTGTTACATAAATTTTAGGGACTGAGGAGTGTATATAAACAGGGTTAGATCGGTCA